>JAJEJO010001493.1:0-42790 GCA_020662805.1 Glaucomys volans | reverse complement strand
GCAATAACTGAAAAAAAAATAAAAGTATCATATACTTAAGAAAGCACATTTTCCGTTCTGATTACCTATGAAATCAAATTCAATTCTGTAAAAATGTACTTCGGGTATTTAAAAAGTAGCCAAATATGCGTTCCATTTTAAGGTATTAATGATGACACTGACTACAGTATCCCAGTTGTTTCTGGTCAGGATCAAAAAGTCTTTATTTTATTGCAGCAAACACAGGTAAAGGAAAAGCAGGTGGTTGGTCGCCTCAGATGTATGTAGAGCTCAAGTTGTTTCTTGTTAACACCCATCCAGGTAAGTCCCTCCTTAAATACACACCACAAGTTTTAGAGACATTCACCCAGATAAAGCCCTCCTTACTACATATCACAAGTTCCAATCCAGCAGAAAACACAAAATAGTCCTACATATTCTGGTGAAGTAACTGGACTTACTACTGCTTAAACCATAGCTTGTCTACCATCAGGAAAACCAGAAATCATTAACACGTCAAGGCCTACAAGAAATAAACGGACGCGACAATTTCCGTAAAGATTCAGTAAATTCAACAACACACCTTACAAGGCTCTGAACTGAAATATGTACATCTGTATGGGTCAGGGCCCAACGGCCCAGGGTCACACCACGTGAGAGAAAAAAAAAAAAAAAAAAAAAAATCCAAGAAATGAACCTCCTGCAGTTCAGGGCAACCCTGGCTAGGAATGGAGTCTGGGTTTGGGATCAGTCGGGTCCAAGCTTTACTGTGAACAACGCCAACCGAATGCAGTGGCTTCGTGGGAAAAACCCCCAAGCGTTTCGGGTCGTACTTCCATTTCCCCAATCTTCCCTTCCCTAGTCAACCCCAACAACTCACATCTCCGGAGCCACTTCATCCAATGGTAGACGATAGTACTGTGGTGTTTCTTGTTCTCTATACACCAAGACGACAAGCCTTGAATGGATTCCATGGTGTTGGTTACCGACTGGAATTTTCGATCCAACGAGGACTCCAGAGCCCCTGCCGAAGAGGCCGACGAGGAGGAGGCCTTACTGCTGCCTCCGCCGCCGCCGGCCGCCATCTTCCCGGTTTGCACAAGCGCTGCTGCTCCTCTGGAGGCGGCGGCGGCGGCGGCGGCGGCGGCGGCGGCGGCGGCGGGAGCGGGCAAAACAATCACTGCGAGTGCGTGGAAGCCGTAGATGGGGAGGGAGGCCCGAGAGTGGGGGTGGTGCACGCGCTAGGCTCTTCTGGAGGTACGCAAGGGAGGACTAGCTGCCCGGCACGCTGGAGGATCCTACACGCTGCAAGAAGGGCTGCGGGTTTCAAAGGTTTATCGATATTTGTTCAGGGGTCGTGTTTAAACCAGTCAGTAGTCAGGAGAGAAATTCGAAGAAAACAGAACCTACAAAGCCTTTCAAAAAGCCTAGCGCCGAAACTAATCTTTTTATACTCTTCGACTTTTCAACGCTAAGGCCCTTACTCACCCCTATAACCACACTCCTGTGAGCCAAGGAGGGCGTTAATATCTTTAATTTAATACTCCCCGACTGTCCCTTCGGTTGCAGAAATCTTTCTCTCTCCTTTAGATTCTCTTGCACAGAAAAGGCCCAAGGCTACCTAGTCAGGATTTTTTTTTGCAACGCAATAGCAGCAAAGGGACAGCAACAGCATCGCGCACGCGCGGCTTAGCCCCGCCCCTCCGCTTCCTCCTCAACCTTGAAAGCAATGGGAGGTGTGATGGCGGGGCAATCTGACCAATCAAGGGAAGAGTTCGAGAAGCGCGCGCAGGAGTCTGCAAACCCCTAGGCCCAAGGAAGGGCTTGGATTATTTGTGCGCCTGCGCATCCGATTTGCTCGTAGCAGACTGAAAGCAAAAACTGAGAGGGAAGGGTGAAGGAGCTGGTCAACCTAAGGCGAGGAGGGTTTGAGGGCTGGGCCCAACGCTCCTTTCCGCCTTTCGCTTCCTCTCGGGATTGCTGTCTTGCTGTTTAGCTCACACAACAGGGCCAGGAAATTCCCACTGCTCCGAGTTCACTGTTCACTTCTTGGCGTCTCCAGCCGCTGCCACGGCTAATGGGGCACAGACGCGCGACAAAATGGCTGGCAGCCATCTTGCCGCGGCGCAGAAGATGCGCATGTGCCAGGTCCAACGAGCCATTCACTACGCAGACTCCTAGAACAGACTATATTACACACTCCCCTTGGACGATACCATTCACAGCCGGTCGAATTATAGGAAGCCTAAATAATTGAGGAAATGAAACAGATTTTTCCCTGTAAAAAATTTGAAGGGAGGAAAGAATGATTGGCAAGGTATGACCTCTGTTTAGCCAGTTATGTCTGATACAATCTCAGTTGCTTACTCCATTATAGTTTACAAGAACCTTAAATATTACGTTGATTAGCACAGACTAAAATCAACCATCCATTTCATCTGCTTATGTAGATCCTCTGGGTGGATTTGCAGATTTATGTGTTCACGTGCAATTTTAAGTATTTTATGTCTCTCCAATATCATTGTTCATGATGCAAGGAACCCGTTTGTCAAGTTCATATCTAGCATTAACTCAACAAAAAGTTGTTGAATACCCTTGTACCGAGTGCTGTTTTAAGTTTGTGGGAGTAACAGTAAAATAGACAAAAATTTCCTCTCTAGAGGGGCTTAGTGGCAGAAGACCTTAAGTATATTTCAGTGCGCTTAGTGAGTTCTATAAAGAAAATACAAAGCAGAAGATGCAACAAGGTTTGTGTGTGTGTGTGTGTGTCTGTGTCTGTGTGTGAGAGAGAGGGAGAGAAAGAGAATGAATATGAATGTGAATGGAAATGGTATAGTGAACTAGGAAGGATTCTGAAAGAAAATGATAATTGATGTGGACACTGAGGAAAAGATAAGCAAGCAGATATAGGGGACGGAGACACTCTAGTAGAAGGAACACCAAGTGCAAAGACCCTAACAGAGGAAATGTTTTAACGTACTACAAGAACAAGAAAGCCAGTTAGGAAGAAAATAAGAGAAGGGGACACGTGGTACAAGATGAGTGAAGCCTGAGAGGGGAAGTTTTGGGGCTTTGAAGGCCACTGTTAAGGACTTTGGCTTTGCCAGAGACTAAATTTCAACACATTTAAAGATTAGCAGGCTGGGGATATAGCTCAATTGGTAGAGTGCTTGCCTAGCATTCACAAGGCTTTGGGTTCAATCCCTAGCACCACCAAAAAAAGAAAGACTAGCTATGCACAATGCCACATGCCTGTAATCCCAACCACTCTGGAGGCTGAGGCAGAAGGATCACAAATTGGAGATAGTCTTAGCAACTTAGCAAGGCCCTAAGCAAGTTAGTGAGATCCTGTCTAAAAATTGAAAGTAAAAAAGCCTAGGAATGTAGCTCAGTGATACAGCACCCCTGGGTTCAATCTATAGTAAACCAAAACAAAACAAAAAGACTAATTGGCTTTATGATTAAAGCCAGACAATATTTCATCCATATAAAATATGAGTGTTCTGATGAGCTGAACAGAGAAGTTTGACATTATTGATAGGAAAGGCCTGAGGAAGGCAGAAATGGAAGAAAAAACATTGTTTAATTCAAATTATTGGCAGGATACTTATCATGCCAGCTATAAATGACCTATTTCAGAATTTCGCTTTTCTATCTCTTCCGATTTCTTGAAAGGTTAGGTAAACAACCAGTTTCATTTGGTGACATGGACCTTTTTAGCATGAGTGATTTTATTTTCAATTGTTTTGTTGAGCTTACTGCAGGAACTCAGTCCAAAACAATAGCCTCCTATAAATTTTATTTAACTATTTGAAAATAGGGAGCTCTTTTTTCTTTGGTACCAGGGATTGAACTCAAGGACACGTGACCACTGAGCCCGTCCCCAGCCCTACTTTGTATTTATTTAGAGACAGGGTCTCACTGAGCTGCTGAGGGCCTTGCTGTTGCTGAGGCTGGCTTTGAACTCTCCTGCTTCAGCCTTCCAAGTCCCTGGGATTATAGTTGTGTGCCCTGCTATCAGAGGAGTTTTAAGCAAAGAAGTTACACGGTATCTATCCTGTCATGTTTTGTTTTAAAATACATATATATGTGTGTATATATATGTGTGTGTGTGTGTGTGTATCTCCCACTGAGCCACAAGTCCAGCCCCCTTGTTTTGTTTTTTTGTGGTACCAGGGACTAAACTCAGGGGTTTCACCAGTGAGCTACATCCTCTGACCTTTATTTTAAGGCAGGGTCTCACTGATTGCCCAATGTGGTCTTCAAACTTCTTATATCCTCTGCCTCTGGAGTACTGGAATTACTGGAATTATGTGCCGCTATGTCTGGCTCATATGATGTTTTGATACTAGGATTGAACCCAGGGATACTTTATAATTATCCCCAGCCTTTTTTTTTTTTTAACTTTTTTATTTATTTATCTTGCTAAGTTGCTTAGAACCTTGCTCAATTGCTAAGGCTGGACTTGAACTTAGGATCCTCCTGCCTTGGCCTACCAAGTCACTGGAATTACAGGCATGCACCACCATGACCAGCACTCATGATGTTTTAAAAAGATCACCTTGATTGCTAGGTTGAAAACAGACTTCAGAGCTACTAATTGGGAGGGTATTTGAGTAATCCAACAAGGACTAGACCAGGGTGATAGCAAAGTAGGTAATGACAAGTGATATCAAATTCTGGATATACTTTGTAGTAGAGCTAAAAGGATTGTTCATGGATTTATGTTGTACATGAGATAGGATCTTAATATGTTGCCCAGGTTGGCCTCAAACTCCTGGGCTAAAGCAATCCTCCTGCCTCAGCCTCCTGCCAAAGGAGCTAGGACTACTTGTACATGTCACCACATTGGGCAGTCAAGGGTTTTTACCTGAGCAATTAGTAGTTTTTTGTTTGTTTTGTTTTTTTTCACTATGATTGCCCCTAAATATTCTTTCATAGATCTTTATATCAAACCCTTCCAGTACCCTTGTTAATGTTAAAAGTATACTTTATATAGAGTAAGCACAATTTTTTTTATTTGTTTTCCTTTCTTACTGAAATTTTAACCCAGGGCACTTTACCACGCATCACCAGTCCTTTTTTTATTTTGAGACAGGGAGGGTCTTGCTAAGTTGCCTAAGACCTAAATTGCTGAGGCTGGACTTGAATTTGCAATTCTCCTTTCTCAGCTTCCAGTAGTTGGGATTACAGATGTGTACCACCAGACCCAACCAAACATGTTCTTTTTTATTAAATGCAGAGTTAAGAATAACTGATTATAAATTGTATGTTAAGTATTAAAAACTAAGCTGGGCATAGTGGCTTACACCTGTAATCCTAGCAACTCACAAGGCTGAGGCAGGAGGATCCCAAGTTTCAGACCAGTCTCAGCAACTTAGCAAGACCATGTCTCAAAATAGAATATTAAGAAAAGAAGGGGGGTGGGGGGAGTGTAGCTCATCAGTAAGTGCGTGCCCCCAAGTTCAATCCCCACTACAAACAAAAGAAACAAAACAAAACAAAAATCGCTGGAAACAGTGGCACAGAATTACAATTCTAGCTAAATGAGTTGAGGCAAGAGGACCACAAGCTTAAAGCCAGCATGGGCAACTTAGTAAGATCCTATCTAAAATTTCTTTAAAAAGGGTTGGGGATATAGTTCAGTGGCTCAGTGGTAAAAATGCCCTGGGTTCAATTCTCAGAACCAAAACCAAAACAACTCTAAAGCGCTCTACAAAGGAGAAAGGAGAAAACAAGAAAACAAAACAAAACAAAAAAATCCCTGAAGCTATTAAAAAAGATTTGAAATAGATTATGAAAGAATTTGCTGAAGTTCACAGTATTTTAATTGATGACAGCACTTCAATGTAGGACCTATTCTGGGAATGACAAAGAAAAGAGTACATCTCTCTTTATCCATTCATTGTACAAATAAGACAATACATATTAGTAGTTGAGTTTTACTCTATTCAAACTAACCAATCAGTCAAATTAAGCTCCACCAATTACTGCGCATAAATGGGCAAATTTTTTATTCTGCGCCTTCAGATTCCTCACCTCTAAATTTTACTTTTAAGGTTTTTAAAACTGGGAGGTAATGTTTATTGAACATGATATTCAACACTGTGTGATCAAGAAAACTAAAGAACACCCTGAAGCATGGGGAGAAGAGTGATTTGTTCATGACAAGGATTAGTCTCATTTCAGGTACTTCATTTCAAATTGTATGCAATCAATACATCTTTGAAGAAGTGTATAAATTACTTATATATATTAATGATTCAAAACTCTTTCATAAAAGCACTAATTTGTATGACAGTGGATCCCCTGCCCCCTGGGATTTGCATAAATCAAGAAACACTAAGAACAAATTCAAGCCGGGTGTGGTGGTGCATGCCTGTAATCCAAGCAACTTGGGAGGCTGAGTCAGGAGGATCGTGAGTTCAAAGCCAGCCTCAGCAACGTAGTGAGGCCCTAAGCAACTCAGTGAGACCCTGTCTCTAAACAAAATACAAAAATGGGGCTGAGATGTGGCTCAGTGGCCGAGTGTCCCTGAGTTCAATCCCTGGTTCAATAAATAAATAAATAAATAAATAAATAAATAAATAAATAAATAAAATTCTTTTAACTTCCAGGTCTCATGATTTAATTGCACCTACAGTGACGAAGTAGGTTTTTTTCAAAGATTTTATCCTGCTCCAGGAATTAACAACTTCACTTGTCTGAGCTAGTTTGCTTATCTCTACAAAAGGGAGAGAAGTTGTGTTGGTTTCCCTTAAGCCCCTTCACAGATCCTTGTCTTTTTCCACCTCTTTGACCCTATGGTTCCCTGGTGCTGCCTTAAAATTGGAACTCTTAACTAGAGCCTGAAACATGTAACTTCTTAAAAAGGGATAATTGCAGGGGGAAGGTACTGGGGGTATTGAAACCCCAAACTCTTTATCACTGAGCTACATCCCCAGTAGGTTTTGTTTTTTGTTTTCAGGCAGGATCTTGCTAAATTGCTGAGGCTAATTTGTTTTTGATACCTGGAATTGAACCCAGCTCTGAGCCACATCCCCAGCCTTTTTTAAGTTATAGATGGACCATACTTATTTTTATGAGTACTAAAGATGGAACCCAGTGCCTCACACATGCTAGCCAAATGCTGTCACTGAGCTACAGCCCCACTCCCCTCAGTTCTTTTTTTAAGTTTTGAGATAGGGTCCTGCTGAGTTGCTACAGGCCTCACTAAATTGCAGAGGCTGGCTTTGAACTTGTGATCCTCCTGCCTCAGCTTCCAGAGCCTCTGGGATTAAGGGCATATCCCATCGTGTCCAGCTGAGTTGAGGCTAATCTTGAACTTGCAATTCTCCTGCCTCATAGAGAGCTGGGATTACAGGTGTGCACCATGCCCTGTTTAAAAAGGGTTTTTAATTTTGGGTTTTTGTTTGTTTTGTACTAGGGATTGAATCCAAGGGTGCTTTACCACTGAGCCACATCCCAAGCCTTTTGGCCTAAGTTGCTGAGGCTTTGAACTTCTGATCCTCTTGCCTCAGCCTCCCAGTTGTTGGGATTCCAGGAGTGCACTTCCACACCCAGTTTACAGGCTTTCTTGTTTTGATTCATTCCCAATATATCCTCAACAAGCAACATGAAATGGAAGGACAGGTATTTGGACTTCAATGGATGCTTACCCTGATCTGAATACTCCAAAAAAATCAACACACAAACATTAAATGCTGAAATAGAACCAATGCATTGAGTCAAATCCCTAGATAGTAAAAAAATAAGGCGGGGTGTGTAGCTGAGTGGCAGAGAACTTGCTAGCATGCGTGAGACCTTGGGTTCACTGGGGATTCCCAGCACTGAAAGAAAGAGGGGGGTGGGGAGGGAGGAGAAAAGAAAGAAGGAAAAAAATTTGTATTAGTAAGAGACAAAATGAGCTAAAATCTTGAATCCTAGTGCACCTTACCTACTGACCTAGCTACCCTCCTTAGATTTTCCAAGTCTACTTCATCCAGAATTCTCATTATATGCACCCATCGGAGGAACTGATTTCCTGGAAACACCACTTAGCCAAGACCTGAGGTGATCTGTTAACTTTTGACTCTTATCAACTAAAAGTTAAGGAATGGACACTTATCTATCCCCCATCCCTTAAACTCTCTTCTGCTGCTTCATTCTGCTTCAGAAAACTATCACTCTTGCTTTAGGAAGAGGTCAGATATTTCCATTTCATTTAAACATACATACCCATTTATCCATCCATCATCCTTTATATATACATGAATATCACTGATACATCTTCTTTCCATAGCACTTGCTACAAGTCTAGAAGACCCAAACTCTAATAACCTACGATTGCATGAAAAATATCATACCAAGTTTAAAAATAACTCTTTAATCATATGCACATAAGGGGAATAAAGGGTAGCTACCAGGCTGACCAGGGAAGGGATTCTCCCTTTGCCCTAATGTCTGCCTGGAACAGTTCTGAGATCACACACACACAAGTGGAAATGGGTTGGGAAGAAGAATAAGGGAGAGAACTGAAAAGACAAAGGCCAGTGGGAAGGGGCAAGGGCTTGCAGTAGTCTCAGTCAGTGGACTCCAACACAGATTCACTTAGTGCGAGGTCCCAGTAGTGTTCAGCCCCATGCTTTTTGAAATGCTCACGAGCCATATTCTCTGTAGGGCACTGTTTAAATTTCATCTCTCCAAAGCTCCGGTCTTTGGCTGTACCCTGGAAAAGAGATAAACCTTTTAATAAAAACACTAGTTTCTCTCTCTCTCTTTTTTTTTTGCAGTGCTGAGAATCCAACACAGGCCTTAATGCTAGGCAAGTGCTCTACCACTGAACTACACCACCAGATCTGCAATTTGTTATTTTTAAAATGTATTCATTTAGGTACTTGGGACTGAACGCAGGGGTGCTTAACCACTGAGTCATATGTCTAGCCCCCCACTTTTTAGAAATTCTTTATTTTGAGACAGTGTCTTGCTAAATTGCTTACGGCCTTGCTAAATTGCTGAAGCTGGTCTCCTACTTGTGATCCTCCTGCCTCAACCTCCAGTCACTGCGATTACAGGCTGTGCCACCACACCCAGCTCAAGTTGTTATTTATTTTCTATTTGTTCTGTTTAGATATACATACTAGAGTATACTTTAACATATTATACATACACAGAGTATAATTTAGGATCCTATTCTTATGCTTGTACATGATGTGGAGTTTTACTGGTTGTGTATTCATATATGAACACGGGAAAGGTATGTCCTATTCATTCTACTCTTTCCTATTCCTATTCCCATTCCCCATCCCTTTCCTTCATTCCCCTTTGTCTAACCCAATGAACATCTATTCTCCTCCCCGCTTACTGTGTTAGCATCCATATATCACAGAACTGAATTTGTTTTTTAAATCAGAATGTTTTCTTAGAAGACCTAATAACATTTGTGACACAATTTCCCTACCTGAATGCTATTTTATGGTTAAAGCAATTACAATCTCTACACTTGGGTATCCACATGAGTTTTTATAAATTTATACAGATGAATTCATACAGCTTCTCAGTTTGTGTGTATGTGTGTGTGGTACTGAGAATTGAACCCAGGGGTGCGTTCCCACTGAGCTACATTCTAAGTCTTTTTAAATTTTACTTCTACATCCCCAGCCCTATTTTGTATTTTATTTAGAGACAGGGTCTCACTGAGTTGCTTAGGGTCTTTTTAAGTTGCTGAGGCTGGCTTTGAACTCGCGATCCTCCTGCCTCAGTCTCCCAAGTGCTGGGATTACAGGCATGTGCCACCCTGCCCAGCTCCTTTATCTATCTATCTATATATCTATTTATTTTTTCTGGTCCTGGGGATCGAACCCAGCACCTTCTGCTTGCGAGGCAAGCACTTTACCAACTGAGCTATATCTTCGGCCCCCCCTTTTTTTATTTTTGAAACAGGATCTCATTAAATTGCTCATGATCCTTTATGATCCTTTATGATCCTTCTGTCTAAGTCTCCCAAGTCTCTGGGACTGACTACAGGAGTGTACTACCATGCCAGGCAGGGTTTTAGTTTTTAGACTAAAGGAGCAAGGATTTTGTGCTCTAGTATCTGGTTGGAATTGCACGTCAGAAAAGATTATACAGGGTGAGTTGGGATGAACTGTTTTCTCACTGGCCTCAAGGAATAGGTGTGAGCTTTTACAGAAAAAGGACTTAGAGAGCCAGAGGCTGGAAGAACTTTTTTAGAAAGCTAGTGAAAACTGCATACATGCAGGCGGCTTTGGGGCCCAGAGACAAAAAGCAGTTGAGTGGGGAGAGAAACAAAAGGAAACTGCAAAGAACTATAATGGAAAAACATAGTACAGGGTGAAACAGCATTCTCAGCAAAGGCACCAGCATCAATGGCAGTTATAAAGTGCTACCTGAAGAGGCTTTCAGGGGGCAGACTCCAATAAGGAGGGTGAAACAGAACTTGGCTTGTTTCTGACCCTGAGGGCTCTCAAAGATAAATGGAAGAGATGAGAAGGCTGGGATATTAAATATGCAGGTGAGAATTTATGAAACAAACAAAAGGTACAATGATTAGTATTAATTGTATGCATTAATTGAAGAGTCTGGGATAAGGATACATGAAAAACCATTTATAGTAATTTCTATAAACAGTGGTCTTGGGTTAGGGATATAGCTCAGTGGTAGAGTGCTTGCCTAGCATGTGTGAGGCCCTGGGTTTCATTCCCATTATTGGGGGGGGGAAAAAAAAAAGCAAAATATTTTTATTTATTTATTTTTGGTACTGAGGATTGAACATAGGGGCACTCAACCACTGAGCCACATCCCCAGCCCTATTTTGTATTTTATTTAGAGACAGGGTCTCACTCAGTTACTTAGTGCCTCACTTTTGCTGAGGCTGGCTTTGAACTTGCGATCTTCCTGCCTCAGTCTCCGAGCCACTGCAATTTACAGGTGCGCACCACCACAACTGGCTAGTTTTTAATAAAAGGAGTTGGGGATATACCTCTGTCATAGAGCCTTTAGTTAGCATGTGGAAGGCTCTAACAAAGAGTTGCTTTTGGGGTTGGGGATGTAGCTCAGTGGTAGAGTACCTGCCTGGCAAGTGCAAGCTCCTGGTTTTTATTTATTTATTTTGGTACCAGGAATTGAACCCAGGGGCACTTAACAATCAAACCACATCCCTAGCCCTTTATTTATTTTTGAGACAGAGTCTTGCTAAGTTGCTTAGGGCCTCATTAAGTTACTGAGGCTGGCTTGGAACTTCCCATTCCCCTGCCTCAGCCTCCCAATCTGCTGGGATCACAGGCATGCACCACCACACCTACCAAGGTCCTAGGTTTGGTCCTTAGTACCACAAAAAATATAAATAAACAAAGAACAAGCTAACAAAAATATGCCCACATTTAATAAATGGAAGATAAAACTGGGCATGGTAACACAAGACTGTGATCTCAACTGCTCATGAGGCTGAGGCACAAGTTCAAGGCCAGCCAGAACAAATTACCAAGATGTTGTTTGGGGATGGGGAAAGATACAATAATAAAATGAAAAAAGCAATAATGGTTCACTAAGAAGAATTCATGAATGAAAGAACTGACCCCCCCTTCCCCAAGCTCCAGATTCTGGAGTTCAAACTTAAGCCCTCCCACATGCTGGGTAAGTGGCTCTATCACAGCTTCACCCTCAGCCCTTGAAAGAACTGGATAACCTTAAAAAAAGGTTCCATTGAAGATGGATTTAGTGTTATTTTATGAAGTATTTTCAGATTATTATCTAATTTGGTTCTCAAAACAAAACCTGATAAGACCAGCAAATAATATCCATATTTTTATAGATAAACAGAATTTGACATTGTCTTACTCAGACTGCATAGCTAAAAAGCAGCAAGATGCAGTTTTTTAGTTTTTTTCTTTGTTTCTTTTTTCTTTTTGCAGTGCTGGAAATTCAACCCAGAGTACTGTATTACTGAGTTACATTCCCAGCTCCCTAGCCCTCATCTTTATGTTCTATTGTTTTTTTGGGGAGGCGTGGTAGAGGGAAGGGAGTACAGGAAATTGAACTCAGTGCTGCCTAACCACTGAGGGACATCTCTAGCCCTTCATTATTTTTAGACAGGATCTTTCTAAGTTGCTGAGATTGGCCTTGAACTTGTGATCCTTCTGTGTCAGCCTCCCAAGTCACTGGGATTACAGGTGTATGCCACCATGCCTGGCTCACAACTGAATATTCTAAAATCTAGGGTACTTTTTCTTTCATTATATGTATATATATATAAAAAAAAATCCCACAATTCACTCCCCTCTTTTTGAGTCTCATATTCATAACTGTGAAATAACTTTCAATAGAGAACCAAGCACAGTAGTACACACCTGTAATCCCAGCAACTAAGGAGCTGAAGCAGGACTACAAGTTCAAGGCCAACAGAAGCAACTTAGCAAAGCTTTAAGTAACTTAGTGAGATCGTGTCTCAAATTAAAAACAAACAAAAAAAGGACTGGAGATGTAGCTCAGTGGTAAAGTGCCTCTCTGGGTTCAATCCCCAGTACCAAAAAAATGACAAAAAACTTTCAAGTAAGAAATTTTCCTGGTGCTAGTATTTTCCATACTTTCCCAGACAACATATACTATATTCAGATTAATATAACAAAAATATAGCTGTCTCTCCTTCTGAAGATGACCCACATTCTCCCATGAATGTGTATTCCTAGCTTTAACCCCAGCATCTTTTTGAGATTGCCCCCATTCTCACTTGAATGTGTATCTACTTCCTAAATAAATCTGTCTTAAAAAATAATAATTTAACTAAAATATAATTAGGAAGCATTTGCTTCCAAATGTTTAAAGACAGATTCCAACAAGAAATATGAATAATTGTAGAGATTATTTACTGTTTATTTCATTTTTCTACTTGTATAGTTTAAACCATAACAAACTAGATGAAGTTCTATTTTAATGTTTCACAAAGGATCACCTACCTCCCAGACTAGTACACATTTGTTGGTTTTCTTCACAGCTTCCTCATCAGATTCTTCATCATCTGGAAAAGACAATGTAGCTAAATCTTATTCTAGACTTAAGACAAAAGACCACAGATTTAGATGCTAAACAAATAATGTTTAAGTCTAACCATGTTCTCTTAAAAATTATCACCTTTTTCCATGTGCTGGAATGTTTTGTTTTCTGTCAATTTTTATTTCTCCCATATTAGAATGAAAGCTCCAAGAAGGAAGGAACTTAACAAACATTTACTGAGGACCTATTATATGTTAAAAACCATACCAGACACTAAGAATAAGGAATAAAAGATAAGTTGTCAGCTGAGGATATAGCTCAGTCCGTAGAGTACTTGCCTCGCAAGCTCAAGGCCCTGGGTTCAATCCCCAGCACCACAAAAAAAAAAGAAAGAAGAAAAAAAAAGTTGTTCTAGGCACTCTTGGAACCAGGCTTTAGATGTCAATATGATAGAGTATTCTTAAGGACCTGTTAGACTAATAGGCATGCAGATGAAAAAATCTTAAGAATACTTGCTAAAAAATTTTTTTTTTTTTTTTTTTTTGTATGTGTGTGTGTGTGTGTGTGTGTGTGTATATAATAGAGCAAAAGTTTACTTCAAATATTTTAAGGACAAAAAATACAGTTAGGTAAAGTTAAGAAGAGTAGGGTTCTCAGTCAGGTTCCAAAGTTAAGAAGAGTAGGGTCCTCAGCTACTTAGAAAGGTGAGGCAGGAGGACTGCTTAGGCACAAGAGTTCAAGACCAGCTTGGGCAACATACCAAGACCCCATGTTGCTCTCTGCAAATGTCAGATGTTGATCTAGGCTTCAAAAAAAGGGAAGAATGAATTTTTTTGGCAGGGGAAGGGTACTGGGCATTGAACCCAGGGGTGCTTAACCACTGAGCAATATCCCCAACCCTTTTATTTTTTATTTTGAGACAAGATCTAAGTTGTTTAGGGCCTTGCTAAGTTGATGGGGCTAACCTCAAATTTGTGATTCTCCTGCCTCACAGCCTCTCAAGTTGCTACAGGTTTGTGCCACCATGCCCAGTGGGAGGAATGAATGTTGATATAAGTATAAAGGCTAGGCAAATGTCAAGTGTGTGTATGTGTATGAATAATAAAGTTTATTTTAATATTTTGGTATTGGAGATTAAACCCAGGGACACTTTACCACTGAGCTACATCTTAGTCCTTTTCACTTTTCAATTTTTGAGACAGGATCTCTCTAAGTTGTTGGGGATGGCCTCAAATGTGATCCTCCTACTTCAGCCTCCCAAATTGCTGGGATTAGGCACCTGCCACCACACTAGGATTTTCTTTCTTTTCCTTTTTCTTTTTTTTTTGCAGTGCTAGGGATTGAACCCAAGGCCTTGCACATGCTAGACAAATGGTCTAATCTTGAACTACAATTGCACCATGAAAAGTTATCTTTTCTTGATCAAAGCAAAAAAATTTTAATTAGAAAATCTTTTTTGCTTCATTCCTTAAAAAAGTTAACCCATTTAACAAAAAATAATAAAATACAGATACTGCACTTATGAATGAACAACTTGCTGAATGAATGTTTACAAACTATAAATACATTCATGTAACCAGTATGCAGATTAAGGGCAGACAGGGAAACCATCAATAATAGAAAAACCTTAAAGGACAGGCAGACAAATAATTTTAATATTCATGCATAAATGACCATGTAACAAATATTGTATAACTTCTAGCAGGCTCACAGTCTGAATGGATCTTTCTGAAGTTCCTGAACTCTATCTACTATTAGCAGGAGTCTCTCAGGAAAGGAGTAAGATAAATGGATAGGTGCACCATACCCCCTACCTCCCACAGATCACAGCACCCCAATTTATCCCCTCTAACCCCCATTCACCATCTCCCTTTGTGTTAGATGTCTGTTCGTCCCACTTTATCCGATGCAGCATAAGACGCTTAAACTTCTTCTGGGCCTTGGGGCCTGAAAACAGAGGAGAATTTTGCCAGAGCCATAGAAAATAATGAGACAGAAAGAACCTTTGAGCTTATTAATGTTCAGAAATTAATGTGATAGCTGAAGTAATCCCAGGAACTATAGCTATGGCCTTCTACTCCAATAAACACAGAAAAAGTGGCCCAGTATATTATATCCAGGTATGGTTCTAAAATACCTTATTTACTCCCTTTTCCCCACAATGCTAATCACTCTAGGCTTAGGGTTGTCTGGGGACAGTCTCTCTCAATTTTTTTTCAGACTCACCCCCTTCCACTACTACCACGTTGACATCCTTGTGAAGTACCACCACCCCTGTCAGGTACAGTTGCCCAGCATTGGCCTCAATCTTGAACTTCTTGGCTGGGTTGCTCAAATTTCGAACTCTGGAGGAGGGAAAGCTTAGTTATGTCTTCAATTTTAGCAACAGTAGCTACCTGAATGGAATGGCAAACAAACAGATGAATCCAAAATGTTTTTCTCTCTAAAAACAAAAGTCTCCGGAACACATATATTTCCATTTTCTTATATTTCTGCAAAGTGTAGCACTGTACAATTTATTACAAAGAGCAGGTAATCAAAATTTACTCTATAATAAGGGAGAGGTAATTACTATCTTCCAAAAATATTTATAAACTTGTGTCTGATAGTGTAAAGATCTACAAATTCTCTTTTTTTTTTTTTTGGAACTAGGTAATTGAAGTACCCAGAGGTACTTAACCACTAAGCCACATCCCCAGCCCTTTTTATATTTTATTTAGAGACAGGGTCTCACTGAGTTGCTTAGGGCCTTGCTAAGTTGCCGAGGCTGGCTTTGAACTCCCAATCCTCCTGCCTCAGCCTCCTGAGCTGCTGGGATTACAGGCATGCGCCACCGTGTCAGGCTACAAATTCTTTTGTAGATGCCCAAAATGTAGTCACTATGTAAGCATAAAAATTTTCTAGAGAGCAGGAAAAACTGTTAGTAACAATTACTTGTTAAAAATAGTTCTTTAAAAAAAAAAAAAAGTTGACCTGAGAGATCAGAGAACAGGGAGGAGATTTTCAGTAAGTGCCCTTCTGTATTGTTAGAATTTTTTTTCTCTTGCCAGGCACAGTGGTACAGGCCCGTAATCCCAATGGCTCAGGAGGCTGAGTGAGGCAGGAGGATTGAGAGTTCAAGGCCAGTGTCAGCAGAAGTGAGGCACTTTCTGGGCTGGGGTTGTAGCTCAGTGGTAGAGGGTTTGCCTGGCATGTGTGGGGCACTAGCTTTGATTCTCAACACCATATGTTAATAAAATAAAGATCCATTGACAACTAAAAATACATTTTTAAAAAAGTACCACTTTTATGATAAAGAACTAGTAAAAAAAAGAAATAAGCACATTTAATAAATAGAAGGATAAAATAATAAAATGAAAATACTAAATCAACATAAAGGTAGAAAAATATTTGCAACATAGAAATTCATTTTGGAGTGAGGATAAAAGGATTATCGCAATATATCAGGATAAAGATATGATTGCTGGGCTGGAGTTGTGGCTCAGTGGTAGAGAGCACTTGCCTGACATGTGTGAGGCACTGAGTTTGATTCTCAGCACCACATATAAATAAATAAATAAAGATCCATCAACAACTAAAAATTTTTTAAAAAGATATGCTTGCTAAGGAAAGAAATTTTTTTTTTTTTTTTAGTACTGGGGATTGAACCCAGGGGCACTCAACCACTGAGCCACATCCCCAGCCCTGTTTTGTATTTTATTTAGAGACAGGGTCTCACTGAGTTGCTTAGGGCCTCGCTAAGTTGCTGATGCTGGCTTTGAACTCGTGATCCTCCTGCCTCAGCCTCCCAAGTGCTGGGATTACAGGCGTGCGCCACTATACCCAGCTAGGAAATAAATTTTAATGCTTTTAGAAGAATAGGATATTTTATACTTCAAAAAGAACGAACAATCCTTAGTTAACAACTTGGCCTGAACAAGTATATTCATTCATTCATTCTTCAGAACAAATATTGGTTAACTAAGAAGACTTAAGATGGAAAAAATTAAATAACAACAACAACAACAAAAAAGCAACATTTAATTCTCCAGTGGAAAAGAATTATTAGCTCTTGACTCATCCTAGGTATACTAAGCCAGAGTAGGAAGTATACTTGGGTGTACTTTAGGCTACAATGATTCTGTCTTGAGCACTAGGGGGAAGATGGCCTACTATGGACACCTACCTATATACAGATATGTGTACCCCCTGTGAAATGTCTTCTTTAAGCTTTTTAATTTTCTTGACCTTTCTCTGTTCTGCTGTAAGCTTTCGGGCAGCGTTGGCCTCTTCATGCGCTCTGTCGTGACAGGAAGGACATCCACAAGTGAGAAAGGCATTGAAGACCAGAGGCAGGGCTAAGAGAAAGAGAGAGCAACAGAGGACTCTCCCCTCCCTCCAAACATGGATTCCCCGAAAGTTTGGAAAAGGCACTTGCCCTGGGTTTCCACCCAATCCCATGGCACTTACTTCTGTCTTTTTGCCATCTGAGCTCTGACATGGGCTTCTACCTTTGTGGGGTCTTGAACAGCTTCTGTCCCTAATACTCGCATCAAATTAGAAATTCTCACTGCAGTGGAGAAAGGACAGCAATCAATCTTGCTAGAATAACCTGTTATATCTTCTACCAATTGATATTGTTCACCTCTTTCAAATCTCTGCTCAAAAAAAGTTACTTCCTCCACTAACTCCTACCTTGAAAATCCTACAAATTAACTCAGTTTTCGCAATTGATCTGAAAAATTCATATGCATTTACATTAAGAAAGACAAGCAGCCGGGCACAGTGTGCACTTCTATAATTATAGCTACTCAGAAGGCTGAGGCAGGAGGATCACAAGTTCCAGGCCAGCCTGGACAACTTGGGAGAGTTGTCTCAAAATAAAACAAAGAAATAGCTGAGGATGTGGCTCAGTGGTAGAGTACTTGCCTTGCATGTGAAATCCTCAGTACTGCCAAAAAAACAAAAAAAACAACAACAAAAATACCCAAGCAATTTAATTTCTTTAGTATTTACTGCTCTTATCACAGCATCTACAAAAAGAGATCCTACATGTAACAGTGCTCATTCAAAATGTTAACTGAATGATAATGGTAATTACAAGGGTAGATTTTCTTATACTGAATTTTCATTTCAAAAATTAAAATTATTAGCAGGGCACGGTGGCACATGCCTGTAATTCCAACAGCTCAGGAAACTGAGACAGGAGAACTGAAGAATTCAAAGCCAGTCTCAGCAATGACAAGGCGCTAAGCAACTCAGTGAGACCCTGTCTCTAAATAAAATATAAAACAGGGCTGGGGATGTGGCTCAGTGGTTGAGTGCCCTTGAGTTCAATCCCCAGTACCACCCCCATCAAAAAATTAAAATATTAAGTTTTGTATATGTAACAACTCCACGCAAACACTACAACTACCAACTTAGTGAACTTCAACACTTCTAGGAAAATTAGTGTTAAAAAGCCAAAGATACTTTGAAATAAGTTGATAAGTTTTAAGTGACCTCTGTCATGAATCTTTTGACCTTTTTTTTTCCAATCTTTTTAAGAATGTAACCTTTATTTTATTTATTTTTATATGGTGCTGAAGATTGAACACAGTGCCTCATAAGTGTTAGGCAAGCACTCTACCACTGAGCTGTACAACCCCAACCCCTGACCTGTTTTAATAAGAAAAGATCGATAGGTGCAGTCACCCATGCCTGTCATCAGATTGAGGCAGGAAGATCCCAAATTCAAGGCCAGCCTTAGAAACTTAGAAAGGCCATCAGCAACTTATCAAGACCTGTCTCAAAATAAAAAATTAAGAGCTGGGGATGTACCTCAGTGATAAAGCACCTCTTAGTTCAAACCTCAGTACCAAAAACAAAATAAACAAAAAAGTGGAAATTCAAGGAAAGAACCCATGAATGATTCTGAGAAATAGAAAGCACTCAAAAGGAGATGTTAGGGTTCCTCTAGAATTAAAGAGATAAATTTACCACCCTTTTTAGTAAGCAGGGCTAAGACATGTACCTTTGGGTTCTGGAGGAGGCATCAGGCCCAGCCTGACTTTCTCTTGTAGTTCCTTCTGTGCTTCCCTCCTTGTTTGCCTCCGAAGTTTCTTCTGTTCCTTCTTGGTAAGATACACCCCCAAAGTAACTGGTGTGTCATTGTCAACTATAAGGCAGAGAAATAAGCATACCAAGGCAATAAGAATATTAGGGAAACTTAGGGAAATATCAATCACATTAAAAGGACATTTAGCTGAATTATTGTTAGTTTATAAGTTGTGATAGGGATAGTGTGGTTATATTTTAGAAAAGTATTCTCTCATCAAATGAAATGTAGCAAAAAAAATAAAATTAAATTAAAACTGTTCCAGTTCATCTTGGTAAGGATTTTGGGGGACGTGAAAGGTATCTAGAATGGAATGTGATTTGAAAACTACTGGCTTAGAAGATAAAATTTGTAATTTTAGAGTCACAGGATATGGAAAGAATCCTGTGGACTCTTAAAGCAGGTTTACTCAGTACTTTAAAACAAAAACTAGGTGGGCATAGTGACATGTCTGTAATCCCAGCAACTCAGGAGGTGGAGGCAGGAGGATTGCAAATTCAAGGCCAGCATTGGAAAACTTAAGAGAGAGACTGTTTCTTAAAAAAACAAACAAACAAACAAAAAACAACAAAAAGAGATGGGAATGTATTTTGGGGTAAAATGTCCATGGGATCTACCCTCACTAGCCAAACAAAACAAAACCCACATTTTTCTAATGATTCGCCCTAATGACAGATTAAATAAAATCTGAAAAAATAAAAATAAATAACTAGTACAGGTTGAATGCCACTAAGCTGAAAATACTAATTCTACCATGTTCTGATATCCGAAGCTTTTTAAGCATAATCAGTACTAATAAAGATGGCAAATACTTCAAAATCTGAAAAACTCCAAAATATGAAAGTGGTTATAAGCATTTCAGATAAGGGATATTCCAAATGTATCTAAGAAATCAGTTAAGATCTCTACATATAAAAGGCAATTCCCAATGTACTTAGTGATTTACCAAGGAGTTCAGCTAGTTAAAAACACAAAAATGTAGCCACAACTAAAACCTCTCTTTTGACTGAGCCACTAAACTCTTACTAAAAAAAGAAAAAAAGGAAAGAAAAAGAATGAACCAGGCACAGTGGCACATTGCTATAATCCCAGTGACTAAGAAGGCTAAGGTGGTAGGATTGTAAATTTGAGGCTAGTCTCAGCAATGGAGCAAGACCCTCAGCAACTTAGGGAGACCCTGTCTCAAAATAAAAATAAATAGGGCTAGATGTAGCTTAGTGGTGAAGCACCCTGGGATTCAATCCCTAGTATGGGGATGGGGTGAGAGGAGAATAACAAGGAATAGATTGAAGATGATCAGGAATACAACAATAGTGTGTAAAACTGGAGTTGGAGTTAATCCTATGGCAAAAGTCCAACTTGTAATATATATCAGTGAGGCCATCTAAAGATTGGGCCTCAACATAGCTACATGTCTAATATGGTAGTTAACAGTCACCTCTACTATTTAATTAATATTAAGTAACATAAAAACAAAGGCCTCTGCTGTACTAGTACAATTTAATTTTCAAGTGCTCAATAATCACATGTGGCCATGCATGGTGGCGCACACCTGTAATCCCAATGGCTCAGGAGGCTGAGGCAGGAGGATTGCAAGTTCAAGGACAGCCTCAGCAATTTAGCAAGGTCCAAGCAACTCAGCAAGACTGTCTCTAAAATAAAAAGAAGGGATGTGGCTCAATGGTTAAGTACTCTTGGGTTCAATCCCCAATACAAAAAAAAAAAAAAAAAAAATCACATGTGAATAGTGGCTACTATATCACACAGAACAAGTCCATCATTCAATGCATAAAGTTCTACTGAATAATGCCTTGGTTGAGTAATCTATTCACTACCTGGAGGATTGAGCTGCGCTGGATGTTCAACGAGATTTGTGATTCCAAAATAATCTTCTCTCTTTGGATTTTCCTCTGTACTAAAATTGGAGGAAGAAAAGAAAACAGGATATGTGGGTAGAGAGGATGCCGAGAGGGACTCTCAGGGACACAGTGAAAAATTGTTACACATCTATAATATGTAATTAAATAATACATAATTTTCAGTATAAGAAACCTGAATCCCAGTAAGGCTAGAAATACTCTCTGAACCAGTCATTCTCAATCTTTTCAGTAGCCTAACACCCCTAACAGATACCATATTCTCTCATTAGTAATGATAAATCCCTGGAATGGTGGTTGACAAAGGGTAGGAAAAGGTCAAAACAGTTTCTTAAAGCCATATGTTAAAATGATGGCATAGATACAGTTGTCCAAATGTGTTAATAAATTTTTTTTACCATTAACTCAACCATCAACTAGGAATCATTATTGTGTTCTATAATTGGATCTTTAAGAAATGTAGTAACAGCCAGGCACAGTGGCACATGCCTGTAATCCCCAGAGGTTGAGGCAGGAGGATAACAAGTTCAAAGCCAGCCTTAGCAACTTATCAAGGCTTTAAGCAACTCAGTGAGACCCTGTCTCAAAATATAAACTAAAAAGGGCTGGGGATGTGGCTCAGTGGTTGAGGGTCCCTAGGTTCATTCCCCAAAATTAAAAAAAAATAAAAATAAAAAATAAATTAAAAAATAAATTAAAGGGGCTGGGGCTATAGCTCAGTGGCAGAGAGTTTGCCTACCATGTGTGAGGCACTGGGTTTGATCCTTAGCACCACATAAAAACAAATAAAATAAAGGCATTCTGTCCATCTATAACTACAAAAAAAGAAATTAATTAAAAATGTAATACCAGCCAGGTATGATAGTACACAACTATAATCCCAGTGGCCTAGGAGGCTGAGATAGGAGGATTGCAGGTTCAAAGCCAGGCTCAGCAACTCAGCAATTCCCTGAGCAACTAAGATCCTGTCTCAAAATTAAAAAAAAAAATAACAAAAAAACAAAAAAACAAAACCTGGGGATATAGCTCATTAGTTAAGCACCTCTGGGTTCAATCCCTGGTACTGAAAAAAAAAAAAAAAAACCGGGGGAAAAACTCCATTAGTAAAACCCCCTTGGGTCCAATCCCTGGTACCGAAAAAAAAAAAAAAAAGAGAGAAAAAGAAATGTGGCACACACCTAAGCATTCCAGCACCTGGGGAGGCTGAAGCAGGAAGATCAGAAGTTTGAAGCCAGCCTCAGCAAAGAGTGAAGTGCTAAGCAACTAAGTGAGACCCTGTCTCTAAATAAAATATAGAACAGGGCTGGAGATGTGGCTTATTGGCCAAGTGCCCCTGAGTTTAATCTCTGGTACCCACTGCCCCCCCCACTGCCACTAAAAAAAAGCTAATATGCATAACTATAATGCACCAATAAAAAATGCATAAAAAAGAAAATTCAGTCAAACAAACAAACAAAAACCCCAAAGCAAAACAACAGAATCCTCGTTGGAACTGTGACACCTGTAACTCTTTACAGGGAAAAGAAAAGAAAGGAAAAGGAAAAGGAAAGGGAAAGAAAAATATGCTAAAACCAAATAAGAATGTGTCACAAAAACAGGGACTATGTTCAATCCCTAGCACCATTAAAAAAATGAATAAAGAAAAAAAAAATTTTTTGCCAATTTGATTTTGTAGATTGTGTTCCTAATTCTGCTACATTAACCAAAAAACTTAATCCATATTGTTTAAAAACACTTATCTACTTTCCTTAGATTTAACATTTTTATTTAATAGCTGACTATCGTTTCTCCCATTAAACTATAGCCTTATCCCAGTAACTTGGGAGGCTGAGGCAGTAGAATCAAGAGTTCAAAGTCAGCCTCAGCAAAAGCGAGGCCCTCACAACTCAGCGATGGGTATGTGGCTCAGTGGTCAAATGAGTTCAATCCCCAGTACCTGCCCACTCTGCAAAAAACCACCACTATAGCCTTATTGAAAGATATTAATTAACAAACTCACAGGTCAAAGCCATTGGGGATGATGTAAGAGTCCCACCACTCAATTTCAGGAATATCACCTTCCTTTAGCTCTTTCTTAGGAGCAATGAGGGCAAGCCTAGTTGAAGTATGGATGCCTGTTTTTCGAGCAGCCTGTGAAATCTCTGCCTGCAGCTTCTCCAATTGAGCCTAAAGACAAGATAAACCAAAACAGGAAGATGAACTAGAGCCACAGGGAAGGAGCAGAACCCAAATTTTAAACCACTCCTTCTTAACTCTAAACCTAACACGCTGGGTTTATAATATCTGAAAGAAAAAAAGAGCTGTTCTGTTTTATCCTCTAATTCATTTAAATACACCTTACCTCCATCTCAGAGTGTAGGCCTCCAGCATATATGCAGAAATGGGATTCTATGAAAACCTCACTTTGAGAACATGAAAAAGGGAAGGCAAAACTAATTGAAAATATATTCCACTCAACTTTTTAGGTGTGTAGATTATCTGCAGTAAATTTTAACACCAAACTAGTTTCCTCAGTCACTCAGAGATCTCTGAATTGCTTCCCTCTACTGGCAGTTGCATGTGAAAATTTTCAGACTCAATTTATTTCCATCTACGTAGAATGTAATTAGAAAGCAAAATCAGCTAAAAATCAAGCATTCCAGGAATATGGTATTTTTTAAAAAGTTACTTACTGCTTCAAATTACCTGTTTGTTCAATTCCCCATAACAGAAAGCAATTTCCCATGCCAGTTTCCTAACTTCTAAAGTCTGTTATACTCTAAGTTAGATACCTTTGTCCGTAATCGTTGAGCAATCTTCTCAAATTTGCCCTTGTCGTGAAATTTAAAGGTGCGTCTTTGACGTTGGGAAGGGGCAATTGAGACTCGGGGGTCAAAAAAAGTATTGGACTCCATGTCTTCTGATGGCTTTTCTTTTAGCTGTTGCTTGAACTGTTCCCTCTTCACAGCACGAATATTGGCCTTAAGGGTTGGCATGCGGTGTGTCAGCTCAATCTCCTTGCCTGTTGCATCTACAGTTCGACCTTGCTCGTCTAGGATCAGCGGGGTAGGTTTAGTTTGATCCTTTAACTCTACCTTCCTGAAAAAACAGCCCACAAAGAAATTGAGGTTATGGGGAATATTAAGGCAAACAAAATAAAGCAAAACCCAACAATGACAACTAGGTAAAATAATTCTAGGGAACACAATTCTATCAGTGAATAATAATCTTTGGGTTACAACCATCAAACTGGCCAGGCACAGTGATGCACACCTATATCTACTAGGGAGGCTGAGGCAAGAAGACTCTAAGTTCAAGGCCAACTGGGGCAACTGAGTGAGACACTGTCCCAAAACAAAATATAAAAAGGGTTGGGAGATTGCTCAGGACTACTGCTTTTGACCAGTAAGCGCAAGGCCCTGAGTTTCATCCCTAGCACCCCAAAAGGAACAGAAAAATTTAAAACATCAAACTGGGGCTGATATAGCTCAGTGGCAGAGCACTTGCCACAAGGCCCTGGGTTCAATCACCAACAATGCAAACAAACAAAAACACCTCAACAAAACAAAACAACACACACACATCAAATTGGCCATTCGGATTTAGGGTACAAATGAATTTAATTTACAAATTATACTGAGAAGAATTTATAATCTTACCTTGATTCTTTTTTTTTTTTTTGCAGTGCTGGGGATTGAACCCAGGGCCCTGTGCTTCCAAGGCAAGCAGTCTACCAACTGAGCTATATCCCCAGCCCCCTACCTTGATACTTGAATCATTCTTTTCTTGTTTATGCTAAGCAAACACTCTACCACTAAGCTATATTCCCAGTTTACTCCGAAATTCTTGAATCAGTCACAGGATGCCAGACCAATTACAAATGCTAAAACTAAAGCCTAACTCCCTTTTTTTTTTTTTGGTACCAAGGATTATACACAAAAGTGCTTAACCACCAAGTCACATCCCCAGCCCTCTTTTGTATTTTATTTAGAGACACTGTCTCACTAAATTACTGAGGCTCTCTTTGAACTCTTGATCCTCCTGCCTCAGCCTCCCCAATTGCTGGGATTACAGGTGTGAGCCAGCTAAAGTCTAACATCTTTATCTAGTGTAGAGAACCCTTAGATTAGGTCTCACTCAATGCAGTTCAATGGCTAATGTTAAGTTAGAAATCCAGAAACATGCCAGGTTCAGTGGCACATGCCTATAATCCCAGCAACACAGGAGGCTGAATGAAGCAGGAGGATTGCAAATTTGAAACTAGCCTCAGTAACTTAGGACCTAAGTAGCAATTCACTGAGACTCCGTCTCAAAATGAAAATAAAAAGGGCTGGGCATATGGCACATGCCTGAAATCCCAGCGACTGGGGAGGCTAAGGCAGGAGGGTCACAATTTCCAGGCCAACTTTAGCAATTTAACAAGGCCCTTAGCAACTTAGCAAGACACTGTATCAAAATAAGACATAAAAACGACTGGGGATGTGGCTCAGTGGCTAAGTGGCCCTGGGTTCACTCCCGAGTACAAAAACTAAAATACAAAATAAAATAAAATGGGCTATGGGAGAGCTACCCTTTGTTCAATCCCCAGTACAGGTGGTAGAGTGAGGTGGGGGCGGTGGCAGGGGATGAAACTAAGAAATTATTTTAGGTTCTGTGGAAAAAGACTCGATGATATTCAAAAGTAATTTTTGTTCTCAAACTTCAGAAATGACAAGGGATTTCATGAAATATATACTCACGGGGGAGCAATGCCCATGGCATGGAGATTAGCCAGGCCCACCATGTTGGCATTGCCAATGAGCCCTGGCTTCAGTGCCAGCTGGGCTTGGATTCGGGCTTGTAGCTCAGCTGCTTTTCTTGCCTTCTCGATAGCATCATTCATGAAAGTAGCAGCCTGGGAGGGCTGAATGGTGTTGCCAATTGGCAGACGTTCTGGCTGGGAAGAGGAAGGCGTCTTTGGCTGTGAGATAGAGAAAAAAGATATCAGAAGGATTGAGATAGGCAGTAAGACACACATACACACCCTGGTAGATTATGGCAGATGATTATGGAATGGAACTTTCTGGATTCTCATTTGAATGGATGGCAAGAAATTCTGTGATAAAGATTATTCTTTTCAGAGTAATCTGGGCTTAATACCTGAGGTGTAGGGGGGCTAATGAAGCTCAGCTGTTTTTTCCTCTCCTCGATTTGTCGTGTTGCTGCCTCCATCATCTGTTTGATCTGCTCTCCAGAGAAGGGAAAATTGAAAAAGTATTAATTGTTCTGTTTTTTTTTAATATCCATATATTTTAGATGTTGATAGGCCTTTATTTTATTCATTTATTTATATGTGGTGCTGAGAATCAAACCCAGTGCCTCACACACGCCAGGCAAGCCCTCAACCACTGAGCCACAACCCCAGCCCTAATTGTTTTATTTCTCCCATATAGGTTCCTAAACCCAAAAAGCATTCAGATCTAGAAAACTAAAAGTTTCTGAATGACTCTACCATATTCTGCTTACACCACAGACTAAAAAATTTATTTATAAATTTATTTTTAATTTATTTATTTTTGGTATCAGAGATTGAACCCAGGGGTATTTAACCACTGAGCCACATCCCCAGCCCTTTTATTTTTTATTTTGAGACAAACAGGTCTTGTAAGTTGCTCAGGGCCTCACTGAGGTTGGTTTTGAACTTGAAATCCTCCTGCCTCAACCTCCTGAGTTGCTGGGATTACAGGTATTTTTCCACCATGCCCAAACAGACTAGAAAGAATACTGGAATTTTTCAACTTTTCTTCCCAGGGCAGAACTGTCATGTTACATAACTTGGTGATTAAGACTCAGACAAACCTGAGTATTAATCTTAACTCTGCCACTTACTGCCTGTGTTATCTTGGACAAAGTACTTAACTTCTAAACCTCCCAAGTGTCTAAAAGGGGGAAAAACAGTATTAACCTTAAAAGACTATTATGAGCACCTAATCAATGCATACAAACATCCTAACAAAACCCATACAAATTATTATTTCAATTTTTAAAAAATTATTGAATTCCAAATTCAGGTAACTATAGATGATGGTGCAAAGATTTGCTCTTTAGCCTCCATAAACTCCTTATCCTGTCCTAAAGAAGTTCAGAATGATAAGCCTTGAGGACACAAATAACTCCTGATTTTCCACAAAAGGCCTTCTTTCAAGTTGCATCAAGATATTCTCCTTTGGGCTGGGGACATAGCTCAGTTGGTAGAGTGCCTGCCTCCCAAGCACTAAGGCCCTGGGTTCAATCCCCAGTACCACATTAAAAAAAAAAAAGAAAAAAATATTCTCCTTTTAGCCTCCCCTCCCCCCCCAAATATGGTAGCTAAACTCAGGGCACTGAATCCCAAGCCAGCCTTTTTATTTTCATTTTTTTTTTTAAATTTTGGAAGAGTCTTATAAAGTTGCTGAGGCTGGCCTCAAACTTGCAATCCTCCTGCCTCAGCCTCCAGAGTTGCTGGGATTACAGGCCTGTGCCACTGCACTTGGCTGTTCCAAGATATATATACATACCTACACACACATTCTTATATTTATTTATACATATAAAAATATATAAATGTATATTGAACCCAGGGCCTTGTGCATGCAAGGCAAGCACTCTACCAACTGAGTCAAGCTATATCCCCAGCCCCTCAAGATATATTTTTTAAAAATTAGTTTTTAACACTTTTATGAATAGGTGATATATTTACAAAGTTCATACTTCAAAAAAATTATAAAAGGATACTGAATTCTTCCAACCCTGTAATCCCAGAGACTTGAGAGGCTGAGGCAAGGCACTGCAAGTCCCAGTCCAGCCTTGGCAACTTTGCAAGACCTTTTGGAGCACACTGTAATCCCAGTGACTCAGAAGGCTGAGGCAGGAGGATCACAAATTCAAGACCAGCCTCAGCAACTTAGTGAGACCCTAAACAACTAAGACCCTGTCTCAAAATAAACAATGAAAAGGACTGAGGATGTGGCTCTGTGTTTAAGCAACTCTGGGTATAATTCCCAGTACAAAAATTAGCAGTGCCCATTTTAAAAATACACATGCTTTTTATTGGAAAAAAAAAAATACAAAAATCAACTTTATTTTTTATAAGTGGATTATATTTTCTTTGCATATTTTGAAATCATTCTCCTCTGCTATCTAAGTTCTGATCATTTAATTTTCCCAATGACTCGATGAGGTAGACAATTGGGCAAAAAAAATGTATTTAATACACTTCGATACATAGTAGGTGCTCAGTAAATACAATTTCAATAATCCTTAATTAGAATACTCTGGGTTAAACCAAGAAATGCTAAAATATAAAGCAGGAGATAAAACTTCCCCAAATGCTAAACACTAATTCAAATTAAGATCAACTCATTCAATCACTTTGCTCCTAGTCCCCATTAACTAACCTGGAGTTTAGTTAGCATGCCAGGGCTCTCTGAAGGAGGCCCAGGGATCACCTCTGGCTCCTCTTCTACCTCCTCAAAGCGGGGTATTCTTCGCTTCTTTACTCCTGATGATTCCTTGGAGATCTCAGAATCATCACCAAACACCTCCTAAAGGAACCCAAGATGAAAGATGAATTTTATCCCTTCCCATCAGAAGGAAAGAATCATCCTAGCCCCTACCAGCATTTTTGGCTTTTCCCAGGGGAATATGACGCAACCTTGCAAATAACTACTTGCCAGAAACAGAGTCTTCTAGACTCTCCACCAAGTGGATCATTTCACCCAACTTCATCATTCTCCTACTCAAGCCAAGCAAACTTCATCCCCATGTTCCCATCTGAAGGCCTTTGCAAATGCTACTGCCCACATTTGTAAGGTTCTCCTTCAACTTTTCTACAACCCCTGTTCCAAATCCTGCCTAAAACTCACCTCCTTCAGGAAGTTTTCCTCATTATAACCTTATCCCACTCTGATCAAACTTTCACTTCACATTCTCTTAGCATTTCAGAGCTTGGTTCATATTAGGTTATATTACATTGCTAATACTCTGTTTGCCAAGTGTTAGGTCTTTCAATGGTAAGACTTTCTCCCAAGTAGAATCTAAGCTCTTCTAGGAGAGGAACTTTCTCTTTCAGTATTCCCCAATAACACTCTGTTCTCATCAAACAATGGGAACTTAAATATGTTGACTAATTTGCAAGGTGAATTTAAAAGGACCAAGAGTGGCCAACTGGAAGGGACAACGGGAAAAAGCAAATGTACACACCGGTGGTAGGCTTTGGGTGACATCCCCTCTTCACTAGGAGGGCTCGTGTTTTGCAAGGACATATCCTCAGCCAGGGGCGAGCGCTTCCTGGAACTCCTACAGTTCAAGAAAAAGGACTCTCCCATAATATATTGTGTGGAGTGGGGACTTGAATGGACCAAAAATGGGACCCATATCCCATGGCTATCTAGCCACCTCCTTTGAGAAACCAATTTTATTCATCCCACCCAATGGAGTCACTTCATTTATAGTATGGCCTCAACACTTACACAGTGGCATGCCCTATCATAATATAATCGTCACTGCAAGGTCTATGTATATTGTGGATTAATCATTTCCCCTTAAACATAACAAAGTTCAACATAGTCTGAAATTCTATAACTGACCCTAAAACTTCCATAAAACTACTATTCAGATTTTATAATCTTTGACTGTATTTCATTGTACCCCCAACCCTTTTTAAATTGCAGTTTTTTGTTTGTTTGTTTGACATCAAGAATTATCTCTCATTCCTCTGAACACCCTACAATGCTTTAAAAACAAAAGGCACAAGAATTTCTATTTTTCTTGGTTCCATGTCTGGCCAAGCAGACACTGTTTATCAACTCTTTGTGTCTCAGGAAAAGCAAATGAGATAGTGAAGGTATGAGAAGCACTTTGGAAGGTATGATGGGAGTCACATAAACACTTTTTTTTTTTCCCCAAAGAGAAACAGAAGGAAATATTGGCTACCCACAGGAAATGAGATAGAGAGATCATCTACCTGACACTGATAATATTGGAAAAAAAGACCATGACAAATCAGCAACTACAGAGTAAACCATGTTGTAGGAAATGGAATATTGCTGGCCCCTATTAATAGCCCATTCACAGGGCCTGCAATATGCTATATAGTAAATGGTAAACACTCAAGAACATAATAAATTATAGCTACTTTTAGGTACACTATACACAAATACATTGCAGAGAAACCTCAGTAAAGAAGCAACAACGAGGTCTATAGTTCAGGTAGCAGAGGAGTCACATTCTAAAGCAACTTATGAGACTTCAAATAAACAAAGATATAAATACTTAGAGCAATCAATTTACAGGTAGTAGTATAGCAGGGGTTGGGGGGTGTACAGGATGGACCCAGGGAAACATAAGAAATAAAATTTCTAACTGGACATGAAAAAGGACAAAGCTATCAATTATTTCTGTGGAATATTTCAAATGAACTTAGGTAGTTCATCATCACAAGATGGTGACAACAATTCCCCTCCTCTACTTCAGTCTAAAGACTTCTCTTGAACACTAAGTATTCTAATAGTGGATATCTAGTGGATATCAATGTGTGGCCCAAGTAAGTGCAGCAACGTTGTCATCATTGCTCATTAGATAGTGAGCTCATTAGATAGTGAACTGTAACCTACCTTTAGCTCTCGTTTTCTGCTCCTGTCACTGCTAGACTTAGAATGCCTAGAACTTCGGCCTTCTTCCACAGCCTCAAATAGTTTGTCCACAAAGCGAAGAGTAGAATCATCAAGAAAAGGTTTCAGATGGTCTGACAGGAAAAAATCAGTGACAGGATTGAAAAGGTTAAGAGTACAAAGTCCAATACTAAGCAAATAACATAATAGCACTTTTCCTTCCACTTTAGCCTTTCAAGTGACTGGGAACACAAACGTGCACTACTGCACCAGGTTAATATTCTCTCTTTTCATATCTGTGTATTCATTTATTCATTTTTTGCAGTACTGGTTACTGAACCCAGGAGCACTCTACACTCAGTTACATCCCCAACTCCTTTTTCTTTTTATTTTGAGACAAGGGCTCGCTAAATTGCCCATGCTGGCCTTGAATTTGCAATCTTCCTGCCTCAGCCTCCTAAGTAGCACTGTAATTTTATCCAAAGTGGGCAGGGAGGTTTTGGGTTTTTTTGGATTGTACCTAGGGGCACTTAACCACTGAGCCACATCCCCAGTTTGCCATCCTCCCGCCCCCCACCCCCTTTTAAGACAGGGTCTTGCCGGGCATGGTGGTGCACGCCTGTAATCCAAGCAACTTGGGAGGCTGAGTCAGGAGGATCGCGAGTTCAAAGCCAGCCTCAGCAATTTAGCGAGGCCCTAAGCAACTCAGTGAGACCCCGTCTCTAAAGAAAATACAAAATAGGGCTGGGGATGTGGCTCAGTGGCCAAGTGTCCCTGAGTTCAATCCCTGGTTCCAAAAAAAAAAAAAAAAAAAAAAAAGACAGGGTCTTGACAGGTTGCTGAGGCTAGCTTTGAACTTGTGATCCTCCTACCTCAGTCTCCTGAGTCACTGGGATTACAGGTGTATGCACCATGCAGCAGAAGGGATGTTTTTTAAAATTCTATGTAGGCTCCCCATAAACTCTGTTACATTGAATGAGTCTACCATCTGAGGTAAAAATACAGCTATAATTTTCTGGAATAGGAAGAAGCATAGCCAGAGCAATCTGTTAAAGTTGAGCTTAAGATGAAGCCAGGTGCAGTAGCACACCTATAATCCTAGCTACTGAGACAGAGAGATTCCAAGTTTGAGACCAGTTTCAGTACCTTAGCAAGACCCTGTCTCAAAGTAAAAAATGTAAAAAGGCTAGGGATGTAGCTCAGAGATAAAGCTCCCTCAGATTCAATCCTCAGTTATCCCCCAACAGAAAATTTTCAGATGAATAACCATCCTACTTTTCCCAAATAGTAAGCTGTAGATTACATTAACAAATCAATTCCATGAACATTTTTCATGTATTTTATGAACGACTTCCATATGTTGAGATGGCAATCTAAATATGAATATACCTGTCTGACATATTTCCTAAGTAAATCTAACAGGTGACTCAGTATTATGGTAGACAGAGTCAGTTTGAGATTCAAGATATGCCCCCCCCCCCCCAAAAAAAAAAAAAAAAAGCACTAAGAGAAAAATGATTTTTAAGTTATTTCCACTATAATGCAAGAGAACATAAGATGTGGTCTGACCTTTCTTTCTTTAGATATTCCTAAGAGGAAGAATTTGGGCATCATCCAGGTTAAGTCAAAAGAGTTAGAAAGGTACATACCAGCTGCCTTCTTCTTGTCCATACCCTTCCCCACACAGTTCAAGGCTGCTGTGACTACTGTGGGTTCTGAAAAACCCAGCACCCTCTTCACTGTCTTCTCTATCCATGGTTTCAGCTCATCCAGCTCCCTCTTAGACAGTGCCATTTTTCAGGAAGACAACAATAGCTCAAATGGGACTCAATACTACACCTAAAAAGAAATCAGGAAAGAGTTGTTAGAAAATAGGGAAAAAAAACTACGCAACCTAGGGAAATAGTATATCAGAAATGCCTCCCTGCCACACACAAACCTCAATCCCTTGGTAAGTTTCTCCACTTCATTTGAAGGCAAATATTCTCCCTGAGAACTACACTTATGTGAAGAACAAAACACAAGGAAATAGGTCCCATTTGATTTTTATCTGTAACTCAGGATCAGTGGATCAATAACATCTATGGAATAAACTCTGGGAACACATCCTGTATTAAATCTCATAATCCTTAAGAATGTTCTGTCATATTTCTTTGTTATTTGTGCCAACAGGAATTCTATACATAGACAATTCTGTCTCATATTTTATAGGGTCAGCTGACTTGAGCATAATCTCTCAGTTCAGAAAAGAACACCCTTGTTTTGGAACTCTTTCCATTTTTTTCTATTTTTTAGCTGAGCAAAGATAACAATCATAAAGACTCTCCAGAATAAATGTTATTTAATGCAACTTCATATAAAATTTCAACATTATTCATGTTTACATTTGATTTCCTCCCTAAATCTCAAACATCCTCACAAGCACAGAGAACTTCCTAATTTTCTGCATAACTATTATATGACAGTCTATAAACAGTACTGACCTCAATTTGTGAGCTAACTTCTTTAAAACACTGCCACTCATCATAGTATGATCTGAGAATCCACCTTTCAAGATGTTTTAATACATCTTTTTTCTAAAAGATACAATCTGATTAATTTCTACATTCTTGATAGGTTTACCCTCTATAAGATATGCTGCCAAATAGTGAATTTAATTTTAGCATATCTGAACCAAGTTAAAGTCATGAAATTAAGATTGAAAGATTTTGTGCCTAAGTGACAAGTCACATGAGTTAATTTTATGATGGCTCTATTATCCCATCATGAGACAGCAGTATTGCCTATCAATTTCTACTTATTAAATGTGCATTTAATAAGTATTTAATTAAAGCAGCATATACTGGCACCACAAAGGGTTCAGAAGCACATCTAGGCATCGAAATCATAGAAAAGAGGTCACTAAATGGTTGGGAAAACTGAGATCATACACCATTTACAAGTCGTTAGGCAAAGAAATTAATTCCTTTGAATCTCAGCTTATTCATCTTAGAACATGAAGACAATTGCGATATTTACATCATACTTAATTCATCCAATCAACCTTTATTAAGTAACTATTAAACGTCAAGCAGTGCACTTACTGGGAACTGAGGATACATACAACAATGAACAGAACACACACAAATCCTTGCCTTACCGGACCTCAATTTCACTAGATTTGAATCACAGGCTAGAAAATATAAGCAATTTGGAAACTCAAAGCAATAAATGAAGTACCATTATTATCAGATACTAACAAATGTATTTAACTCAATCCTCCATAAGATAATGTGCAAAATAAACAGTTGATGGACCAAAAAAAGTTTCAAACAGTAACTAGCTTTGTCATTAATCACAATGTTCAACAATAACTGCATGGTGGCAGGGAGCTGGGGTATGAAGTAAGGCAGAGAGGTCTCTGAATGGGCAGGTGGCAGAATCGAATCTTCTGAAGGAATTCCTTACCCTTTTTTTAGCCACAATTCTAGATTCCCCCTGAAGACCCCATTCTTTTATTTTTACTCTCTTTTCAACTGGCCATGTACCCCACCATGTTCTACTCAAACTCCTTACCTCAGAGCTGCCCCTTCCCGCCCCCGCCCTTTCCCTCTCAGCACTCATTCCAACACCTTCTCCCGCGGAACCGTGTTCTTCCCTCGGCTACCTTCCTGCTGACCTCTCCCGCCTGGGTCCTCCCCCTGGACTAAACCTCCTGGCCCCAGGCGCTCGGCCCAAAAGATACCCTGTCTGGGCCCGGGGCCACTACTCACCTCACAAACTTCAGCCCCTGAGACGGAGCCCGAACGTTACACCGGAACCGGAAACCGTCTGACCGCCCTACGGCCTGCTGTCGCTACCGACACGGCCGCCGCCACGCTGCGGTCCCCCAACACGTGACCTGGGAGGGCTGGCCCACCGACTTGCGCAGCCGTAATTACCGCTTTACCGAAGAGGGCGCATGTGTGACGGAAGCCTAACGCTTCACTACACAAATTGCCGACCTTCGGTTTTCCCAGCTAAATCTCATAGCTAGATTTAGCTAACTAAATCCAAAATTAATGTCACCTGATGCAGAAATTGGATTGGCTACAGTGTTACTTATGTCAAGAGTAAGTATACAAGCCCGGCGCGGTGGTGCACGCCTGTAAAGCTAGCGGCTCGGGAGGCTGAAATAGAATGGCGAGTTCAAAGCCAGCCCCAGCAAAAGTGAGGCGCTAGGCAACTCAGTGAGACCCTGTCTCTATATAAAATATAAAATACAAAATAGGGCTAGGGTTGTGGCTCAGTGGTCGAGTGCCCTCGAGTTCAACCCCGGTACTCCCTGCCCTGTCCCCAAAAGGATGCGGCCGGGCGCGGTGGCATACACCTGTAATACCAGCTACTTGGGACGCTGAGGCAGGAGTATAACAGTTTCGAAGCAGCCTCGGCAATTGAGCAACACCCTGTCTCAAAATGTAAGAAGGGCCGGGGATGCAGCTCAGGGGTAAAGCCCCCCATCCCCGGGGTTCAATCCCCAGTACCACAAAGAAGAAAAATAGGAAAGGAAGGAAGGAAAATGGGCATGCCAAAATTATGCTTTGAAGTGAGGCTTCATTCATGCTCAAATTCAGCCTTTCTGGTATAAACTATACCTTAGAGTCCTGATCACAGCATTAGCCATCACTCCTTTATCTTTTTTTCCTCATGTAACAGTGGTGCATACCAAGTGTGGTGATGCACACCTGCAATCCCAAGTATGGGGAGGCCGAGGCTGGAGGACAGCAAATTCTAGGCCAGCCTAGGCAATTCAAGGAAACTCAAAAGCAAACTAAAAGCCAGGGGTAGGGGCTGGGGACATAGCTCAGTGGGTAGAGTGCTTGCCTCCCATGCACAGGGCCCAGGGTTCATATCCCCAGCACCAGAAAAAGTCAGTGGTGCTGGGGATCACGAAGTATAGTAGCCCCATAGGCACCTTTTATTGTTTCACTCATTCATGAGGAACAAATACTTTGCAGCTGCCTCTACCAAGCACCCTTTGAGAATCAATAGTGCTTAGCGATTAACAGCCCAGACTTTAAAGTCAAACTTTCCTAAGTGAGATTTCATCTCACACCAATCAAAAAGGCAGCCATCAAGAACACAAATAAGGGCTGGAGATATAGCTCAGTTGGTGGAGGGCTTGCTTTGCAAGCATTAAGGCCCTGGGTTCAATCCCCATCACTGCAAAATAATAATAAGGGCTGGGGTTGTAGCTTGGTGGTAGAGCACTTGCTTGGCATATAGGAGGCACTGGGTTTAATCCTCAGCACCACATAAAAAACTGACAAATAAAATAAAGGTATGGGGTCCATTTACAACTAAAAATAGTTTTTAAGAGAGTACAAATAATAGTAAATGCTGAAGAGGATGTGGAAAAAAAGGAATTTTGAGGGGGTTTACTGGGGATTGAACCCAGGAGTGCTTAACCACTGAGCCACATCCCCAGATCTTTTTCTTTTTTATTTTGAGTCAGGGTCTCCCTGAGTTGCTTAGTGTCTCTCTAAGTTGCTGAGGCTGACTTTGAACTTGGAGTCCTCCTGCCTCAGCCTCCCAAGCCTAGAAAACTACAGGCATGTGTCACTGCACCTGGCAGGGAACACTTTTACACTGTTGGTGGTACTGTAAATTAGTGCTATGGAAATAAGTATGGAGGTTCTTCAAAAGACTAGTTATGCAACCACCATATGACCAAGCTATATCATTCCTCAGTATTTGTTCTGAAAAATTAAAGTGATCTTTCTACAGTGATACATGCATACCCATGTTTATAGCAGCACAATTCACAATAACCAAACTATGGAACCAGCCTAGGTATCCATCAATGGATGAATGAATAAAAAACTGTGATAGTTATACACAATAGAGTTTTATTCAGCCATGAAGAATGAAATTATGGCATTTGCAAGAAAATGGATGGAACTAGAGACCATCAAGTTAACTGAAATAAGTCAAACTCAGAAGGTCAAAGGTCATATGTTTTCTCTCATGTGGAAGCTAGAGATAAAAAAGGAAAAAAAAAATGGTGAGGGGGTAAATCTCAAGAAAATAGAAAGAAGACCAATAGAACAGAGGAAGAGAACCAAAGGGAGGGAAGAGGGAGGAGGGAAGGGAAAGGGGAACTAGGAAATGTAACTGACCAAATTATGTTATTGTATTGTGTTATAGTGTGTGCATGTACCTATTTGTAACAATGAATCCCAGTATTATATATAATTATAATGCATCAATAAAAAAACTTTAAAAAAAGGATATTGAGAGGATTAAATGTAATATACAAAAAACAGCATGGGAGTTGAGATGGTAAAGGCTCAGTGGTAAAGCGCTTGCCTGGCATATGTGAGGCACTGGGTTCAGTTCTCAGCACCACATTAAATAAATAAATAAGTAAATATTTTAGAACAGCACAGTATCAATGTAAGGACATATAGGCCAATCAAACAGAATAAACCCTCATATATATGGTCAGCTAATTTTTTGGTGCTGGGGATTGAACTTTGGGCTCCACATCTGCCAGGTAAGTGTTCTACCAACAGGCTACACCCCCTGCTCTGGTCAGCTAATTTTTAAAATGTATTTTTTTAGTGGTAGATGGACACAATGCCTTTTTTTTTTTTTGGAACTGGGGATTGAACTCAGGGGTACTCGGCCACTAAGCCACATCCTCAGCCCTATTTTGTATTTTATTTAGAGGCAGGGTCTCACTGAGTTGCTTAGGGCCTCACTAAGTTGCTGAGGCTGGCTTTGAACTCGAGATCCTCCTGACTCTGCCTCCTAAATTGCTTGGATTACAGGTGTGTGCCACCGCGCCCGGCTTGGACACAATGCCTTTAATTTACTTGTTTTTATGTGCTGCTGAGCTCAAACCCAGTGCCACACATGTGGTAGGCAAGCGCTCTACAACTGAACTACAACCCCAGTCCTGGTCAGCTAATTTTTAACAAAGATACCAAGACTACTAAATGGAAGAAGGACAATCTGTTTAACCCAAATTTAAGAACTGCACTAAAACTAATGAGCAAACATATAATTTTTAGAAGAAACTATAGGGGAAAATCTTTGTGGTATTAGATTTGGCAGTAATTTCTTGGAAACAATAAAAGAAAAAACACAAACTGACTTCATCAAAATTTAAATGTGAGGTGGATGGGGGTATAGCTCAGTGGTAAAAGTACTTGCCTAGCACAAGCAAGCACCTGAATTTGAGCCCTACCACCATAAAAATAAAATAAGTGAATAAAAACTTGGGCTGGGGATGTGTGGCTAGTGGTAGAGTACTTGCCTGGCATGTGCAAAACCCTGGTTTAGATTCCCAGCACTGCAAGAAATAAAAATAAAATCTTTGGGGGCCTAGTGTGGTGGCACATACCTGTAATCTCAGGAACTTGGGAGGTTGAGGCAGGAGGATTAGAAATTCAAAGCCAGTCTCAGCAATTTAGCAAGACCCTCAACAGTTTGGTGAGACACCCTGTGACCAAAAAAAAAAAAAAAATGGCCAGGCCCAGTGGCACTGCCTATAATCCCAGCATCTAGGGAGGCTGAGGCAGGAGACCTGCAAGTTTGAGCCCAGCCTCAGCTACTTAGCAAGACTCTGTCTCAAAATGAAAAATAAAAAGGACTGGGATGTAGCTCACTGGTAAAGTGCCCCTGGGTTCAATCCCTAGTACCAAACACAAAACAAAAAATCCTGTGAATCAAAAGACATTATCGGTGCTGGGGATATAATTCAGTTGGTAGAGTGCCTGCCTCACAAGCACAAGGCCCTGGGTTCAATCCCCAGCCCCGCCAAAAAAAAAAAAAAAAAAAAAAGACATTATCAACAGAGTTAAAAGGCAACCCAAAGAATAGAAGAAAATATTTTCAAGTCATATCTAATACTCATTCAGAGAACAGGAAGAACTACAACAAAATAATTTTTAAAAATGCTCAAAGAACTCGAATATATATTTTTTCAAAGAAGAAATGGCAAATACACACGTGAAAGAAATATTAATAATCAGGGAAGGGCAAAGCAAAACCACAAGATCCTACATCACATTCATTAGGAGGGCTCAACACACATACACCAGAAAATGACGACTGTTGATAAAGATGTAGAGAAATTGGAACTCTTGTGCATTATTGGTAGGATGGTAAAATGGTGATGCTGCTACAAAAGTATAGCAATTCCTCAAAAAACCAAAATAGAAATTTCATTTGAATGTGGTGGCACACCTGTAATTCTAGAGGCTGAGACAGGAGCATTGCAAATTTAAGGACAGGGGATGTAAATCAGTGTTAGAGTACTTGCTTTTGGGTACATATACAAAGGAACTGAAAGGCAAGTCTCACCTTGTTTGTACACCTTTTTGTACTTACACATCAAAGGTACTTGTATATCCAAGTGTTTGTACAGCCTTTTTCATAGTGGCATTATTCACAACAGTCAAATGATAGAAGCAACCAAGGTATCCATCGACAGATGAATCAGTAAATAAAATGTGGAATATAAAAATGATGATATTTAGTTATAAAAAGGAATGAATGCTACAATATGGATGAACCTTCAAATTATGCTAAGTGAAATGAACCAGAGGGAAAAAGGGCAAATATTGTATGATTCCGTTTACATGAACTATCCAGAATAGACACAAAGTCTCCAGATGTTGAAGAAAGGTGTTATAAGAGTTTTTGTCTCAGGTGATGAAATAGTTTTTGTAACAGTAGTGATACTCAACATTATACATGAACTTATTGGTGCTGAATTATATACTTAAAAATGGTTAATAATAGTAAACTTCATGTTATGTATATTTTATTACAATATGACAAAACACATTTAGGACAGTGCCTGACATAAGACTCAGTAGATCACTGCAATTGACATGAATTTTCTCAAGAAATATTTATTAGAATATTTAAATGCTGGGCATTATACAAGGCCCTGGGAATATAGAGGTAAGAGACAAACCCAACTTCCAAGTAAAAAGGGGCAGGAGGTTGGAGCTGTAGCTCAGTGGTTAAGCACCCCTGAGTTAAACCCCCAGTACCCAGTTAGGGCTGGGAACCCCAGTGGGTTTCCCTGGGATGTCAGCAAAACCAACGCCTTGGGTTGAGCTTTAAGCTCTGCGTGGAACTTGCCCGGAGCTGCTCCAGGGAGACTGGGCCACACTGAGGCGGATGCAGGCTGCCTAGATCAAGCTGCATGGGCTGGATTGAAGGGGTTGGAAAGGACATTACCAGCATCATCCATCAGTGAGGTGAATTGACTCCAGGGAACTACCACAGTCACAGACCAGCACTCTCAAGTATCCAGATCTATAAGGAATTAAGCATCTTCATCATTACTCATAATTTTTTTGTGTTCAGCAGGCTATATGCCCCTTTCCTTCATGGTTACATGATGCTTCTGCCCCTCCCAAAGCTGAAACCAAAGCCAAAGCTTTTAAGGCCAAGAAGGCAGTGTTGAAGGACATCCATGGCCATAAAAAGATCGACCTGTCACCTACCTTCCAGCAGCCCAAGCCCTTTCCGCTCTGGAGGCAGCCCAAATACCTGAAGAGCTCCCCAGGAAAAACAAGCTTGACCACTATGCCATCATCAAGATCCCCCCTGACCACTGAGTCAGCCATGAAGATTGAAGACAACAGCACACTGGTGTTCATTGTGGACATCAAGGACAACAAACATCAGATCAAAAACAAACTGTAAAGAAGCTCCATGAGAGCTGGGGATGTGGCTCAGTGGTAGAGAGCTTGCCTAGCATGTGTGAGGCACTGGGTTCAATTCTCAGCACCACATATAAATTAATGAATAAAATAAAGGTCTGTCGACATCTAAAATATATTTTATATATATATATGTATATATATATATATTTTTTTTTTTTAAAAAAAGCTCTATGACATTGATGTGGCCAAGGTTAACACCCTGATCAGGCCTGATGGAGAGAAGGCATGCATTCAACTGGACATTGCCTACAAAACTGAGATTAAATAGAGTCCAGCTGTCTAATTCTAAATATACTGATTTTTTCCCAACATTAAAAAATAAATTCCCAGTACCCAAAACAAACAAAACAAAGACCCCACAAAACCAAACCAAGAATGGCTGGTAAAGGGATCAAGAAAGGCATAACAAAAACATCCCAACTAAGAGTTGATATACAGGGCAGGAGAGGAGATAAGAGCATGTGCTGTGATCCAAAGTGTTTTGAGGGGACAAACAGAAGCAGGGTCAATCATAAAGAGCCTAATATGCTATGCTAAGTGTTTGCATTTTGTCATGAAGGCAACGGGAACCAGTTACCAGTTTGAGCAGGAAAGTTAAAAGACAGGGTTGAGCCGGGTATGGTGGCGCACGCCTATAACCCAAGCGACTTGGGAGGCTGAGTCAGGAGGATCTAGAGTTCAAAGCCAACCTCAGCAACTTAGCGAGGCCCTAAGCAACTCAGTGAGACCCTGTCTCTAAATAAAATACAAAATAGGACTGGGGATGTGGCTCAGTGGCCAAGTGTCCCTGAGTTCAATCCCCGGTTCCAAAAAAAAAAAAGACAGGGTTGCATTTTAGAAAAATCATATTTGCTAAACTGAATGGATTGGAGTCAGGACACACAGGGAAATGACCAAATGGTCACTGTAGCTAGGACTAGGGTTCTGACATTCAGTCATAGACATAGCCAAAGGGATTAAATTGATGCTAGTCATGGTTGAGGAGTAATCAAGGATCAGGTTTCTGGCTGGGACATGAGTTCCATGTGCCAGATACTGTGCTAAGTACTTGACACACATTATCTCCTTTAATCTGTACCACAAACCTGTAGATACCATGATCCTCACTTTACAGAGGAAAACATGGAAGGGTTAAGTGATCCATCAGGATCATGACTAAATCCAGATTTTTCTGGGGGGAGGAAGGGGGAGTACTGAAAATTGAACTCAGAGGCACTTGACCACCGAGCCACATCCCTAGCCCTATTCTGCATTTTATTTAGAGACAGGGTCCCATCGAGTTGCTTAGTCCCTCACTTTTGCTGAGGCTGGCTTTGAACTTGTGATCCTCCTGCCTCAGTCCCCCAAGCTGCTGGGATTGCAGGTGTGCGCTACCACGCCCGGCTGTTTCTAAGCAATTTCTAAGGAGGGATTTACTGGGCCTGACTGCTGGTGAATGGAATAAAGATGATGAAGTCCTGAGAAGCAAGGACCACTGTGATTCCAGGATATCTTCTTGTAGTCCCTGCTTAATAAGTATGCTAAGTGTGAAAAGAAAAATTTAAAAGAATTAAGGACAAAATCTGAAGTCACTATATTATACCACAAGGGGGCACTGTTTAAACTCTAGCAACATCGAGTTATTTGGCAGATGCTTGCACCTTTTTAACACCATGCTGAATGACTGCAGCCTCTAAGAGGTGGGCAGGCCTCTGCCTTCTCCCTAGGGAATTGGCACCAATTCTCTTAATACTTGCAGCACAGTTTTCAAGGGACCAAGTAGAGAGAAAGCTAACAGCAGGAGGAAAAGCAGAGCAACTGATCTTCTCATCCTGGTCTGAGAAACATCCCCAGTATTGCCTGGAGGTAGAGGTGGTGGTGGTGGTAACAGAGGTCCTCAAACTGTAGCAGGCAAAAGAATCGCCTGCAGCCCTGTTAAAATAGATTGCAGGACTTCAACTCCAATTTCCAATTCAGAAGACCTAAGACCTAAAGTAGGGTCCCATCATTTGCATTGCAAACAAGTTCTCTCAGGTGATGCTGATGCTGCTAGGGACACACTGAGAACCACTGCTATATGGTATTTCTGGCTCTGTGCCCTTCTTTCAACATTCCCCTACTTCATCTTTCCTACCATCTACTTTATTTCTTCTGTACCATCCCTCCCTTAGCCTCCTTTAGGAAAACTAAAGAACAAACAGAAAACAGGAATGAACATTAACGTTGGACTTGTCTTGGTTGCTCCGAGCAAGGATTCCATCACTCCACACTGGTGTTAAAGATATTTTGGAAGCAGAATTTATTCCAAATATGTACATACTTCCTCTCCTCTTTTACTCAACAGTTGCTTGGGGGTGGGGGGAAGTAGCTCAGTGAAAAGTAACAGATGTTTTTCCAAGATTTTGCTTTAGGATTCATAAAAATGGGTAGAAAATGGTAGGTATATGTCCCACCAGTTTGGAAATTTTCCTCATTTATCCTAGACTTAAACATATTTATTGTAAATACTTACACAAAAATTACCATTTTTACTATTTAAGTGTGTAATTTGGTGGCATTAAGTACAGATTTTTT
>JAJEJO010001492.1:107416-121553 GCA_020662805.1 Glaucomys volans | reverse complement strand
TAAAGAAACTGTGGTATATATACACAATGGAATATTACTCAGCCATAAAGAAGAATAAAATTATGGCATTTGTAGGTAAATGGATGATGTTGGAGACTGTTATGCTAAGTGAGATCAGCCATTCCCCAAAATCCAAAAGCCGAATGGTCTCTCTGATAAATGAATGATGATGCATAATGCGGGGGAAGGGTGGCAAGAATTGAGGAAGGATAGCATAGAGGGAAGGGAGTGGTGGGGACGGGTGGGGGGTAAAAATAATAACAGAATATGTGACAGATACCATTGCCCTGTGTACATATATGAATGCACAGATGGTGTGACTCTCCTTTGTGTACAGCCAGTGAAACAATAGCTGTACTCCATTTGTGTTCAATGAATCAATAAGTAAATTAAGAAGAAAAAAAAGAACATATGTAATAATAAATGAATTGGTGCATCCACTCTGGAATGCAGTATGGATAGTCCTCAAATTACTGGGAATTCAACTACCATTTGACCCAGCTATTCCACTACTTTGTATATATCCAAAGGATTTACAATTTGAATACTACGGTGATGCAGCACATCAACGTTTATAGCAGTTCAGTTCACAATAGCTAAATTATGAAGTCAAACTTGGTGCCCTTCAACAGATGAATGGATAAAGAGATTATGATACATATAGGCAATGGAATATTACTCTGTCATCAAGAAGAATGACTTTATGAGATTTGCTAGTAAATGGATGGAATTGGAGATTATCATGCTAAGTGCCAGTCTCCAAAAGCCAAATGTCAGATATTTTCACTGACATATGGAAGCTAACCCACAAAGAGAGGTAGATTAGAAGTTCATTTGATTAGACAAAGGGAAGTGAAAAGATAGAGGGGGGACCTGAATAAAGAAATTAGAATGAACCTGACATAATTTCCCTGTGCACATATACATATTAACCACTGTGAATCCCACAATTATGTACACTCACAAGAATGAGGTCCTACTTAGAATAAGGTATATTCCAGGCTTTATGTAATTATATCAAAATGATTTCTACTGTCAAGTGTAAATAAAAAGAGGCAATAAAAACAATGCATGTTTAGTTTAAAACAAATAGTATATATTCTACCTGAGCCACAAAAATAAAATCTATATAAATAAAAACTTTAAGCTTAAGAAATTATTTGGGAATTATTTGGAGGGAATGACTTTTTGATAAGAAAAGAGGTAAGAGCTGTGCAACTTGAGGTGCCTTCTTGCAGAGAACACGTCATGAGAACAAGTAGGAAAAGATTAAATGTACAGAGGACACAGAATGCACACACTCTACATAAATTGCATTGCTTCAGGCCCAAACACCCCGGGTTATTTTTCCCAAAATATGGTTACGAAGAGTGTTTAAAATTTATGAATTTTTCTTTGTCAGAGGCAAACACTGAATGAGCAGATACCATGAGAGACATTTTTCCATAATGATACCTTGAGTGCCTGGGGACACTATTGCTGCCCCTTACCCGACACTCCCATTGCCACAACTCAGTGAGAATCCAATGTTCTATAGTCCAGTTCAGATCATTTCTTTTCTTGCTGAGCATTCTTCTGTAAGACTTTTTATCTCTATATTACAGACCTTATACCCCTTTTGTAGCTTAGCATGAACTGACCTCCACTCTTCAAATGCATCCTGCGCTCTTCCCACATTGCTTATCAAAATCCAAGCAGCATGAACAGACTTCTGGCTTTGGACAAAACTCAGCCCATACATGTCTCAGAAAATTCATGTACTATTATCACTCCTACAAATTTTCTTCTTCTGTTCTAACTTCAATTTATCTATCAAATATCAGTTTAACAACAAATGACTGTGGAAATATATGACCATGGTAAATCATTTGTAAGATGCCTTCCTATCACTTTTACTTCTCCATCAGATAATTGACATAATCATAATGAAATAATCATCATTGTAAAATTGTAAATGCCTTTCTTCCTATAATGGGCTATAAATCATAAGGATGACTAGATTTCTTCTGTTCAGAATCCAGTATACTCTTTGTCATTTAAAAAATACATAATGTGGTTTTGTTGCATTACTGTTTATACAATGAACATGTTGATATTTCCTTATGATTGTTGTGAGATTGAATATTGAAGTATAAAAGGGGTTCCTGGGCAATTTGACTGACACGTCACGTATGACCATGACATCATGCACTATGTTTTATAGTATCCCAACATGTCGTTCATTTTTTTCTGTCTGCAGATTTTAAAAAAATGTATCTCTTAGATTTGGAATTTTCTCAATATTATAAAACCAAACATTTCAATTTTCGTCTATATTGTCAACTTTACCATAATTCATTTCTTCATTTTGTCCATTCTTCCATTTCAGAAATTATTTGTAATTTTATTTTTTTAATGTTTTGTATTTTTAAAAATTACTTTGTTTACTTATTTTTATGCAGTGCTAAGGACCAAACTCAGTTCCTCACACATGCTAGGCAAGCACTCTACCACTGAGCCACAGCCCTAGCCCTAGTTGTAATTTTAAACATACCTTGTTTCTTATTAAATTATCAACATAATAACCCTATATCAATCCTTTATTTCATCTTAGTGATGAATAGTTTCTAAATTCTGGAATTACTAATTATTATTTAGAAATTATTTCATGCCACTCTGGATGGATTTTCACAACTTACTAGGGATATGCAAAACATAAAATATTTCTCTGGATTCTTATAACAATGCCACCAGATATTATCTTCATTACTATGTGAACATTCATAAGATTTAAAAATTAAATTTATTTTTAACAGGTACATAAACATATCAATGTGGCTCCAGGTTGTTTCAGTCCGTTTGTATATTACATATCTAAGTCAAGTTGAACAGAACTCCTAACACATTTGTCATTTATTTTGAAAACTTTGAAAATTACTTCTGATCATTCTGATATGGATTGTACACTGTTGTTATCCACAGTTATCCTTCCAGGCAAGAGCACATCAGAATTTCTTGCTCATAACTGTAAATTAGTACATACTGATCAACTTATCCCTTTCTTCCCCTTTGCCATTCCTGTGTCCTTCAGGTAACTGCCATTCTAATCTCAATTTCCATCAGGTAAATTTGTACTTAAGTTCGGTGCTTGTCTTTCTGCACCTGACTGATTTCACTTATTATAACGATCTCAATTTCAATGAAAGTTGCTGAGAATATCAGGGGTTTGTGCTTTTGTATGACTGAATAGTATTCCAGTGTTTATACTATTTTTGTATCCATTTGTCAGTCAATGGACACATAGATTGTTCCTATTTCCTCACTATTGGGAATAGTGTTAAAATGAACATGAATGTTCAGAAACATCTTTAACACATTAACTTCATTTATTTGGGTTATATACCTCAGAGTGGGATTACTGGATCATAGGGTAGTTCTATTTTTAATTTTTGGAGGAAACTACTTACTATTTTCCACAATGGCTATACTAATTACATGCCAATTAATTTTGACCCATAATTTGATGAGGAAAGTCAAAAGAAAATCAGGAACTATTTGACTCTATAGAGGTACAAAAATAAAAACTCGAAGTTCTTTAAAGATAAAAATAGTAAACTATTATCATATTAAATGATATTTCCAATCACATTCAGTTATCTGTATGCATTGGATATTAGTGCATCTACTCCATCTCTTTCTTAAATGAAGGCAACCCTCAAAATAGTAAGTAGATATGGAAACATACTTTGAAAAAATAGAATTATTAATATAAATGAGTGCATTATGTGAAGACTCTTACACTCGAAAGTAAAAAGCCTTAGCCATAAATTGGACCCGTGATGCTTAAGAAGGCACTTACGTCCTCTTTGCCTCAGTAAACACATTTATATGATGAAGAGTGTGTACTCTTAGTTTGGTAATAAATGTTGCAACAGATGTTCAGGTATATAAATAACTTAATTCAAGAAATACATCTAAGCATTCATGCTATGTGCTCGCCTTCTGTGATAAGGAGAAAATAATTTCAAGTTGGTACATTTAAAGGATGTAATTTGAGTCATAAACAATTGTACCTCTCATCTCAGTTCAGAGATTTAGAGAGCAGGAAAGAGCATTTGCCCTGTCCCTAACAAACAGGAGAACAAGCTGTGCAACTGAAGATGTAAGACATTTCTTGAACATATTGAAGCACTTACATAATATGATAAACACCTACACATGCAGGAAGAAACTGGACCAGAAACAGAATATCACATAAGTCAGGTACTATGTATGTTTGTAAGATTAAGCCAGAAATTTCAATGAATTGATAAAGGCCAGGTAAGAGCTAAGTGAGGAAGTCTCAGGATCCAGCAGACATAGGCATGTCCTTCCTGCAGTCCTTTTGTCCAGGAAGCTTTGAATTCTAGCAGAGTCCTCACGGTCCCCTGAGCTGCACTAAACTTTAGACCAAGTACATGACTACAGGCTCCCTGACCTTCCTGTTTTTAGAGCATTCAATTGGACAACATGCATTTGTAAAGTTCCTTTTCCTTGGAGATGTTTTAATTGTAGAAGCCAGGATTCTTTTTCACTGATATGGGACTCATCCCTTTGAAATATAATCATAAATAAACATGGGTGCCCAGTCTCCCAATCTATGTGATAGATTTTTAAATGAATTATACATGATTGTAGGCATGTTCTTTAATGCTACAGAAAGAAGAAATAACCACGTCTACAGTGAACTTCTTATATTGAGTTCTCATAGGACATATCAGAAGCAATTCTTATTTGTTTGAACATATATGCAGATTGTAAATATAAACATAAATACAAAAAATGTGTGACATGTGTGCAAGTATTCATAAGCATGAATATGAAAATACATAAAACTTTAGAACATGGACTCTATTTTGAGCAAATTACTATAATTTATACATATACTAGAAAGTGTATATGCAAGAAAAAGGTTTAGTGTTTATTTCCTAGCTCTGTCTCCTGAAAGGACTTAGAACCTGCAATTTCCTCATTGTCAAGACCACATCCGGCACCCAAAATTTACTTTCTAAATGTTATTTTGAAATAAAAAGATGTGAACTCTTTTGATAAATGGCTAAATCTAATGTAGAGCAGAAAATGCATCCTACAGTGAAAGATAAGTGCTGGTTTTTCAGAAGCCTACAGAGCCAACATAGCTTCCAATGGTCAAAGGTAGAAAAAAATTGAACTTTAGAATAAACAATGGTACTAACAGACTGTAACATTACGCACGTGTGTGTGTGTCTGTTTACATAGACAGAGATGTCTGATTAAAGAAGAAATGCTTGTTATGACCTCTTTGTGGTCACCTGGCATTCACAGCCTCCCTGAACTGCCTGTTCTCACTCATCCCATATTAAGTAGAAAGCTATGCTGTTGTTATAACCAGAATCTGTATATATGTATATGAACTTCTGAAACTATGAGACCCAAGTAAACTTTTCCTCCTTTAAAAAAAAATTTCGAAATTCATACTGATACAAATAAATCATTGAATACTTTAAAAGGTTAGGAAGTTAGAAAACTTTTATAAATAAAAACTCCAAATAATAAAGGTATTAAAATATGGGAAAATAGCAGGGAGCATTGGTGCATGCCTGTAACCCTAGTGGCTTGGGAGGCTGAGGCAGGAAAATTGTGAGTTTAAAACCAGATTTTGCAGTTTAGCAAGGCCCTAAGCAACATAGCAAGACCCTGTCTCTAAGTAAAATATAAAAAGGACTTAGGATGCTGCTTAGTGTTTAGGGCAGCTGGGTTCAATCCTTGGTAAGAAGGAAAGAAGAAAGAAAGAGAAAGGAAAGAAAGAAAGAAAGAAAGAAAGAAAGAAAGAAAGAAAGAAAGAAAGAAAGAAAGAGGGAGGGAGGATGGGATGGGAGGGAGAGAAAAAGAGAGAAGGGAAGGAAGGAAGGAAGGAAGGAAGGAAGGAAGGGAGGAAGGAAGGAAGGAAGGAAGGAAGGAAGGAAGGAAGGAAAGAAAGAAAGAAAGAAAGAAAGAAAATAATTTTTAAGATAACTCAATAATTGTTGTAGGCCAGATCTACTGAAGAATATGAAGAAGAATGGTCATGTTATGGAAAAAGGTATAGCTGCAGACTATTAAATATATCTCCAAATACTTACTAAATAATCTATTGGTTTTAACAAATGACTACTAAATATTTCATATTCCTCCCAACAAAAGTTGAAGTGTAATTGTTTTTTCCCTGAATATGGCTTGACCTTACTTACTTCTAATAGTGTGGAAAACAATCAGCAATGTGAAGAGAGAGCCTTCAGAATGGGAGAAAATCTTTGCTACACACACTTCAGACAGAGCACTAATCTCCAGAATCTACCAAGTACTCAAAAATCTTTACACCAAGAACACTAATAACTCAATCAATAAATGGGCCAAGGAAATGAACAGACACTTTACAGAAGAAGATCTACAAGCAATCAACAGATTTATGAAAAAATGTTCAACATCCCTCGTTATAAGAGAAATGCAAATCAAAACTACCTTAAGATTTCATCTTACCCCAATTCGAATGTCTTTTATTAAGAACACAGGCAACAACAGGTGTTGGCGAGGATGTGGGGAAAAGGGTGCACTCATACATTGCTGGTGGGAGTGCAAGTTGGTGCAGCCACTCTGGAAAGCAGTGTGGAGATTCCTTAGAAAACTTGGAATAGATCCACCATTTGACCCTGCTATCCCACTCCTTGGCTTATACCCAAAGGACTTAAAATCAGATTGCTACAGTGATGCAGCCACATCAGTGTTCATAGCTGCTCAATTCACAATAGCTAGATTATGGAATCAACCTAGATGCCCTTCAGTAGATGAATGGATAAAGAAACTGTGGTATATATACACAATGGAATATTACTCAGCCATAAAGAAGAATAAAATTATGGCATTTGTAGGTAAATGGATGATGTTGGAGACTGTTATGCTAAGTGAGATCAGCCAATCCCCAAAATCCAAAGGCCGAATGGTCTCTCTGATAAATGAATGATGATGCATAATGTGTGGGGGAAGGGTGGCAAGAATGGAGGAAGGATAGATAGCATAGAGGGAAGGGAGGGATGGAGTCGGGGTGGGGGGTAAAAATAATAACAGAATGTGTGACAGATACCATTGCCCTGTGTACATGCATGAACACACAGATGGTGTGACTCTACTTTGTGTACAACCAGAGAAACAATAGCTGTACTCCATTTGTGTTCAATGAATCAATAAGTAAATAAAAAAAATTTTTTTTAAAAAGATGCAAAAAAAAAGAAAAAATATAGCTTTATTGTGCAGACATTTGCAGATATCTACAACCAAATAATAGATATCAACTTCATCATCAGTGGCACAATATCATGAAGACACTGCTGAGCTTTGAGAAGGCTTTGGTTTCTGTGCTATTATCCCCCAGTTGTATAAGCATCATGGCAAAGAAAATATAATTCACAGCTAAATTGTAAGAGTCCTAATCAAACAAGAAAGCTGATGAAGCCATCAGAGACAGGAGGAGGCTAATCACAGTGTCTGCAGGTCATATGTTGTCTTGAATCCAAATCTTCAGCTAATTAATTACATGAATAAATAAGTATTTAATGGAAAGATTCTTAAATGTGAATAAGTTGATATTTCAGTTCATAGTGTTGTAACAGTATTAAAAACTTACTTTTCACAAATGTATCATGATAATATAAGAAATCAATTTGGGAAGCGGGACATGGGCACATAAGAACATCTTGTAATTTTCTTGAAACTTTTCTTATAATCTAAAATTGTTTCCAAATAAAAAATTAAGTTAAATATGACTCTTGTAGAAAAATATAAATATTGACTTTCAAATGTGTGATGTTGTTATAAGCGAGAAATCTTAAAAATATAAAAGTGATGCTGGTGAAATTAAACCTGTCCAGTGCAATTGACATCTGTTCAAAAGAATTCTAACTTCATTTTCTATTTTTTAATATGTTAACATTCACTGGGAAATTTAGGGAATTAGGAAGGGAAGGTTGAAAGGGCATGCATGGAATAAGTTGAAAAAACAAATATTCTTCCAGAATGAATTCATTTTAATTATTATATTAAAATTAGAGTATCATCAAATCAAAATTATCCCTAATTGGTAAGAATTAAAACAAAATAGAGTGCATAGGACTCTATTTTATGAAAAGTAACCTAAGTTTTAACATAAATATTAGTAGTAAGCTTAAGATCTTACTTGGGATTTCAGAAACTTAATAGTGTGAGCTTGTAAATGTTACCATATAAGTTCTAAATGTTTTAAATGCACTTACACACATGCTAGAGGTGATAAAGTCACTTTGAAGACTACTAATTAGTAACTATGGAGTAGTGACATAAGTAAAATAGCAAGAAATTATTGCTCGTACGTCCCTGAAAATTGAACGTTATGATATCTTGTTTAAATAAAATTCATACTTCTAAGTTTTTCTGCAATCAAGCCTTCCTCTTAGACAATTTGTTTTAAAGACATCAGAAGAATAACCACGATTTTCAGCCAATCACAAGCTGCTATTTCCCTGTATATTCCTTATCTTACTTTCACTTGTTTGTTTTTGATACTCTCATTCTGAAGTTCTTCAAATTCATTATGTAGATTTGTTAGAAAAAGAACTAAACCCCATATTTCAAATACACTTTTGACTTGGGGTGAAATTTACTGAACCTCATAATTATTTTGAAAGTTTAAAACTGAATTTATATTGGATCACATTAATGCATTTAAAGGTCTCTGTGATATTCTTCTAGCCATGAACTGAATGATTTCATCTTAACTATGCACTGTTAATTTCATTGCAGTGATTAATAAACCCTGTCAGTATGCATTTATAAACCTGCTATTTTCAGGGTTGCATTTATTGCTTGCCTTTTTTCAAAGTGCCATTTCATAGGAGCAGTTTAACAAATGTTAAATTTCAGAGACAGATAATAGATAATTACAAACATTTAAATGATGGATGTTAATTTGATCCTAACAAAATGTCAGGTAAATTAAGGTCATGTCCACAGAAGACAGTCCTTCTAAAGTAAATTTTATTATTAGATAATAAATATGTCTTCACTCTTGTGTCCTACCCATACAGTAACCTACTCAGAATTTAATATGGTTTTTAAATAAGGGTTAGATATAACTAAATAGTTCTCATTACTCATCCACATGGACTTGAAACAAACTGTTGGATAAAATATTCTAAAATACTAGAATGAAAATATTAAAATAAAACATGTTCTAAAATAATATTTAATAAATTGAAAAATCTCATTGTAATAGACATAAGTAAAGGAATAATAGTTTATCCACTTTATAAGTAAGAAAATTTTGGCATAAAGGAATTTCGCAACCTTGCCAGAGCAATGAAAAAAGTTGTGTAACCGATTCAAAACTCTTAACATGCAAACTGGAGAGTTATACTACAAAAAAAGGTTCATCAATTTTGTGTGAATATAATGGTATTATCTTACAATTAAAAGAATATTTCACACTGGCCACAGTGGTACACCCCTGTAATCCCAGTAACTCAGGAGTCTGAGACCAGAGGCCGGCTTGAACTTGAACACAAGTTCAAGGCCATCCTCCTCAGCTAAGTAGCATGGTTCTTAACTATTTAGTGAGACACAGTCTCAAAAAAAAAAAAAAAAGTGACCTGGAGATGTGGCTCAATGGTAAAGTGCCTGTGGTTAAATTCCCAATACAAAAAAACAAAACAAAACAATAAAAAAAAAAATCTACATCTCTATCATCTATCTATCTATCTATCTATCTATCTATCTATCTATCTATCATCTATCTATATAATCTATGTATATGAATGTATCTCAATAGAAGTTTAATATTAGTCAAGTACAACAAAATGCAATGAATAATTTTTGCAACTAATCTCATTTTTGCCACCTTGAGAGTCTCATGTGAAGCAAACAGAAATTCATAAAAATTCCAAGACATGCTTTAGAGTTAGGATGCAAGCTTTTGTTAACTAAAGACATTTCAAAATTATTTTCAAAATATATAGGAAGAAGTAACTTCAGTCATATTGCAACATACTCTATCCAATTTATTTTTCTTAAATTTTTATGTACAAATCTATTTTATGCATGAAGGAAAACAGACACTGTCAAACAAAATTAACCAAATAATCTTAATACTAGATGAGAACACATATATCTGAAGGTATTTTAAGACAAAGTGGAAAAGAATCAATAATTGGTAAATATCAAAACAAAGTTGTACTCTGATGAGGAATGCATGTTCTCAAAAAGAAAGACAGAATGGTATGATTTCTCAAGTAATTCAAGTACCAAATATTGGAAATATTCCGGGCACTTCTCTGTTCATTTTTATTACATACTATCATAAAAATGTACAGTTTGTATCCTGTTAGGTCATTTGGATAACTTTCTTAAGGAAACTAAATGGAATAATGTTATGATGTGCTAAGTGTTGCATGTCAGCATACATCCACATAAATACTTTGTGTGAATGAGTACTTTGTTATTATGTTTTTACATACTCCTATACTTTATGATGGAAAAATCTGAATTTTAACATTGTTGTAAGAAAATAAAGTGGAAAAAGAAAATAGGATTTTATAAAGACCTTTCATATCATACTTTCAGAAACATACTATACAAAGATATTGGGCATTTTATATAATTATATTAACTTGTCACAATCAAAGAAACAAACTCAAAACATATGTCCTACTCATCAGACATACTAGTGTTTGAGTATGCAGTTTTAAGATTTCTACAAAAACACCTATTTGCAGAAAAATGGATTGAGGTAGTTAGCAAAATAAGTCGGAGTCAGCAAACGAAAGGTCATATGGTTTCTCTTATATTTGGAAGGTAGAGCAAAAAAGGAAAATAAAGAAGTCTAATGAAATAGGTGGGAGACAAAGTAGAAGAAGGGGCCTGGAGGAGGGAGGAGGAGAGGTGCTAGGAAGTAAAATGAAGCTATGCACAGGTGTGAATATACCACAAGGAAACCCACACTTCCATGCAATTATTAGGCACCAATAAAAAAATAACACTTCAATGAAGTTTTATTAAAATATTATCAGTTTATCCACACTAAAAACAACATTGTTAATAATCAATAGTCCATCTATTGTTTTAATATGAAATAACAGATCATAACTGATATATTGTTTATATACTTCATATAGTCCATGCTGATAATCTGATATAACTCTATTGTATTTCTTAATAATGAAGTGGAGTACCACAAAAATAATGCCATCATTAATAAGCTGTATCCATGGAAGTAACTGTGCTGATGTTACTTTAATTTGGTTCAGCCATTTATCTTTCTGAATTTTGATTTCCTTTTATTTATGGATGCATGAAACATACATTTCAAATATTATAATAAATATTTTTATTGACCTAAATGATTTTAGTTTTAATTTCTTTATATTCATCTAGAAACATGTAAATGTTAGTTTGTTTAAATGAACTAAAATCCTGGTGTTCACAAGAGATTTTTCCTTTATTAAAATACTTATGTTTCACCAAAGTTGAAAATCATTTCTTAGGTAATCTATCCAGTATGTAAGTTGCTATTAAAGCATAATAAAAACAAAAAATAAAATTATGCAATGAATATCTAAGTTGACAGTAAGAAGAGCTGGATATGAAAGACTTCATAGGAGGCCCTGAATAACAAATTCTGATAATCAGAGACATTTTATTTAGATTATATTTTATTTAAAATTTCATAACATTCTTGTCAACTTGTATGATACATGCACTTTTTACATTAATTAAATGACTAATTTTCAGTTTAATTTATTTTATAAACTTTAGTCATTTCACCAAAGTAGATCCTTAGTTCTTTAATATCATCATAAAAATAAAACTCAAATAGGGAATGTCTAATCACAGAGAATATTGTCACATAGACTAGTCATGTCCTCAAACTTAGCACATATTTACTCTAGAGAGACATCCTAAGGGACAGTCTCTAAAACACAAAGGAAAAAAAATCTTGAAAACTGAAGACATGAGAGTATTTGCTATTTTAATTATAAAAACTCTTATCTGACTAGCTTGTGCTGTACTCATTAAATAGGACCCCTGGTGATGGTTTATACATATTGCAAATTTTTCTTTTCTTTTTTTTTAAATGTCTTCAATGAGTAAAAATAGTGAGATGATTCTTTCATTGTAGTCTTAACATAAAGGGAGAAAGAGATATCCAAGGGATACTTGCTGTTGTTGTTTTTGCCAAATATTTTCAGGAAATAATGAACAGGCTTTTAAGGAAGAGGTCATATGGAAAATGAACTACATCAGAGTTTCCCTAATCAAGCATTAGAAGCCAATTCCAATTTATCGAGAAGAAAAAGTGGTTTGTTTTTTTTTTTTAATTTTGGTAGCCAATTGGTAGATTCTAGAATTCATGGGATAGATGAAAAATTGGACTTAGAAAGCAAGCAAAATAATGGCAGAGTTGAAACCCAAGCAATGGAAAGATGTGCTTACAGCAATGCAGCAGGCAAAATCACTACACATGCTCCAGCCTTATCCCTGGAAATATCAGCAAAGGATACGGCTATGGGTATGCCAGATTTGCACACCTAGAAGTGTCTGGTTGTTCAGTTCTGGTAATAATACTTTGCCAATCCCATATTTCTATGTGAATCTTCAAAATGTTAACTCTCAGTAGAGAGAAACTTATTCTTCATTCTTATCCATTCTTAGATTTTGAAAAACGGGAGGGAGTAGAGAAAGAAGTATATCTCATTCTATTTGTTCTGGAAAAAAAGTAGTTATAACCTCCTACTAAATCTATAGTAGATGGATAATCTCCCACATAATGTAACGATTATGCTCCAATATAGGAAGATGGCCAAGATATTGGGGTGCTAAACAATAACAAAAATGAACTGTAGTAAAGTTTGTTATTTCTTCTTGCATTGATTTGATTGTCATGTTTTGTAAATCCTAGATACATTTTAACTAATTATGAAATACTACACTGACGCAAAACTAAAATGCGTAAGAATTTCATATAAAATATTACTCAGTGTTTGAAAGACTGAGAGCAACTTGCAGTCTATCTTCTCTGATTCTCTAACATTTCAATGTGCACAAAACTCTTTTTCAAAGGATATCTCATTATAGAAAATAATATAATGGATGAAAACATATATACATGCTCAATTTTGAAATTATTTAATGGTCCTTTCCCTAGTGAAGTTCATTAGTCCCCTGGGCTTGTGTACCTGAAGAGACTATGTGTCACTGAGTTTCAAAAGCACTGATTTGTCCAATCCATTCTCCTTTTAGCAACATTGAAACATTGGAGAGACAGTTAATAAACTGCTCAAGGAAAAGGAATCAGGATTCTAACTGTAAATATAATTTGCAGGGTTTTTTCTACATGCATTTGGACCAAAACTTAAATTTCTTAATTGCATTTCTAGGCATTAAGATAAAAATCTCATAAAAGTCTTTGCTAACTTTAACATACAGATATGAAATAAAATATTTATATACACTAATTGTTTTCTAGAATAAGTTATCTTTAAATGAAAGTCAAAGTCATTGTTTAAATAGGGTGGACAACGATTTATATAGGCTTACATTCTTAAAGAATAAAAAGGCTAGTATGCATGAGCAAAGGTGTCTTTATCTAAGTCTACATGGTAATCTTAGTGTACATGATTGCAGGAAGTCCGCGTGCAATTCTCAGAAAAAAAGGGGTAACAGGCAGTTACCCCTAACTTGGGATTCTTGGGATTCTATGATCACTGTTTTACTTATTTTCTTCATTCTATCTCCCTCTCAAATCTTTACCTTAAATGTCTGTAGATATTATTTCATTGCTTACCACTAAGCGCTCGTTTAATCTATAGAAACTTGAAGTTTGAGGCAATTTTATAGGGGATTCATTCTCTTCCCACACAAAAAAAATTTTAAAAATGGAGGGAAATGTGTGTTAATTAAGTGTCCACTCATAACTGTTGGCCATTCTATTGCTCAAGGGAAGTTATCTTAGAAGACCTTGAGCAATCAATGTTTACCAGGTACACTGCCTGGTTAAAATCGCCCTTTTATCCCAAACATAAGTATTTAACAATATAACTAGACAAAATCTATATTCCTAAATAATTAAAGCTTTCTT
>JAJEJO010001492.1:80782-102176 GCA_020662805.1 Glaucomys volans | reverse complement strand
AATCCCCAGTACCAAAAAAAAAAAAAAAAGAAAGAAAAAGAAAGTGACTTGAGTGGCAGTCACTGACTTATAACTTATACACCAATGGGAATTATTGGAGAAGATCTGAGTCTACTCAGCAGTTTATCACCAAAGCCAGATAATCCTACTGCAGTCTTCCAGAGCAGCTGTCCTTCAGCATGGGAGCTGAGAACAAATTTTGCTAAAAGCTACTGAGAGTTAAGAGTTTTCTTATCACACAGTTTGAGATAGCTCATTAAAATGTTAAGATTATTGATTTAGATGTAATTATATCAATGGATAATAATGGAAATGTTTATGTTACTATTACATAATAATTGTATACAATCAACTAATTTAAAAAGGTGAATAATCCCTTTTTATATAATATATAAAGCAAAATTTTGCATAACTCTTATATTAATTGAGGATTTCAAAAGCTCTATCATATTTAAATGGATTTTCTAGAACATAGCTCTTTCAAGTATTTGCGAAGGAAATATATTAATCTAAGTGTTTCAGTGTAAATTTATAAGTGATAATAATTCTAAGACAGAACTTTTAGAAAGGGCCAAAATTATTTCAGCAAATCTTAAAAATGTTTTGAGATGTTATAGACATGCATACAATTTTAAGAGGGTTAAACTTGTATTAGGTGAGATAAAAATATTTGAGGTGAATTAAAAATATTTCATTTCATCCAGATTCTATATTTTTCCACTTTTCTTAATACTCTGAAATAAACATGTAAGGATTGAAAATCATTACTACTTAAAAATTTTAGCAACTTATCAGAAATGGAGATGTCTTTCATGCTAATTTTAGCTCACAAGTAATGCATTTTGTGTGCTTGCTCATTGAATAATTGTGATTTAGTGCACAAAGCATGAACCTGATTCATGGCAATATTTCTTTAGTGGTAATTATAAATGTTCAAATCAGGAACTTCTTAGAGCAGATATCTTAATAAAGAAAGGTTGTGTAGATGAAAAGTTATATTTTTTCAAAATAAAATAATCATTATTTAATTTAAAAATGAAATCAAAGCTTTTCCTATACCCTCTAAATTTGAACTGAGAATATTATTTAAGAATCAAATATTTTACTTAGAAAGAAAGAAATTTATTTATAAAATTCTACACTCTATCATAGAAACAACAGCATTTACTTAGACTTCTGACATACATGATTTAAACATGAAAAAATGCTTTCTCTTAATTTTGCATTTTTCCACCTATCTTTCCTGCACTACATTTTTTGAATTTAACCTGTCTTTAGTTTTTTTATGTAATCATAGAAAGATGTTTGTCTCCAAACTGTATTCTTCCTAATCAATTTTTGTATTTCCTCTCAAAGAAGTTGTCTATTTCTATAAGAGTGAAAGTAGTTTAGCTGAAGAAAATTACACAATAATTAAAAGAAATTCAATTTGTTTTCAATATTTAAGCAAAACACCTATCTAAAGAAATCCTATTAAAACTGGTTAAAAGTGGAAAATGACAATAGTTTAAATATATTTTCTTTGACATACAAATGTCTTTCAAATTTGTTTTCTAAATCCTCAGAACCACATTATCATTGCTATTACTACTTCTACAATAAAAAAAAAAAAATGCACTGGGCAGTGGGACATGCCTGTAATCCCAGAGACTCAGGAGGCTGAGGCAGGAGGATCTTGAGTTCAAAGTCAGCCTCAGCAAAAGTGAGGTGCTAAGCCACTCACTGAGACCCTGTCTATAAATAAAAATACAAACTAGGACTGTGGATATGGCTCAGTGTTCAAGTGCTCCTAATTTCAATCTCCAGTACACACACACACCAAAAAAGAAAAGAAATGATAGGTATTTTCATAATTAGTAAAGATCTTATTTATCAATAGGATGTAACAATTTTATAAATTTCTGCACTTAATAACACAGCTTCAAAATATATGAAGCAAAAACTAATTAAAAGACCCAGAGAAATCAATAAATTTTCAATTATAGTAAAAAATATCAAATTTCAAAATTCCTCTTAATGTAACTGATAAAGGTACGAAATCAGTAAAGACAGATGATCTCATCAGCACTCTTGATAAATTTGCCCTCCTGGACGTTTAATGAGCCCTTTATCCAAACATGGATGAATATACATTCTTTTCAAATGCAAAAGAGCATTTATCAAATTAATCCATATTCTGGGTCCTAAAGAAGTCTTCATAAAGTATACTGTTTTATTCAGCTTTTACGCTGCTGTGATGATCTGATGAGAACAATTGTATAGAAGGAAAAGTTTATTTGAGGTCTCACAGGTTCAAAGGTCTTAGTCCATAGAAGGCTGACTCCATTCCTTGGGGCTCAAGGTGAAGCAGGACACCAGGGCAGAAGAATGTGACAGGGGGAAGCAACTCACATTGTGATCAAGAAGCGGGAAGAGAGAGAGAGAGAGAGACAGACAGACACAGACTACATTGGCCAGATACAAATACATACCCCAAGCCATGCCCCAATTCCCCGGCTCCTCCAGCCACACCCTACCACTTCAGTTACCACTCAGTTAATCCCTATTAGGGGATTAATTCACTGATTGGGTTAAGACTCTTGTACCCAATAATTTCTTCTCTGAACCTTCTTCCATTGTCTTACACATGAGCTTTTGGAGGATACCACATCTAAACCCTAACATACACGAAGAGTCAATAAAATAATATAAATAAACATATGCTTAGACCACAATGTATTAAATTAGAAATCGGATCATAATATTTTTAATATACATAACACTTTTCAAAATACTTGATGAATCAAAGAAGGAATTAAGACTCAAAATACAGTCTGTGAAAATGAAAAATAAATTTAAAAATAAAAAAATTCAAAAAAGAAGGTAAGAGCATATTTTAAACAACGAAAAATAGCTAAATATATCTAGATTTAAAGAAACAGATAAATTTGTAGTTAGAATGAAATTTAAAGCATTGAATAGCTACATTAAAGAAATATTTTCAATTAATGAACTAGACTTCCCTTTTGAAAATTACAAGAGTGAATATAACATAAGGCAAGTATGAAGAAAGGAAATAGAAAAGATCAAAATACAAGTTAGTAATATGAACAGAAAAACAATAGAAAATAAATAGAACTGAAATGTATTTCTTGTGAAATATAATAGTATATTAACAGACTTTAACCAAACACATCAATGGGAAAAATAGTGAGAAAGAGAAATATACTGAGAAAAAATTTGGTGGTGGCGGGGTACAACCTACTAGGGATGGTGTGCTTACCTAATTATATGGCAACTGGTGATTGTTTGTTATGAACAATTACATGCTTTTGGAGGGTAAGTACAGATTGCTTTATTGTATATTCCTTCTTAAATATTTTGTAGGTAACGTTACCATAAGAAAAATAATTGATTAATTTTTGTGAACATACTGATCACCCACTAATTCATTCCAATTATCCAGAAACAGTTCTAGACCCTGTATTTAAAAATAAAAGTCAACATATATACACATACAGACAAATCCTTTGTTGGTCATAAGGAAATATATCACATTCAGAAGGTAAGATGAAGTTTGGAAATTAATGACACGACAATTGAATTAGGGAGTACACAGACTTATTGGAGGTGGTTGGCAAGTTATATGTGTTTTGAGGGGAGGAATTTGTCTGCTCAGCCCACACAGCCTAATGAGGATTAGGATCTGGAAGATGAGGAGTAATCTACTTATTCTACACAATCCAAAGATGGTTGTTACAAAAATAGATAATGGCATATTAATGGTATGTTAATATTCATAATCATACCATCAATGATATGTTAATGATGTATTAATCAAAGTTACTCCAAATTGTTATAACTTGAATATCCAATTAGAGTTGTTAACATAAAATAATAATCTTGGCAAGGTATATAAAAATACAACATAGTACTATATTGAAAATTTTGATCTGAAATCCAAACTTATGAATTGAAAACTGCTTGAAATTAATGGAGGACGTCTTTTATTAAACAGTAAGGCAACTATAGATAACAATAGTATATGTATGCTTCATTTCAAAAAGCTAGAAGAAAGCATTTGGAAAATTTTGTCTTAAAGTAGTAAGTGCTGGAGAGAGAGAGAATCTGATTTAAACATTGCACAATGTATAATTCTATCCAAAAATCATTATAATTGGATAATTATAATTATATCCAGTTATAATTGGATAATTCTATCCAAAAATTATTATAATACTAAAATGTATTATTTTTATGTTAGTATGCATGCATATGTATGAATTAAAATTAATTTAAATTGAAAAATACTTTGAGGTATCATTTCAGTAATGTTAGACTGGATACTATCAAATAGACCAGAGATAAAAATATTGGGGAGGATTTGGAGAAAATGGATTCTTTGCATATTTTCTGTAGGTATTTAATTAATAAAGCCAATATGAAAAACAATGTGGAAGTTCCTCAAAAACTAAAACTAAAAGTCCCATTTGATTGAGCAGTCCCAGCACTGAGTAAACATACAACAGAAATAAAATCAGCATGTTGAAGAGGTCCTGCACTCCATGTTGTTTGTAGCACTATTCATGGTGGCCAATGGATGTGATCAACATAAGAATGGATAGAGGAAGTGAGGTATCAATGAACACAGTGAAATATTATTCAGTCATTAACAATGAAATGCTTTCATTTGCAACAACATGAATGAACATGGAGAGTATTATGTTAAATGAAAGACACCGGTATAGAAAGACCAACGTTATGTGATCTCATTCAAAATGTGTAATGAAAATGATTGATTTCAAAAAGGAAGTGAGGAGAACACTGATTGCCAGTGGTGATGGTGATGGTGGGCAAGGCGAGTTTGGGATATGTTTGTCAAAGTAGAAATACTTTTGGTTTTACAGGCTTAACATATATGAGATCTTTTGTAATGCATGGTGACTAAAGTTAATGACATGTTGCATTCTTTAAAAATGCAAAGGGCATGAACATTCAATGTCATTATCAAATAGGAACTATGAGCAAATACATTTATTAATATATTTCACCATGCACCAACCTTTGTATACTTCAAAATCTCATAAACCTCATGTTTCAAGCAATAAATTATGAAAATTTTGTTATTTTTGAAAAAATAAATGATTGGAACAAAAAAAAAGTTTCACACTGTCTATAGACATACTCAAAAACAGTTACAAAAAAATTTAAAAACATTGGTTATTGTTCACCATAGATAATTTCATAGGAGAGATTATAGGCACTGAAATAAAGGTAGCAGTAGGCATGTACTTCTTCAGTATCAACATCCATTCTAATTCTTCCATGAAACATACATTTCAATAATAGTCTACAAATAATTTTTTATCTGAAGCAATATATATGCCAGCATCTTAAATAATCAAGTAAAACAAGTTAAAATAGATTGTTTTACATTTTCATTAGCAAATGCACAAAAACTGATTATTTTTTAAACTAAAAGATAATCATTTCAGATAAAACAATTAGATCATAGTTTTAAACCTTAGTCAATATCACTGTTTTACTGGTTTTTCACTTTAATAACATCATTTTTGAGTTTTATAAGTTGATATATTAAAAGCAAAGGTAGTGGCTTATTTGTAACTGTCAACAAAGGTTCATGCTTGTAATTCAAGGACTTGGTTCTTCACGACATGTGAAATCCATAATCCACCTGAAACAGTTTTATGATGTCAATATAGCACCACTGGAGTGAATCTGACTGCATTCAGTCCAAAATCATATTTTATTCCCTGCTTCAAAATGTAATCTGTCCCAATAGAACCAATTGAATTTCTAAAATCACATTAAAGTCAACCCTTTTCCTACAACTGACAAATTATATTTTCTGAACTCTGTTGTTTTATGTTGTATGTCATTTTGTCTTATTTTGGCTCACAACTATGTATCCACGTGGAATTTCAATGCACAATTCTAACCAAACTTCCTGTAGCAATGTAAACAATGCACCCTTTACTGCATACAGTTTTTAAAAAATGCTTTATAATTATGCTTTTATAATTGAGGATAAATAGTAGTAATAACCAGAAAGAAGAATGAAATTCAGGAGATGTGGTGACTGTGATAATTTTAGAGTTTATATATATTCACTTATATATATATTTCATTCCCCCATTAAAGCAAGTGCTGCAAAATATATCTGAACCAGACTTTCATAGGTTCCATGTATTTTTTCTTAAAAATATTTATATTATGGCATCTGCCATAAAAAAATTGTCATATTTAATTCTCATATATTGCAATATATGGATGAAATTGTGATGACAGTGTTTGGTATATGGATCCTTGAAAATCTAATACAAAAGGCATAAAGAAGTTTAAGGAGAAAACAGAAAATGACCTGAATTTTGAAGATAAACTGTCAAACTTGTGTCATACATACCAAGGGTGAAAAATGTGATAGGGGATCAGGATTAGGGAAAATTTACTGGAAAATGACAACATAGTTTTCTCAGTCAAGAATTGCATTCTATGCTAACAAAAGTTATCTCATTATTAGCATATTAAAGCAAATTGATATATAATGGAACTTACACTGAAATACAGTAAAAAAAATTTTATAGAGTAGTTAGCATATAACTTCAAAGACAAACAGATGGAACGAGATCTTCTAGTAGGTTGTGTGTGCTCCAACTCATTTTCCAATATGTAGTACTGTTTCTCCCACACCCAAGATTCAAAGACCAGAAAACTGGGAGTGGAAATGGAAGAGGCATCAGTCACTATTACTACAGCAAAAACTTTGCTTCCTATTTGTAAAGTCTAGAGTTTGCTTCCATTCCCATCTACTACATAGTGTAAACGTTTAGTCTTTGGCACCGTTTGCTTCTGTAGAAGACTTTGTTCTGAAGGAAAGGATGTTTCCACCAGAGATACAACACTGATTCCACTGAACTGGAAATACAGACTTTCACTTAGTATGTCGGGCTTCTTGTATCTCTGAATAAACAAGCAAAGAACAGTTACTTTACTGACGAGGGTTATTGATCCTGCTTACAAATGATTATTTTATCTACTTACTATACCATGGTGGAGGTAAAGAAGAGTACATCTGGAATATAGAAGTTTTCTTAGGTTATCTCCTCCTACTACTTCTTCCTGTGAATAAATTCAATGGAAAACTGCAACCTCAATTCAGGAAGTATGACTAAGGCCTAACAGTTTGGAACAACACTGTCTCAGCGTGAAGATTTTTTATTAGAGGAGAAAGTTTTAAGATAAGAGAAATAGAGATAAGATGGAGAAAATATATTTTTTAAAACTAACTCATGAGATTATGAGTGAGTCTGAAATTTGCAAGATTCCCTGCTGATTGGAAATTCATGCAAGAGCTGATGTTGTTCTCTTGAGTTTGAATGAACACAGTCTGAAGGAAGAATTTATTTCTCTTCAGAAGACCTGTTTTTCTCATTAGGCTCTGTTGATTTGACTTTGTAGAGGGTAATTTGCTTAATTCAAAGTGTATTTATTTGAATGCTAATCTTTTCTGAAAAGTATGATTCCAGCAACATAAAACTAGTATTTGACCAAATTGGACCAAAGCCAAGAAAACATATAAAGTTAACCCTTTCCCTGTAAATCTTTGCCTCCATCACAAAATAAGATGTCTTATATTTTTCTACTCTGAGATAATTGTTTCAAAAAATGTTATCAAAAATTAATTACATATCAATAGTAAAAAAAACATGTCATTCAATTTTGCTGATTATATAGCTTTGAAACAGAAAGATAGACATAACATTATGAGCTGAATGCACAAAGATATTGCTGATATCCTCAAATAGCTTCATTTCAAAATAAAAATTTAACTCGATCATTTATATGTTTATTGTCTCATCAGTAAAAATATGTTTCAAACTTAGAAATGATACCACTTATGTGTGATAATTCGGTCTCATATTTTTACATTTTCTCTAAATGTATTTTTGGGTTGCTTCATGGTAACGATATCAGGTGTCAAGTTTTTCTCCTCCAAACTAAGATGGAAACCTAAAAAAAATGAAGACTTTACATATTAACAAGTAGTATGATTTGCTGGGTCCAAGTGGAAGCAGTCCATTCCCTTATGCTGTTTGTGGATGCAGATTGCTTATGTTAGTCAGCTTTTCATCACTGAGATCAAAATGCCTGACAAGAACAATTAGAGGTGTAAGTTTATTGTGAGCTCACACTTTTGGCTATTCAGTTCATGTCAGCCGACTATCACCCTGAACCCAGGGCAAGAAGAAGCATCATGACAGAAGTGCGTGACAGGGGAAAGCGGCTCACCTGGTGGTGGATAAGAAGTAGAGAAAGAGAGCAAGCAGCTGGTGGACAAGATATAATCCCCAAGGACACAGTCCCAGAGACCTACTTCCTTCATCCCTATTCCACCTGCCTATAGTTACCACTCAGTACAGCAGTCTTTCAGATTATTAATCCATCAAATGGATTAATCCACTGATCAGATTATAGCTCTCATAGTATTATCATTTCAACTCAGAACATTTCTGCATTGTCAATCATATGACACCTCAGATCCAAACTATAACTAGGTACTTCCTTTATGTAGGAGAAAATCAAAGATGTAGTGATTACTAGGAGGAGAAATAGAACAGAGCATCAAAAACAAGATCCTAAATCTGTAAAATAAAGGTAGTTGGATTGAGAGGACAGACTGCTTTTTCATTTGGAGTTCCCACACTTTTTTGCCCAAGAATTAATAATTTTTATCTTCTGATGAATGACGAGAACAAAAAATGTTCATTTCTGGAGGAGGTTATTAAGTATGTGAATACCAGTTGCCACAGCTTTCCGTGAGAGTATTTTTCAGGTTCAGCAAAAAGATTGAAAGCATAGAGAGGAAGAAGAGAAACTGAAATATGTGGGTTAGAAAGAGTAAGAAAATGTTGTCTTCCCAGTGAGAGTCATGGAGAGATATCCTGTGGAAATTTTTGGACATGGAATTGGTTCTTTAGGTTTATATATTTAAAAAATGTAAATCAAAAAACTACCCAGTGAGAACAGCAAAGACCTCGATTCTTCTGCTCTCCTTCCCTTTCTCTTTTAATTCCTTTTTTTAAATTTTTTATCCTTTTGGATTTCCTTCAACGTCTACTTAAGCATTGCCATAAACACTCTTTTGTACTTTAAGTTGAAAAGTACATTACTATAATGAATGTAAACTATTTATCTAATGAAACATGCACATTTGGGTTATTTTGAAATTCATTATCTAAACATTTCTTACTGAAAATCCATTTTTCAACATATTTGCATGAATCTATTTCTGTTTACATCAATTAATTTAAGTTTGCTGCAGTTGAAAAATAAACTATACTCTTTTTTCATTTATGCACGTAGAAGCAAAGAAAATTTACAACAGTAATAATAATAATATGGTTGATCATATTATTAGAATATGGTTTGAACAAATAAATGCATGGAAAACATTTATGAAAAGTTAATACTAAATATTTTATTTAAAAATCTAGCATTTCCCTGATAAACCAAGAAATTTGGGACTCAGTAAAATAAACAACTATAGATATACATGTATGGTATATATATATAGTACATATATATATATATATATATATATATATATACACACATACACACACACAGTTGAAAAAATGGCAGCTGTGCAAGGTAGAGATAAAATAAATCTGGAAATGATAATGATAGATCTAATGAATATAGAACTGTAGGAAGCCATCCATGGCTCATATGAGAACTGAGTGAAGTTTGAGTCATTAACAGGAATATCTGGCCTCAGGAACTCAGTTCCTTAATGACTGTCCAAGAGCACCTGAGTCACGTGGTTATCCTGTGTTAATTCACCGCTGAAATTCAAATACAAGCATAGGATGTGGGAGAGAGCTGCTAGAGCCAAATGGCTTGCTTACCTCCACCCCACTTCCTCTTTGTTCCCAAGAAGCTCCTACTGGTTCCTTTTGATCTGTAGTGATTTAAATAAAGCAAGCTCAGGCTCCTTCCTTTGTTAGAGCCAGACCCTTTTGGGTGGCTATATTGGTCACACCTCTTCTTCAAAAATTCTTGACTTTTGTCTTATTTTGTATATATAAATTTCTCAGCTTTTATTTCACAGTGAACTCATCCCTCAGACAGGAACCCTTTCCCTCACCCACATGGGAGGTATGCAAGATAGAACTTCTTAAATTAACTAAAAATCACACATTTAACAGATAGTATCAGGATAAAATGCAGAAATATAAATCAGCAATATAGAGATAAATTGGATAAGAGGTGAAAAAAATAAAAAAAGTTGACAGATACAGTTAAAGAGAGTTCAACAGATACAGAAATTTTTGAGTGAAGATGGAACCTAATCATGACATATCATTATTAGCAGGGAACTCAGGGACAGCATCATCCCCTAAAGAAATAGCCTCTGAGAATGACAAACTCTGAGGTTCTGTTGTTCTAACAATAAATGGGAGATATCTCATGCAAAGCAAGGTAAACGAGTGTAAAGGGAAGGTGACTGATTTTTAAGTAGTCAGGAAACACATTGGCCATTCAAAAGCTGGAACTGGCAATATTGAAGTCAGTGTCATGCTCCCAGAGCCAAGGCCACAAACACAGGATGCTTAGGTGGACACACTAAGTAGGATCAGAATTTGATGTGTAGGGCCAAAAACGTAGGGGTTTCTTAAGGTCAAGTTCTGATAGACACAACATGACAAAGACTTGCTCCTTGATGAAATTTTAGTCCAACTTGCTTGAGTCCTCTTCTCAATTTGGACCATGAATTTGGCTTAATCCCCTGCCCTGGATGGCCAAGGGCAGGTTTAGAAAAGATTTCTGCTAAGTCACATTACTGAGAAAATCCACACCCTTGATGTGTGAATCTTCCACCTTCCTTTAGCAAGAATCTGAACTGATGCCAAATTATCCTTGCCTTTGAAATAAAGATACTTCATTCACTAACAAGTCTTTTATATGTAAACAAGGAAGTCAAAGGACTTGAGATATATAAATATAAATATATATATATATCACATACACATATATATGTATATTTTAGAGAGGGTCCCCCATATATACGTATTATATATATAATATATATATTAATAATAATATGTATTATATATTATTGTATATGTATATAAAATATATATTTGGTATGTGGGGGTCAAGGATTGACCACAGGGGCACTTAACCACTGAGCTATATCCACAGCTCCACTTTTTTAAAATAATATTTTTTTTTGAGACAGGACTCTCTAAGTTGTTTTGGTTCCTCACTTCGTTACTGTTCCATAGATATTTTTACATGCTTGCCAATATACATATATAATATCCATTTTTTAAACATAAAGTGTTTTATAATATAATCTTTTTGAGAACCTGCTTTTTCTGTAACCTGCTATATTCTATAATATCTCCATATTACTGAATATGAAAGTGACTCATAATTTATAATAATTCTATTCAAATAGGTGGAGGCACCATAATTCATTGAAATTGTTTCTTCAAGGGCATTTAGGTTGTTTTCTAGGTTTTGTTATTTCAAAGCAATGCTTTATACATTAATCATTCCCCTTATGTGACACTTTATCAGTAATATAAATAACAATACTCTGGCACAAGAATGATGTGCATGACTAAGGCCGGTAGATATTATCAAACTTTCCCCTTACAGGTTGTACAAATTTATACCTCCATTAGCAATGAAGAAGAGTGACTGTTTACACTGTTTTATGATGGGTATACTCATTTTTAATAGTCATCTCCACTCTGATTAGCAATAATGTACATTCCTTAGTGCATATTTAATAACACACAATAAAAATACTTGAGATTGGTGCTTTTTTTAAGGAAAGGAGAGAATTTTTAAAAATGTGTTTGGATTTTGTCTTCATTTCACCCTTTTTCTTGTAAGAAATATGTGTCATTTTATTTCATTGCTATCACTTTGGGGAAGTTTTAGTAAATTTTATGATGTTTAGAAAAAATTCTTTAGAACCATTGAAGTGGGACATTATCATTCTTTTGGATTTTCCTTTAATTTCTTGGTACCATTCATCACACACTTGTAATATTTAACCATCTTGCATTATGTAAAATATAACAATTTAAGGACAATCATTTGAATTATTTTGTGCATCCTTCATAGGACACCACATTATCAAGTTACTCTCAGGCATCAGGCTACTGAACTAGGATGTTTGAACAGTACAGTATAGTTTTATTGTAGAATTTTTTTATTAGTAATATTGTTATGATTATTCCTATTATACTTAATATTATTCCAACTTTTCTCTTTTATTAACATTTTTCTCACTCTATTTTCCTCTTCTCTGTTTCCTTGGAGACTCTTTCTCCCTTTTCTCATGCTAACAACCTATTTCTTTTCATTTCACTTTCACTATTCCTATGAGAGAGTACCTCTATAGACTCACTTCTTATCACATTAATGTGATATCCTACTCCCCTGCCCATCCTCTTTGTCCAACATTAGAAATTGTGGTCCTTATTGCAAATCTATAGGTTATGCTGTAGATAATAACCAAACTCATCATCTCTGTTTATTAAGACAATACAGGTAATATCTTAATAAGAACTATTTAGGTTAAGGATGCATTTTGTTTGTATGGTGTGCTGCTAATATTGATCTCTCACTTCAAGGTGAGGTAGGGGAAACCTGCAGGGACATTATAAGTATATAGGGGTGAAACTTCAATACCCCAGATTCATACTGCTAGAGGGGAAGTTATATGAACAACGTGAGAAAACAAGGAAATAAAATATTCCAAACAAACGTAGATGATATATCAATAGAATCCAATGACAGCATGGCAGAAAAAATGTCAGAAAGGAAGTTCAGAATGTACATAATTAAAATGATGTGAGAAGCAAACGATGAGATAAGAGAATAAATGCAGGCAATGAATTATCGCACCAATCAGCACTTACAAGAGCAAATGCAGGAAGAAAAAAGATCATTTCAATAGAGATAGAGATCCTGAAAAAAATAAACAAACAGAAATCCTTGAAATGAAGGAAATAATAAACCAAATTAAAAACTCAATAGAAAGCATAACCAACTGACTACATCACTTGAAAGACAGAACCTCAGACAATGAAGACAAAATATTTGAAAACAAAATTGACCAAACAGAGAAGATGATAAGAAATCATGAACAGAACCTCCAAAAATTATGGAATATTATGAAAAGACCAAATTAAAGAATTATTGGGATTGAGGAAGGCACAGAGAAACAAACCAAAGGAATGAACAATCTATTAAATGAAATAGTATCAGAAAATTTCCCAAATCTGAAAAATGAAATGGAAAATCAAATATAAAAGGCTTACAGGGACACCAAATGTAAAAAATTACAACATATCCATAACAAGGCACATTATAATGAGAATACCTACCATAAAAAGTAAAGATAGAATTTTAAAGTCTATGAGAGAAAAAAATCAGATTACACATAGGGGAAGACCAATATGAATATCAGAAGATTTCTCAGCCCAGACCCTAAAATCTAGAAGGGCCTGGAACAGCATATTTCAAGCTCTGAAAGAAAATGGATGCCAGCCAAGAATCTTATACCCAGCAAATCTTACCTTCAGATTTGATGACGAAATAAAATCCTCCCATGATAAGCAAAAGCTAAAAGAATTTACAAATAGGAAGCCTGCAATACAGAACATTCTCAGCAAAATATTCCATGAGGAAGAAATGAAAAACACAATGTAAGTCAGTAAAGGGAGGAAGTATCCTAAAGGAACAGCCAAATAAAGAAGAAACCAAGTCAAGTTTAAAACCAAAAATAAGCCAAAATGACCAGAAATACAAGTCATATTTCAATAATAACCCTAAATGTTAATGGTTAAACTCATCAATCAAAAGGCATAGACTGGCAGATTGGATTAAAAAGAAAGACCAAACAATAAGCTGCCTTCAGGAGATGCATCTCATAGAAAAAGAAAACCACAAACTAAAGGTGATGGGATGGGAAAAATCATACAACACACATGATTCAGTAAAAAAGCAGGGGTTTCCATCCTCATATCAGATAAATCAGACTTTGAGCCAAAGTAAGTCAGCAGGGATAAAGAAAGACATTTCATACTGTTTAAGGGAAGCATAAATCAGCAAGACATAACAATCATGAATATTTATGCTCCAAACAATAGCAAATATATGTACATTAAACAAATTCTTCTCAATTAGAGGAACAACCAAATAGACCAAAACAAAATAATGCTAGGTGACTTTAGCACACCTATCTCACCATTGGACAGAACTTCCAAACAAAAATTGAACAAAGAAGCCATAGAACTCAAAAACACAATCAATAATTTAGAATTAACAGACATATATAGAATATTCCTTACATCAATGAGCAAATAAACTTTCTTCTCAGCAGCACATATATCCTTCTCTAAAATGGACTGTATATTATGCCTCAAAGATACTCTTAGCAAATACAAAAAAATAGAGATATTGAATTTGATCAGATCATAATGGAATGAAATTAGAAATCAATGATAAAATAAAAACCAGAAATTACTCCAACACCTAGAGACTAAATAATACACTATTGAATGATGTGAGGATAACATAAGACATTAGGGGGAAGATAAAAAGATTCTTAGAGATAAACCACAATGATACAAAATATCAAAATTTCTGGGACACTATGAAAGCAGTGCTAAGAGGAAAATTCTTTACTTGGAGCACATTCAATAAAAAAAGAAAAAGTGAACAAATAAACCACCTAACATTACAGCTCAAAGCCCTAGAAAAAGAAGAACAGATCAAAGCCAAAAATAGTAGAAGATAGGAAATAATTAAAATCAGAGCTAAGATCAATGAAATTGAGACAAAAGAAACAATTCAAAAAATTGATAAAACAAAAATTTGGTTCATTGAAAAAATAAACAAAATTGATAAACACTTAGCCACACTAACAGAGAGAACGGGAGAGAAAATTCAAATTACCAAAATTCGTGATGAAAAAGGAAATATCATGACAGACACTAATGAAATAAAAAACATATTTAGAAGCTATTTTGAAAATCTATACTCCAACAAAATAAAAATCTCGAAGACATCGACAGGTTTCTAGAGACATATAATCCACCCAAACAGAATCTGGAAGATATACATATTTAAATAGATCAATTTCAAGCAATGAAATAGAAGAAGTCATCAAAAGCTTATCAATTGTTCTTTGCTTTTGCCTACCCCTTAGGTCTAGCCACAATGATAAGTGCCTGCAGAGCCGCAGAAGCCCGACTGGTGGGCGCCACAGCTTCCCAGGGCCCCACAGCCCCCCGTCACTAGGTTGACTGGAATGGTCTTAGCCATGAGGATTTTAGGTTTGTTTCAAGAAGGGATTATACATCAGAAGCAATCAAGGGTGCAGTTGTTGGTATTGATTTGGGTACTACCAACCCCTATGTGGCAGTTATGGAGGGTAAACAAGCAAAGGTGCTGGAAAATGCTGAAGATGCCAGAACCATCCCTTTGCAGCCGATGGTGAAAGACTTGGGATGCCAGCAAAATGACAGGCTGTTATCAACCCAAACAATACATTCTATGCCACCAAGCGTCTCATTGGCCGGCTCTATGATGACCCTGAAGTACAGAAAGACATTAAAAACGTTCCCTTCAAAATTGTCCGCGCCTCCACTGGTGTTGCCTGGGTTGAGGCTTATGGAAAACTGTACTCTCCAAGTCAGATTGGAGCATTTGTGTTGATGAAGATGACAGAAACTGCAGAAAATTACTTGGGTCACACAGCAAAAAATGCTGTAATCACAGTCCCTGCTTATTTCAATGACTCACAGAGGCAGGCCACTAAGGATGCTGGTCAGACATCTGGACTAAATGTGCTTCGAGTGATTAATGAACCCACAGCTGCTGCTCTGGCCTATGGTTTAGACAAATCTGAAGACAAAATCATTGCTGTGTATGATTTAGGTGGTGGAACTTTTGATATTTCTATCCTGGAAATAGAGAAAGGTGTGTTTGAGGTGAAATTCACCAATGGGGACACTTTCTTAGGTGGTGAAGACTTTGATCAGGCCTTGTTAAGTCACATTGTGAAGGAGTTCAAGAGAGAGACGGGGGTTGATTTGACCAAAGACAACACGGCATTTAAGAGGGTGCGAGAAACTGCTGAGAAGGCTAAATGTGAACTCTCCTCATCTGTGCAGACTGACATCAATTTGCCATATCTTACAATGGATGCTTCTGGACCCAAACATTTGAATATGAAGCTGACCTAGGCTCAGTTTGAGGGAATCATCACTGATTTAATCAAGAGGACTATTGCTCCATGTCAAAAAGCTATGCAGGATGCAGAAGTCAGCAAGAGTGACATAGGAGAAGTGATTCTTGGTGGTGGTATGACTAAAATGCCCAAGGTTCAGCAAACTATGCAAGATCTTTCTGGCCGAGCCCCGAGTAAGGCTGTTAATCCTGATGAAGTTGTGGCCATCAGAGCTGCCATTCAGGGAGGTGTGTTGACTGGTGATGTCACAGATGTGCTGCTCCTGGATGTCACTCCTTTGTCTCTGGGCATTGAGACTTATTCATAGGAACACCACTATTCCACCCAAGAAGAGCCAGGTGTTTTCTACTGCTGCTGATGGACAGACTCAAGTAGAAATTAAAGTGTGTCAAGGTGAGAGAGAGATGGCTGGGGACAACAAACTTCTTAGACAGTTTACTTTGATTGGAATTCCCCCAGCCCCTCGTGGAATTCCCCCCAGCCCCTCAGATTGAAGTTACATTTGACATTGATGCCAATGGAATCGTACATGTTTCTGCAAAAGATAAGGGCACTGGATGTGAGCAGCAGATTATAATCCAATCTTCAGGTGGACTGAGTAAAAATGATATTGAAAATATGGTTAAAAATGCAGAGAAGTATGCTGAAGAAGAACAGCGAAAGAAGAAACTAGTTGAAGTCGTTAACATGGCTGAAGGAATCATTCATGACACAGAAACCAAGATGGAAGAATTCAAGGACCAACTGCCTGCTGATGAGTGCAACAAACTAAAAGAAGAGATTTCCAAAATGAGGGAACTCCTGGCTCGAAAAGACAGTGAAACAGGAGAAAACATTAGGCAGGCAGCATCCTCCCTTCAGCAGGCATCACTGAAGCTTTTTGAAATGGCATACAAAAAGATGGCATCTGAAAGAGAAGACTCTGGAAGTTCTGGCACTGGGGAACAAAAGGAAGATCAAAAGGAGGAGAAACAGTAATAGTACTTGGAGCCAAAAATACCACATTCTCTATGAAGCTTAGAGTAAAGGGACTTCCTGAGCAGAAAAGGGCAACCATCAGTCTTTACTGTGTTTTTGCAGTATTCAATATATGATTTCCTTAATATGTAAATTTAGTGACCATTAGCTGATGAACATTTAATGGGGGATAATTCTACACAGTACAAAGTTCACAATGTTCTCTCCCCAGCCTATGAATTTTCATCTGCATGTGAAAGGATTGGGGGTAGATGATTTACTAATCATTATAAAGATTTCCTGTTGGTTCATGCTGAAGTGGCAGTATTTTCAAGGGGTGAAAGTATTTCAAACACAATGAAGGAGATGCACCTTGACCTGCAATGAGATCACAGTGTGAATGAAGATCCTAGTTATTCAAGAGCACTGCTATAAAACATGGAGTCCTTCAGCTGAGGCCTTGCAATACAAGACAGCTAACTGTGCCATGTTTGTAGTAGATGGGGCAGAGGAATCTGAGTCAATGGAAATCTAAGCTATTTATGTTAGGTAGCTTTTTAAATAAGGTAGTTCTTAAATACCTAATATTCCTAAGGCATACTTTTCTAGCTATCCTCTGGCCTGTCTAGTACCAACATCCTTGATGATGGTTCTTTTTGATCCGTTCTGGATTTTTAAAAAAATAAATATGAAAAACATCTTGAAAAAGAAAAAAAATGCTTATCAACCAAGAAAAGTCCAGGACCAGATGGCTTCTCAGCCGAGTTCTACAAGACCTTCAAAGAACAACTCATTCCAATACTCCTCAAAGTATTCCATGAATTACAGGAAAAGGGAACCCTTTTAAAATCATTCTATGAAGTTAATATCACACTGATACCAAAACCAGACAAAGACACATTGAGGAAAGAAAATTTCAGACCAATGTCCCTAATGAACATAGATGCAAAAATTCTTAACAAATTTTTAGCAAGTCACATTCAAAAAACATATTAAAAACATAGTGCAACATGATCAAGTGGGTTTCATCCCAGGGATGCAGGTTGGGTCAACATTGGGAAATCAATAAATGTAATTCACCACATCAACAGACTGAAAGTTAAGAATCACATGATTATTTCAAGAGGCAGAAAAAGCATTTAATAAAATACAGCACCTCTCCATGCTCAAAACAATAGGGAAAAAAGGGATAGTAGGAATATACCTCAAATTGTAAAGACTATCTATGCTAAGCCCATGGCCAACATCATTCTAAATGGAGAAAAACTGAATGCATTCTCCCTAAAAACTGGAACGAGGCAGGGATGTCCTCTATCACCACTTCTATTCAATATCATCCTTGAAATTCTAGCCAGAGCAATTAGAGAAACCAAGAAATTAAAGAGATATAAATAAGAAAAGGACTCAAACTATCACTATTTGTTGTGATGACATGATTCTATATTTAGAGGATCCAAAAAACTCCAAGAGAAAAGTTCTAGAACTCATAAATGAATTCAGTACAATAGTAGGATATAATATCAACACTTATAAATCTAATTCATTTTTAATCATAAGTGATAAACACTCTGAAAGAGAAATTAGGAAAACTACCCCACTCACAATAGCCTCAAAAAAAAAAAAAAAAAACTTGGGAATCAGTCTAACAAAAGAGGTGAAAGACCTCTACAATGAGAACTACAGAACACTAAAGAAAGAAATTAAAGAAAACCTTAGAAGATGGAAATCTTGGATAGACATGTTCTTGGATAGACAGAATTAATATTGTCAAAATGGCCATTCTACCAATAGTGCTATAAAAATTCAATGTGATTCCAATTAAAATCCCAATGACATTCCTCATAGAAGTAGAAAAAGCAATTATGAAATTCATTTGGAAGAATAAGATACCCAGAATAGCTAAAACAGTCCTTAACAGGAAGAACAAAGCAGGGGGTATCACAATATCAGAATTTCCACTATACGACAGAGCAATAATAACAAAAATGGCATGGGAATTGAAACCAAAATAGACAGGCAGACCAATGGTACACAACAGAGAACACAGAGACAAATCCACATAGATACAGTTATCCAATACTAGAAAAAGACACCAAAAACATACAATGGAGAAAAGATAGCCTCTTCAACAAATGGTGCTGGGAAAACTGGAAGTCCATATGCAGCAAAATGAAACTAAACTCCTATCTCTCACCCTGTACAAAACTCAACTCAAAATGGATCAAGGACCTAGGAATTAGACCAGAGACCCTGCACCTAATAGAAGAAAAAGTAGGTCCAAATCTTCATCAAGTCAGCTTAGGACGAGATATCCTTAACATGACTCTCAAAGCACAAGAAATAAAATCAGGAATTAATAATTGGGATAGATTCAAAGTAAAAAGTTTTTTCTCAGGAAACAATCAACAATGTGAAGAGAGAACCTGCAGAGTGGGAGAAAATGTTTGCCACACACACTTCAGATAGAGTACTAATCTCCAGAAACTATAAAGAACTCAAAAAACTTTACACCAGGAATACAAATAATCCAATCAATATATGGGCTAAGAAAATGAGAAGACACTTAACAGAAGATCTACAAGCAATCAACAGATATATGAAAAAATGTTCAACATCTCTAGTAATAAGAGAAATGCAAACTAAAACTACCTTAAGATTTCATCTAACCCCAATTAGAATGTCTATTAGCAAGAATACAAGCAACAACAAGTGTTGGCAAGGATGTGGGGGGAAAAGTACACTTATATATTGCTGGTGGAGTTGCAAATTGGTGCAGCCACTCTGGAAAGCAGTATGGAGATTTCTTAGAAAACCTGGGATAGAACCACCATTTGACCCAGCTATCCCACTCCTTGGCCTATACACAAAGAACTTAAATTCAGCATACTACAGTGATGCAACCACATCAGTGTTTATAGAAGTTCAATTCACAATAGTTTGATTGTGGAACCAACCTAGATGACCTTCAAAGATGAGTGGATAAAGAAATTGTGGTATATATACACAAGGGAATATTATTCAGCCATAAAGGAAGGGTACAATTATGGCATTTGCAGGTAAATGGATGGAGCTGGAGAATATTATTCTCAGTGAAATAAGTCAGTCCCAAAAAACCAAGGGCAGAATGATTTCTCTGATAAGTGGAAAATGATACATAAAGGCAGGGGGAAGGAGGTAAGGGAAGAATAGAGGAAGGATGGATTGTGTTGAGGGAAATGAGGGGTGGGGAGAGGGTGGGGGGAAGGAAAGGTAAAAGAATGAGACAAACATCATTACCCTATGTGCATGTATGATTATACAAATGGTATGCCTCTATTTTGTTTACAACAAGAGAAATGACAGTTGTACCCCATTTGTGTACAATGAACTAAAATTAAAAAATTTAATTTAAAGAGTCTATGTTTGAAAGAATAAATCAAAATTGAGATTAGACAGTATGTAACACTGAATAATAAACATGTGTATCAGTTTTTTGTAGAATTTCTCTAAGACAATGTTTAAAGGGAAATTTGAAATTTTAAGTACTTATAAAAAAGAAGAAAATTAAAAATCCATCTTCTACATTGACTACAAAGGAAAACAGAACAAGAAAATTAGCAAATTATGAATTATTAATAAATTAAATAATATTTTAGAACCATGAGAAAAAGAAACAGAAATAAGTTAATACAAAAGTTGTCCTTTTGAAAAGATGAAAAAAACCTGATGAGCAACTTGATAGAATGATATGGAGGAAAAAAAGGTACGGTAAAAATTGCTAAAATCAGGAATAAATGGAAGATATTACTGTGGAGGCTACAAATATTAAAGAGTAAATTAAGGTATAGTAGGGATTGTTTTATATCACTGAATTCAAAATACTGTTATGGCTCAGAATTTTACCTTTCTCTTAATGGACTTAAGGAACCATGTGATAATTTTTTTTTGTATCATATTGTTTTTTAATTTACTTATTGATTCATTGAACACAAATGGAGTACAGCTATTGTTTCTCTGGTGGTACACAAAGTAGTCACACACATCTGTGCATTCATACATGTACACAGGGCAATGATGTCTGTCACACATTCTGTTATTATTCTTATCCCACACCCCAACCCCACCCCTCCCTTCCCTCAATGCTATCTGTCCTTCCTCCATTCTAGCCATCCTTCCCCC
>JAJEJO010001492.1:30660-75782 GCA_020662805.1 Glaucomys volans | reverse complement strand
CGTTAGCGTGGCTAAGGGTTTATCAATTTTGTTTATTTTTTCAAAGAACCAACTTTTTGTTTTGTCAATTTTTTGAATTATTTCTTTTGTTTCAATTTCATTGATTTCAGCTCTGAGTTTGATTATTTCCTGTCTTCTACTACTTTTGGTGATGATCTGTTCCTCTTTTTCTAGGGCTTTTAGCTGTAATGTAAGGTCATTGATTTGTTGACTTTTCATTCTTTTTTTGAATGCACTCAATGCAATGAATTTTCCTCTTAGCATTGCTTTCATAGTATCCCAGAGATTTTGATATGTTGTATCATTATTCTCATTGACCTCTAAGAATCTTTCAATTTTCCCTCTAATGTCTTCTGTTATCCATGTATCATTCAATAGCATGTTATTTAATCTCCAGGTGTTGGAGTAGTTTCTGTTTTTAACTTTATCGTTGATATCTAATTTCATTCCATTATGATCTGATAATATACAAGGTAGTATCTCTATGTTTTTGTATTTGCTAAGAGTAGCTTTGTGGCATAACATATGGTCTATTTGAGAGAAGGAGTCATGAGCTGCTGAGAAGAAAGTGTATTCGCTTTTTGATGGATGGAATATTCTATATATGTCTGTTAAGTCCAAATTAGCAATTGTGTCATTGAGTCCTATGGTTTCTTTGTTCAATTTTTGCTTGGAAGATCTGTCCAACAGTGAGACAGGTGTGTTAAAGTCCCCCAGTATTATTGTGTTTTGGTCTATTTGATTCCTGAAATTGAGAAGGATCTGATTGATGTACATGGTGCGCCATTGTTTGGTGCATAAACATTTATGATTGTTATGTCTTGCTGATTTATGCTTCCTTTAAGCAGTATGAAATGTCCTTCTTTATCCCTTCTGACTAACTTTGGCTTAAAGTCTGCTTATCTGTAATGGAGATTGGAAACCCCAGCTTTTTTACTCAGTCCATGTGCATGGTATGCTTTTTCCCAACCTTTCACCTTTAGTCTGTGGGCATGTTTTTCTATGAGATGAGTCTCTTGAAGGCAGTATATTGTTGGTTCTTTCTTTTTTATCCAATCTGCCAGTCTATGTCTTTTGATCGATGAGTTTAGACCATTTACATTCAGGGTTATTATTAAGATATGACTTGTATTCCCTGTCATTTTAGCTTTTTTTGAGCTTTTAACTTAACTTTATTTCTCCTTTGATTGGCTATTTCTTTAGGGTAATTCCTCCCCATGTTGACTAACATTGTTATTTTTCATGTCTTCCTCTTGGAATATTTTGCTGAGAATGTTCTATAGAGCAGGCTTTTTCTTTGTGAATTCTTTAAGCTTTTGTTTATCATGGAAGGATTTTATTTCGTCATCAAATCTGAAGGTAAGTTTTGCCGGTTATAAGATTCTTGGTAGGCATCAATTTTCTTTCAGAGCTTGAAATATGTTGTTCCAGGCCCTTCTTGCTTTTAGGGTCTGAGCTGAGAAATCTGCTGATATCCGTATTGGTTTCCCCCTATAGGTATTGTGATGCTTTTCTCTCACAGCCTTTAAAATTCTATCTTTGTTTTGTATGTTAGGTATTTTCATTATAATGTGCCTTGGTGTGGATCTGTTGTAATTCTGTGCGTTTGGTGTCCTGTAAGCCTCTTGTAATTGATTTTCCATCTCATTTGTCATATTTGGGAAATTTTCTGATATTATTTCCTTGAACAGATTATTCATTCCCTTGGTTTGTATCTCTGTGCCTTCCTCAATCCCAATAACTCTTAAATTTGGTGTTTTCATGATGTCCCATATTTCTTGGAGGTTTCGTTTATGGTTCCTAACCATTTTCTCTGTTTGTTCGACTTTGTTTTCAAGATTAAATATTTTGTCTTTGTTGTCTGAGGTTCTGTCTTCCAGGTGATCTATTCTGTTGATTATGCTTTCCATTGAATTTTTAACTTGGTTTATTGTTTCCTTCATTTCCTTGTTTCCTTCAAGGATTTCTGTTTATTTTTTTCTCAGAACTTCTATCTCTTTATTGAAATGATTTTTTGCTTCCTGCAATTGCTCTATTAGCTAATTATTCATAGCCTGAATTTGCTCTCTCATCACATCATTCTCTTCTCAGATCATTTTAATTTTGAGCATTCTGAACTCCCTTTCTGTCATTCCTTCTACCATGATGTCTTTGGGTTCTCTTGATATATCGTCTAGGTTTGTTTGGGACATTTTCTTCCCGTGCTTTCTCATGTTGCTTGTGTATCTTGCCCTCTAGTAGTGCGAGTTTGAGGGATTGCAGTTTCCCTGTAAAAACTTACAGTGTCCCTGCAGATTTCCAATACCTCACTTTGAAGAGATTATTATTCTCAGTACCCCATATAAACAATATGTGTCCTTAAACCATATAGAACCATTTAGATATAAACTGCGTGATAGTATACAGAAATGAGTGCAAATTATCTACTGCATAATCGATAGGTTTACAATAAGGACCACAGTTTCAAATAGTGGAAAAAGAAAATGCTGAGTGGTTTAGAATATAATGTTAATGAGATAGGAAGTGAGTCTATAGATTTACTATGTCATAGGAATAGTGAGAGCGGAATTAGAGGAAATAAGTTCTTAGCATGAGAAAAGAGAATGGGTCTCCAAGGATACTGCTATATTAGAGCATGATAGAATGATAAGGGTATTAATAGGAAAAAAGTGGGAATGTAGTAAGTACATTAGAATAATCGTAATATTATTATTTAGACTAAAAAAAAAAAAAAAAGAGGCAGAGTTTTCCGCCGTAAAGTTATATTGTACTATTCAAACCTCCTATTGTTCAGTGGTCTGATGCCTGTCAGGCACTTGGTAATGCTGTGTCCCAAGAAGGATGCTGTCCCGCTGCCTCCAAGTCAGGGATAATCAATGTTTGTGGGCTAAGGTAACCTACTGTTGTTAGATGGTCTGCAACAGCATGGGTGCCGGCCTGAGACTAGACCAGGTACAGGGTGCAGGCCTGGGTTTGGAGCTGGATATGCAGCCCGATGGCTTGGTGGGTATGTGTTCACAGCTGAAGCTGCCTTGGGTTCAGGCCTGAACCTGGCCTAGGGATGGTGATTTCCCAGCGGCTACTAGAATCCTGCGCTCACTTGCAGGCTGGCGCCGGAGCCTGGTCAGTGACTCTGAAGCTGCTGCTGGGGACCCGCACTCACTTGCTGGCTGGCGCAGGCCCAGGTCGGTGACTCCGAAGCAGCTGCGGGGTCCCGCGCTCCCGGGTGGTAGCTGCCCGCAGGAGGGCCGAGCCCAGCCCAGCAGAGTTGGTTCCAGAGCAGCGATTGGGGACCTCTTATATGTGATTTGAATATAAAATCTCGTTGAGAACCATATTCCTGCTGTTTGAATCCCGAGCAAGTAGGAATCCACGGAGCAAGTGGGAATGCAGCCTTCCTCTAGCCCGCCATCTTGAACCCCCCTGATAATATTTAGTATACAAATTCATGTTAAAATTTTGTACCTAAGTCAATACCGAAGAAACAGCCTTGAACTTGTAAGGCTATTTTGAAACCCTATGAAAAGTATCAAATTTATTGAAGAAAATAATGAATAGCTTATGTTAGATTCACAACCAAGCCAACAATGATCACCTTCTTTAGTGATATTCAGATTTATTCAATGATGTGCACTTCCTATTCTGCATGGTACAATAGGTTCCAGGCAGTCAAAAAAGTCAAAATGAAAGTGTGCATATCAGAAAATATAAAGTATAATTTTATCTGTATGCAGATGGCATGTCTTTTTATGTACAAATATGAAGTAACAATAATAACCAAAATAAGGAAGCATCTAGAATGATTGTCACTTTGAACAAAATCACCAATTATGAAGCAATATAGAAACCACTAATTTTATATTCTATGCTTGCAACAAATCTTTGGAAATGCAATTTTTAAATGCATTCATGTGTAATAACATGAAAAATAAAATGCTTCAGAATGCATTTAATGAAACACATAAAGATCTATAAATGAAAATCACAAAATAATCTAAATGAAAGTAATTGATACCAAACAAGTGGATGTCATTGGCAGGTTTTTAGCAGTCCTCAAGGTTTATACTTATTGATGAATATCCCCTGTACAACCCTGTTCCCATAAATTTGAGCTGGAACTGGGAACACAAAGGAATCTCTCTCCTTTCATAAGCGTGTGACAGAGGGTAAATATGAAGAGCTTCATTGATTTAATAAAGATCTCAAGTCAGTTGATTTTGTTTCTTTTTAAAGGGATATACTCTCTACCATATGTTGCTTCTTAGATCAGATCAATGTCCCTGAAAGAGGCACTGGGCCTGTCTGGGAAAGAGAGCTCTCAATCTGGATGGATTGATTCATTCATTTTTGTACTACTGTGTTCAAGTAATATCCCACAGGCACACGTGGCAGCGGTCACTGAGTCATTGGTGGAAGCAAAGGCCCACCGCTCAGACTGGCTGGATCGCCATCCAGTGGACTTGGGATGCTTGTCTGTAACCTTGGGAACATCCTGTTCTGCTATAAGAGGAGTTAATGACCTTTTCCCTGATTGGTGCAGAAGGAGCCTCCCCTTTCACTTAAGCAGCTGCATAAGGTATATAACCAAGAGTTTTGTACACTAAACAGATTTTGCTTCAACATCATTTTGAGCAAGTCCCCGGTGTCTGTGTGCTGGGGACGCCTTCGCCCTCACCCCTCCAAGGAAACCCCCATTCAGTAGTACTGGGGATTGCACCCAGGGGCACTTTATCACTGAGTTACCTTCTCAGTCCTTTTTATTTTTTATGTTGAGATAGGGTTCTGCTAATGACAGAGGCTGGTACTTGAAAACTGCTCTTTCTGTATTTAAAGATGCAAATAGTCATGCTGTGAGCCCCCTGGGGAGATGGGTGCATTCCAGTATCTGAGGGACTCAACTCAACAATAGTGTGGAATGGAATCTGCCTGAAGAAGCCTGAAAAAGGCCTTAGCTTAAACTGAGAAGACAGATTATCCAACATCTTGATTGCAACCTGTGACACTCTGAGCAGACCACACAGCTAAGTCATGCCAGAGTGCCTAATTATAATTTAGGACAATAAATTTGCATACCTAAAATAGTAAAATTTGGGAATTTTTTGTAACAATAGAGCTACTACATTAGAACTATATATTACATTCACAGAATGAAAGACTTCATATTATTATAATTTTAATCTCCAAAATTCAACATGTAAATTAAAGAAAATGCTAATGAAAATCTCAAGAGATTTATTGCAGAATATGAGAAATTCAAGCTGAACTATTTCAGGAAAGATAGAAACCTGAAATTTCCATAGTGAACTTTATACATAAAAGGACAAACTTGAAGCATTTCCCTTCTCTATGTTCACAACTTACCATAAAGTTAGAGTGTCAATCATAGTATGTAATTCTATCATGATTAATCATGCATAGATTAAAAGGTACAGGTAAAAAAGATCATTGCAAGCCGGGCCTGGTGGCGCATGCCTGTAATCCAAGCAACTTGGGAGGCTGAGTCAGGAGGATCGTGAGTTTAAAGCCAGCCTCAGCAACTTAGCGAGGCCCTAAGCAAATCAGTGAGACCCTGTCTCTAAATAAAATACAAAATAGGGCTGGGGATGTGGTTCAGTGACTGAGTGTCCCTGAGTTCAACCCCTGGTTCCAAAAAAAAAAAAAAAAAAAAATCATTGCATAGATTAAAGAGTACAGGTAAAACCATCACCAATTATCTCTGCAGAAGAACTAAACAGATTTAATGCATTTTAAAACCTTCAAAGAATTAAATCTGGACAACTGCATGCTTATTTGTGAAAATGAATTTCAATATCCCCCTCAAATAACATACAAAAATTGAAAAATGACCTGACATAAATTTTGAAACTACAAATATTGGTCTTCCTGATGTAAATGTACAATATCTACAGTCTTGAAATAGACAAAACTTTTTAGATAGTATACAAAATATACTACTAAGAAGGACAAATTTGAAAATTTATATTCATTAAAATAAACCATTTTTCTCCAAAAGATACTATAAAGAAAATATAAAACTGAAAGCAAAAGTAATATTCTGAGAGAAATATATGACAGAATACTTTTATTCATAACATACAAAGAACTCCCATGAAGGAAGCAAATTAAAAAAAAAAACTATATAATGTTTAAATGCCACTATGAGACACTCCCTCAAAATAATGAATGACTGGAATTAATCACTTAAAACAAACATGAAATCTTTGATCTGCATGGCAATGTGAAATAAAATTATTCAGACACATTACTCATATTCACAATAACCAACATATAGGTGTAACATAAGTATCTATTGATCTATTAATGGATAAAGAAAATATAATATTTATACAGGATGGAAGTGTACACTACAGTGTTTAAAAAGAAGAAATTCTGTCATTTGTAACATTTTTCTGTGAAAGAAAGGCTTTCTTTCTTTGTGGCTGAATAACACTTCATTGTGTGTATATACCACATTTTCTTTATCTAATCCTGTTGGTGAACTCTTAGGCTGATTCCGCATCTTAGCTATTGTGAATCATGCCGTAATAGGCATAGTATGCAGGGATCACTTTTGTAAGCTAATTTCATTTCCTTTGTATATTTATCCAAGAGTAGTTTTTTTTTTTTTTTTTTTTTTTCTAAAACAGGGTAATTGTAGTTTTAGATTTCAAAGAACCTCCCCATTGTTTTTCATAATATGTTATACCTTTGATGTGAGGTATCCCCCAAAAGCTCACGTGTGAGACAAGGCAAGAAGCTTTAGAGGAGAAATGATTGGGTTATGAGAGTTTTAACACATTCAGTGAATTGATGCTGTGATAGGAATAACGGGAGTGGAAACTGAAGGCGGGTAGAGTATGGCTGGAGGAGTTTGGTCGTTGGAGGCATGCCTTTGGGGTACCTATTTGGGGAGTGGAGTGTCTGTCTCTCTCTGCTTCTTGCCCATCATGTGAGCCACTTCTCTCCACTGTACTCTTCCATCATGATGTTCTGCCTCACCTTGAGCCCAGAGGAATGGAGAGGCCATCTATGGACTGAGACCTCTGAAACCTCTAAATACATTTAGAGACCATGAGCCTCTAAATATATTTTTCCTCCCCTAAAATTGTTCTGGTTGGGTCTTTCATTCACAGCAGTGGAAAAGCTGACTAAAACATAGAGTGTTTACTAACTTACATTTTTGCCAAGAGTGTATAAGTATTTCTTTACTTCACGGCCTCACCAGCATTTTTTTTTTTTTCTATCTTTTGGTAATAGCATTCTAGCTAGGATGAGATGGAGTCTCAGTGCAGTATTGATTTGCACTTCCCTGATAACTAAGGATGCTGAGCACTTTTTCAGGCAATTATTGGGCCATTTACAATTCTTCTTTTGAAAAATATCTGTTTAGATCATGTGCCTACTTTTTATTGGATTATTATTATTTTTGTCCTTTTCAGTTTTTTGAGTTATGTTTATATTCTCAATAATAATTCTCTGTCAGAAGTATAGCTACAAATACTTTCTGCCATTTTATAGGTCGTCTCTTCACTGTGCTGATTGTTCCTTTGCTTTACTGAAGCTTTTTAATTTGATATACTCCCATTTGTTGAATCTTGTTTTGGATTCTTGAGCCATTGCATTCAGGAAATCATTGCTTGTTCCAGTATCTTAGAATGCTTTACCTATGCTTTCGTCTACATGTTTTAATATCTCACATCTTACGTTAGGTCTTTGGTCTATTTCAGTTGATTTTGAGACAGAGAGACACAGGAGTCTATTTTCAATTTTCTACAGTTGATACCCATTTATATCGGCACGACTTGTTAAAGAAGCTGTGATTCTTTAATGTATATTTTTGACAACTTTATCAAGAATCATTTGACTCTAGATGCATGGATTTTTTTCTGAGGCCTCTATTTTGTTCCATTGATCTAAATGTTGGCTTTTATGTCAATACAATGCTATTTCTGTTACTGTGGCTCTGAAGTGTATCTTGAAATAAGTTATTTTGGTGCCTCCATCATTGCTCTTTTTGCTCAGGATTGCTTTGGTTATTCTAAGTATTTTGTGCTTCTGTATGAATATTAAGATTTTTTTTCCCTAAATTGTGCATGGTGGCACTTAAAAGTCTGAGAATTGCAAGTTTCAGTCCAGTCTGGGCAATTTACTATAACCCTCTTTCTCAAAATTAAAAAAAAAAAAAAGAAAAAGAAAAGGAACTTAGAACTTGGCTCAATGGTAAAGCACCTCTGGGTTCAATTCTTCATATAAATAAATAAATGATATTTTTAAACCTTTTTTTCTAGTTCTCTGAGGAATGTTACACTGACCATTTGATGAGAATTTCATTGAGTCTGGAAGTTGTTTGAGTAGTACAGTCATTTTAACAATATTAATACCACTGATATAAGATCAGGGGAATTCTTTCCATCTTCTAGTGTATTCTTCAATTTCTTTTTTCAGTGTTTCATATTTTTTATCATAAAAATCATTAGTAAAGTTTATTCCTAAATATTTTCTGAGGGTGTTGTGAATGGGAATCATTTCATGATACATTTTTCAGAGAGTTAATTTTCCATCTATAAAAAAGTTACTCAGTTTATATGTTGATTACATATACTGCTACTTTGATAAATTTCACAATTCGAGGAGTCTTTTGGTGCAGTTTTTAGAATTTTCTAACTGTTGAAACATATCAGCAAAATAATTTGGATTTACTCTGTCCCTACTTGTACCACTATTTCTTTTCTCTTGCTCTGGCTAAAAGTTCTAGTGCTATGCTGAATGAGAGTGAGGAGATCGTACACTCTTGTTTCTGAAATTTGATGAAATGCTCTCAGTTTTTCATCATTCAGTAGGACACTGTCAGTGGGTCTTTCATATAGTCTGTATGTTGTTGGAGTGTGATCTTTCTGTATCTAATGTATCCAGGGCTTTTTTTTTTTTTTTTCAAGAAGAAATGGAGAATTTTACCAAAGGTTTATTCCTTTATCTCATGAAGTGATCATATGCTCTTCAGACTTAGGACTTTTTATGTGTATTTATTAATTTGTGTATATTGAACCTTCCTAGAATACCTGAAATTAAACCAACTTATCATTGTTTATGATCTTTTTAATGTGCTTTTGAGTATAATTTTATGTATTTTTTGCATCTATGCTCATCAGGGATATTAGTCTACACCTTTTTGTTTTGAGTTGTGTCCTTATCAGGTTTGGGTAACAGGGCTGTTTGTACAGGATAAATTTGTCATGGTTGCATCCCTATTATGTGGACTAATGCGAGGAGCATTGGTGTTAGCTTCTTAAAAGTTTGGTAAAATTCAGTTGTGAATCCATCAGGACCTGCTGTTGGGAGAGAGCTTATTACTACTACTAACTGATTGCTGTTTATTTATTTATTTGTGTCCTCTTAGTTTATTTTTATGAGGTCAAATGTGCCCAGAAATGTTTCCATTTTTTCTAAAGTTTCCAATGTTTCGTCATAGCTTTTTCTAAAATAATTCCCAATTATTATTTGAATTTCAGTGGTATCTTTTATCTTGCCTCCTTTCTCATTTCTAATTTTATTATTTGTGTGTCTGTGTGTTGGGGGTTGTTCTCTTTTGGGTAGGTTAGCTAAGAGTTTTTAAATTCTGTTCATCTTTTCAAAGAACCTTTGCTTTGTTTCATTGATGTTCTGTATTTCTCTTCAGTCACTAATTCATCTACTTTGGCTCTGAAACTCATTATTTCTTTCTACTAATTTTTGGGCTGGCTTATTTATTCATTTATTTATTACTAATACCTTGAGATGTATTATTAGATTATTAGATTAATTATATATGAAATCTTTATCTTTTTTTAAACAAAGGTTTGCATTATTACAAATTTCTCTAAGTACTATTTGCTCTATCACAAATGTTGTTTTGTGTTTTGTTTACATTTTCATTTGCATGTAAAATATTTTAAATCTTCTCCAGTTTCTTCAAAGACACACTGTTTGTTCAAATCCATGTTGTCAAATCGTGTGCTTGCATTGCTTCCAGATTTTCTTTTGGTATTGATTTAGAGTTTTGTACCTTTGTTATCTGATATAATGCAAACTTTTTTTCAAAGGTTTTGAATTGTTTTTCTGTTAGTGTTTTTTTTGGGGGGTCTAGTTGATCTATTTATTGTTGAGAGGACTCCTAATATCATCTATCATTATTGTATTGAGACCTATCTCTTCCCTGATGTCTCATATGTACATTTTATAATATTGAGTGTTCTGACTTTTGGTGAATAAATATTCCTAATCAATATGTCTTCTTGATGAAGTTTTCTCTTGATCAATACATGGTGAGCATTTCTTTCTTTCTTTTTTTTTTTTTTTCTGATTTTGGCTTTATTTTGTTGGAAATAAGTAGGGATACTCCTGCTTCTGTTCAGATTCCATTTGCTTGGAACAGCATTTTCCATCCTTTCACTTTCAGTCTGTACATATCATTGCAAGTGAGGTAAGTTTCCTGCAAGTACTATTTTTCTGGGTCCTGTTCTTTTAATCTAATCAGCTGTCTGCAACTTTTAATTAGAGAATTAATACCATTTATATTTCTACTTATTATTGTAAAGTATGTGTTGGTTCTTGCTATTTTGATCATTTTATTTGGTTGTTTAAACATTCTGTTCATTTCTTCTTGTCTGATTCATCTTGATGTTTGATTGTTTACTATATTGATAATTAACTGTTTCCAATTTCTAGTTTGTGTGTCTACTCTTCTAGTGAGATATTCTTTCCCATGTTCTCTTGATAGTATTAGTTTTTCTTCCTTTTCTGGGCCCAGGATTCCAATATGTAGCTACTTGAGTGTTGGTCTATGAATTCCTTTAATGCTTGTCTTTGAAGGTCTTGAAGAATAATTGTACTGGGTATACTAGTTTTTGTTGATATATTCTTTTCTTTTGATGACTTAAAATATGTCATCTCATCCCCTTCTAGCCTTTAGCAATTCTACTGAGAAATCTACTGTTACTCTGATATTTTTGCCTTTAAAGGTCACCTGGTATTTGTCTCTTGTAACTTTTAATATTCTTTCTTTGTCCTTCACTTTTTGGCAATATAAGTATAATGTGTCATCATGAGTTTATTTTCCGGTGATGTACATTTGAGCTATAAATGCCTCCATTTACATAGATACCCATGTCTTTATAAGGTTTGAAAATTTCTATCAAGTAACTGAATAAATTTTCAGCCTATTCATTGAATAGGTTTTCAGTCTGTAGCTCTTCTACCACTGGTATGCCAATTACTTCAATGTTTGATCTTTTAATGGTTTCCCAGAGATCTTATATAGTCTCTTCATTTTTTTCCTTTCTCTTTAATGTTAACTACTATTTTGGCAAAGTTGTATTCAACATATGATATTATTTATTTATTGGGCCTAACCTAATCTGTTATTGAGGTTTTCAACAGATTTTTTTAAAAATTGTGTCTGACATATTCAGGCTCTAATTTCCATGATTTCTACTTTTAAAAAAAAATCTTTATCTTTATATTGAAATGACGACTAATATCCTGCATTATCTTTTTTATGTTCATTCAACTTTTGTTTGTTTTCTCTTGGATTTCATTATGTTTTTATAAAACCATTTGTTTTACTTCTTTGTCTGACATTGCATCCACTTTGATATTTTTCACATCCATTACTGGAGAGATGTGAATTTTAGTAGGAATTATATTACCTTTTCTGTTATTGCTTATGTTTTTATGTTGAGATTTTTGCATCTGTTGAGGTGGATATTTATTTAACATTATGTGAGGACCTTGTTCGTAAGAAGCCTTCTCTTGATATGCCCTAGGATGTCAACTTGGTATACAGTGTTGAGCATAATTCCAGTTGGACTTCATAGTGTATTTTCCCTCAGGCTTCTATGGCTGTAATTAGTAAGTTTAGATACAATGTGAGGAGCTCCCTTCTCTGTGTATCTCACAATTGTGAAGCCCTTTTGGTAATTTAGGCATATGTAGTGTAGATAGGAGAGTATTTGTTGTGTCCCTCTAAGGTTATTCCTACAAAAGGAATGGAAGCCCTTACCAGGTTTTGATGTTTGACTCAGGCTCTGTTAATATGCCTCTGTTACTTGAAAACAATTCTGTCATTGCCTATTCCAATTGTAGGGATGAACCCAGAGCTATTATTTTCTGGACACAGGTACAGGTACAGGTACAGGTAAAGTTTCATGGGAAAAGTCAGGGACTGGGGCACAACTCATCCTCCCTGGAACTCACTTCCCATCTTGTAGGCAATGTGTGATTTGATAGGGTGTGAGTCCAGCCAATGCTGAGATTCTTCACAAGTGTAGTGCCCACAACAGTTACATTATTACTCTCTGCTGAGGACATGGGAGTGAGTGTCCAGGACTGAAAATTTGAATTCCATCTAGCTATGTCTATTTGGAGATGGGTTATCAATTGAGGTCTGTTATCCTCCCTACACTTGAAGTTGAATATCCATCACAGCTCACAGAGAAGTGGCTCATAGCTGGTGCAAGGTGCAATTTTCCTCAGCTGTATGTAGCTTAATGGCAGAATGTAGCTTAATGGCAGAAATCACTCAAAGTGCTGGGTTGAATCTTTAGTACCACAAGGACATACAAGAGAAAAAAAATCAGATAAAGAAATAAAGCAAAAATCAAACAACGATACCACAAACAACACAAAATAAAGGGGAATAATAATAATGTAGAATAAAATAGTTAACAACAATAATAATAATGTAGAATAAAATAGTTAACAACAAATAAATAATAAAAATTAAAAATTATAGCAGAAAAAAGAAAAAGAAGGACAATAGAAAAAATGTAAAAGAGCAGAAAGAGATAAAATTAAAAGCAGGACAAAAGTAAAAATTGAAAAGAGAAAAAAGATGAAAAAGAAAATTACAATGTTAAAAAAGAAAGGAGAGGTCCGGGTTATGGCTCAATGGTAGAGCACTCGACTACCATGTGTGAGGCACTGGGTTCGATCCTCAGAACCACATGAAAATAAATAAATAAAATAAAAGTATTGTGTCCAACTGCAATCCAAAAATAAATAAATGGGGAAAAATAAACACAGAACAGTAACAACATAAAAAATGAATAAAAAAATAAAAATTTCCACTGAGGTGCTAAAATGAGTGAGCCTTAGCAACCCAGGCCAATCAAAAATGTTTCTCCATCTTAAGTTATGGCTAGAGTCCAATGGAATAACTTTCAATTTCTTTACACACTGGAGTAAGCTAGGGTGGAATGGTGAGCTCCACAGATAAGGATTCTTTCCAAACCTATTTAGTCTGTGGACTCTGAGAGCAGAGTAGATGCTGATACCATAGCTTATCAATGAGCTAGTGCAAAACACAAATGCAAAATTTTCTCTGGACTCAGAGGGTGGAAGTACACTGATTCTGTAACAAGACCCTGTATGTTCCTGAGGTGGAGAGAAAGTATGTTGCCTGGACTATCTGTGCTTTGGTGGAATGCTACTTGGTTCCACACAATCCACTGCAAACAATTCTAGTATTCCCAGCCTTTGTTCCTTTGTGTAGTCACATGTGACTGTTCACTTTCCAGGACTTGATAGCTAGCCTGCTGAATGGAAGATTCCTAAGGGAAGCACTGTCATTACGCTAAACTCTCCCTACAATCTGGTCTTCGTCCTCATGGAACTCTCAAAGATTTTGTGTCAGAGTCTTTCCTCTGATCCAAATTCACTCCAGGCTACTGCCCATTTAGTCAGAGCAGTGATATTGCCATGAGGACTCAGCAACAAGAAAATGCAGAGATTCTGACTCCTGGAGCAGGAGACTTAGACAATAGAGCTCTTATCAAGATGGCTCTAAGTTGCAGCACTATGACAATATGCTGGAAAGTGCTGACAACTTCTTCAGAGCTAGTTCTTCATGAAAACTTTACATCTATTGTCTGTTTAGGTTGTATGTCTGTAGGGTGCTAAATTATGTGTGAGGAGGACTCACTGGGCATGTCCCCCTTTCACCTCTATTCCTGCAATGGGGCATTCCCAAGCCCTGCTGCTCTTCCATAGGATTAGTGCTGGGGAGGTCTGTTTCACTCTGCTCCACTACCCAAAGTCTCTGAAGGCCTAAGATGTGACTCAGTGGTAGCATTTGCCTAGTCAAGGTGACTGCTATTTCAAAAACTCTCTTTTCTGCAGAATAAGAGGTATCAACTAAGATATTTTGTTACTATATTGTTTAATACAAAAATACAATAGTTCACCGGATATTAATATAAAATATATATAAAGGTGAAAGGAAATTAAATATAATTCTTCATCATTATTCATGATTTGTCACTGTATGATATTTTATTATTACTGTAACCACTATGTCATGAATCGAGTTATTTCTGTTTTTTGTTATGGAATTTTTTCCTAATTAATTTTTATAGAGTGTGCAAAAATCTTGTGTAACACTTTGAATTCACAGATACAAGAAAGTATGTACTGTTTTCATAATTGAAGGCATTTTTTTTTTCTCAAAATGTGAGGGTATTTCTCTGCTGTCCAATATGCCAAAAGTAAATCCTATTGAGAACAAAATTATCATTATGTCATGCAATACTCTTTCTACCCAGTCATCAAATAAAAAATTTACAAAATTTATTGTAAAACTAATTATCATGTTTTATACTTATTGGTGTTCAATATTTTCCTGAAATTTCTCTATGTTGGTAATTGAAGTCTTTAATTTGATGTAAAAATTTGCTTCCTGTTTAATTGTTGGAATACCTAAATCTATAGTTATTTTGTAAGCTTGATGTGAGTATCTTGTGTAGATATCATGACTTTGTTTCAAATTTTAACTGAATAGTTCATTTTACACATATATTTTCTAATATAGGCATACCTGTCCTTTTGAGCAATTTGCTAGAGTCTCTTGGTACCATCATTCAACAAATTCACTGACAATTCTAAGTGCACACTGAATAAATGAGGTAATGAACAGCATATCTACAGGGAATGATATTTAGAGTTCACATTTCACAAGTCTTATTAATCAAAGCAGTAAAACATGTAAGCATAATGAGACTAGTAAATTAGTGATAAAAAAAGTAAAAGAAACTAATGGATCTAACGAATATCATAGATCATGACATGTTATTTCCAGGCTGTTAAACATGACCATGATGAACAATTGCAGGTGCTTAAAATCTCCATGACTTCATAAAGCATTAATTAGACAGTGAGTGTCAGAGGAAATTTGCTGTTGTTTCTCAAAGGAAGGTGAATGACCACCTGTATCTGAACCTCCCTCCTCCTGAGACTGATGAAATTGTGAATTTGTATTAATTATCAGTGGCTTATGAATTGGAATACTAAATGCATATGTCTGAAGTTCCAGCTATTTAGAAAATCTCCCAAATGATTCTCTGTACATTACTACTGTGTGAGCCACATTGCATTAGGGAAGAGAGGCTAGGAAGAAGTCTTTGTATCCATGGTCAGTGTTAAATACATAATGTCAACTTTGCTGGGCCTTACTGCCCAAATATGTGGGCAAACTTTATCCTGGATGTTTCTTTGAAGCTGTTTTTGGATGAAATTAACAGTCAAATCAGTGTATTTTGAAATAAGACAGATTACCTTTCAGAACATGAATGGGCTTCATCCTATCAATTAAAGGCTTGGATAGAACTCTGCCAACAAGTAGTCTTGAAACTTAATATGCAACATGAGCTCTTGTTGGTCTTATCCTACCAGTCTACTCTGAAGATTTAGACTTGCCAGCAATTGTCTGAGTCAAATCTCAAAATAAATCTATTGACTCTGTTTCTCTGAAAAGGCTGAGAAATACAACCATGATGCACTGATTGACCTCAGACTTCATCATATTTCTCCCATATTAACTTATATTCTTATTGAATCTCTATTTGTTTCTATTTAAGAAGAAAAACAAACTAAGTGAGTCCAATCAGAGGTACTTCCCAGACACTGCTCAAGGAAGAAAATCTCACTAAATGGAGTAGATAGAGATCAGAATCCTGGCACAGCTGGAAATTAACAGATGGACAGATCAACAGAAGGAAGAGCTATGGACAGGAAGAGTCCACAAATCTGTAAAGGGTGCTCTTCAATATTTGGCTAAATATTAAGTTGTACATATTTAGAGTCAGCTCCAGAGTTCCAGTGTAGGAATGAATACAGGAGCATTAGGTACAATAAAAACTGAGCTTCTCATAAAGTAGAGATGTAGCAGTTTTGAATGACAAGAAAAAAAAGACTTCAATAAACATTGTGTGTTATTAAGCACCAAAATAATATTCTTTAGTAACAATGCTAAATGAAACATGCAAAAAATAAAGGAAATACCAGACTCACCTAAACAGGCACAAAAAGAATAATACATAAAGCCTTTTACCATATTAAGTGAAATATATATCCATTGGTCAAAGGGGGCAAAATTCCAGTTAGATAGGAGGATCACGTTCTGATGATAAATTGCATAGCATCATGACTATAGCTAATAATATTGTTCTTTATAAAATTGTCAGAAGAGATCATTTTAAATGTTCTCCCCTCAAAGAAATTATGAATATTTGATATGATAGCTATATTAGCCTGATTTAATTTCGCCATGTCTTACACAGATATTGAAACATCATATTATAAACCACAAATCCAATCAATAATTATTTTATATTAAAATTAAAATAAGAAAAATCTTCAAGGAAAACACTAACCCAATTTAAGCAGGACAATAAAATCCAAATCTGAGTTTGACCTCATAAAACAAACTGGCAAGTATCCACTTTTGTATTTTGAATATTTTTGAAGAGATGTAATTAATTCTTTTTAAAACACTGGGTAAAATCACCAGTGAAGCAATATTAATCTGGGATTTTTCTTGTAGAACTTTTTTTCTGATTAATTGGTATGACTTGGATATGAACTGTTCTTCAAAGATCAAAGACTCCTGTGTTGAAAGTTTGTTCCCCAAAGCAGCAGCATGAAGAGGTGGGCCTTTTGAGATGTGATTGGATCATGAGGGCGCTAATTTCATCAATGAGTCATCCATCAAGGCTGAATGGACTGTGGCAGGTGGTGGAAACTGTAGGAGTTAGTGCCTAATTCAAGCAAGTAGGTAACTGGGGGCATGATCTGGAAGGGTTTTTCTGGTCCTTGACCGCATCCTCTGTGTCCGTCTTTGTCTTTGCATCTCAGCTGCACCTCCATCCCACCCTTGCACCATGATGTGACCACACTGGAACCAGCATATCACAGACTGAAAATCCTGAAGTCTTGAGCCAGAACAAATCTTTCCTCTTTTAAGATGTTTATCTAAGATACTTGTCAGAATGACAAAAATCTAATTTAGCCATTAAGAAGAATGACTTGAATGCATTTGTCAGTAAATGGATGGAACTTGAGACTATCATGCTAAGTGAAATAATAAGATCCCCCCAAACCAAAGGCTGAATGTTCTCTCTGATATGCTACAACCCACAGCTAGGGAGGGTAATGATAACCCACAACTAGGGAGGGTAATGATGGGAAAAATAGAAGTTCATTGGACTTGTCAAAGGGGAATGAAAAGAAGGGAGGGATGATGAGATTAGGAAAGACAGTAGAATGAATCAGACATAACTTTCTTTTGCTCATATATGAATACATGACCATTTAACTACACATTCTGTATAGCCACAAGAACAGGATTCTAATTGAAATGGGTTGTACTCCATGTATGTATAATATGTCAGAATACACTCTACTGTCATGTATATCTAAAAACAACAAATAAAGAAAACATCATATATTTATTATTATTTCAGACCATATAGTGAATAGGGATCTTTTGTAGGGATACCTTCTCTTCATTCCTCTTTGTCTTAACTTCTATTCTTCCCATCAGTACCCTCCCTTGTTGTGGATTATCATCAGCATATCAGAGAGAACATTCAGCCTTTGGTTTTTGGGGATTGTCTTATTTCACTTAGCATGATAGGCTCCAGTTCCATACATTTACTGGCAAATGCCCTAAAGTCCTCTTCTTTATGACTGAGTAATATTACATTGTGTATATATACCATATTTTCTTTATCCATTTATCTATTGAAGGGCACCTAGGTTGGTTTCATAGCTTGGCTTTTGTAAATTGAGCTGCTATAAACATTGATGTGACTGCATCACTGTCGTATGCTGATTTTGTGGCAATGTGGTATGCTGTAAATATTATATGTAGAAGGATGTTCCTTCCTATTTTATATATTATTGTTACTTAATTTTATGTTGGTTCTTGTTAAGTGATCACACATATGTGACAGTCTTGAAATTTTCATAATTAAAATTAAAACTCAATACATTTATATTTAATACATTGAGGAAAACAGACATATTCAGTAAGTCCTATCAAGACATTTATAAATGTCTCTTCATATACTGAATATTTTCATGTAAAACAATGTAATTTTTAATTTGATCATTCTGAATTGTTTTATCAATCTTGTTCTTGTAAGTTTGAGTCAAAGTGAAAATATTTTTTAAAGAAAAAATCACATATAAAGGACAAAGCATTATAAAAAGTATTAAGTATAGAAAAGCAAACTTTGTCTAAAATATGTGTGCTTACACCTGATGAAAACAGAAAAAGATGGAAGTTTCGTACCGTTCTTGCTATTTTAGTTTGAATCAATTGTGCTAATTTTAAAATGATGCAGAGAATTGAAATGCTCTTTATAGTGCATTTGCTAACATTAGATTACTTAATATTATTTAAAAAATCAAGTCACCAGAAAAAAGAAAGTAAAAGTTAGTTTTTGAGAATGCAGAATAATATATCTATTTCCTCAACTTTGGTTATTCCTCTTACACCATCTTCTGGTGATTTTTGAGAATGCCATTAATTCCCCTACCAAATCAGTTTTTAAAAAATAAGTCAACAATCCCTTTATTGATAAAAGTTTATGTTTCTAATTTTAATTAACATGACTTATATACTCAATCATTAACAGTAGAATAAATCTCTAAATTTCAGTAGCTGTCCTTCAATTACTATGTGCTTTAGAATTTGTAATGTGTATTGGAAAAATAATAGCATTTAATCCCCATAAGTTCAGAAATCATATAGATAAAATAATTGCTAGTTAGTAATTAAAATGAATTGAGTTGAAATCAGTCTTTATGAAACGTCTTCTGTGAATATATGTACAATCACATGGATTGTAGTTAAGTTTAGCTTTATGTTTTAGTTCTCTCTTAATATTTGGATTAAAATATGATAAGGGGGGAAATGAACATTTTCTGGCAATTGCATTAATTTATGATCCTACAGTAGTAGAGACTGGGTGGCTTAAACAATAGACATTTATTTTCTCATAAATTTGGGGACAGGAAGCCCAAGATCAAAGTGCCATCAGAGTCTTTGCTATTGAAGTCTCTCTTGCAGACTTGGACCTGGCAGCCTTCGCTTGGGAGAGACAGAATCAAGTCTAGTGCATCTTCTCCTTAGAAGTACACGAGTGCTTTTGGTTCAGAGCATCATTCCTATGATCTCATTTGACCTTTTCTTTCTTTCTTTATTATTATTATTATTATTACTATTATTACTATTAATTATTATTATTGCTGTTGCTACTGCTATTGTTACTTTGGTGCTGGGAATTGAATCCAGGGCCTTCTGCATGCTAAACAACCAGTCTATCTTTGCGCTACATTCCTAACCTTGACTTAACCTTAATTATCTCTATAAAGACACTATCTAGAAGTAGTCCTAGATTGGTAGGACCTCAACATAAATTTTGAGAAGACACAGTTCAACTCTTTAGAGTAGGGGTGGGAAATGACTAACATTTGTAAAAAGTTGTCTTGAAAATGTATGCTGTTTCCTTGAAAACCTTTATTGCCTTCTGTGGTCATTTACTTCTGGGGGTTCAGTTTAACAGGTCATATGAAGCATTGATTATGCTTTGCTTACAAATATGTTCGCCATCATATTTTTTCTTTTCTTTCCTTTTCTTTCTTTTTCCCTGGTACCAGGAATTGAGCCCAGGGCACTTACTTAACCACTGAACCACCTCCCCAGCGCTTTTTTATTTTTATTATCTTTTTTTATTTTGATACAATCTCTTGCTAATTTGCTTAGGGCCTCACTAAGTTACTGAGGCTGGCTTTGAACTTTCTACCCCATTTTTTTTAACATGTCTTCTTTGATTATATTCTTTGATATGATTTAGAACCTTTAAAATATGATTTCACTAAACTTTATTGTTATAAAAATATGTGACATAATTTTTAAAGCTTCTTCTGTAAAATCAATATTAACAGATATATGACTATAACAAACCATGCATCATATTGAACATATACTTTTGGGGAATATGACTCTAGGTAGTTCTGTTCTTATTACCTTTTCTCTTGTGTCTACCCAATTTAGAGAATTTATTTATTAATTTTATAAAACCAAACATTGAAATATATAACAGGTTCATACTATATTTGACATGAATGTAGTGTACCCCCTCAAATATATATGTTGAAGTCCTAAGTACTCAAATAACTGCTTTGGATATTGGACTTTTAAGAAGATGATTAAGTTTAAATAGTTTAGATGAAGTCTTAAACGTGAAGCGCTGATCAAATTGAATCAGTACCCTTCAAACGAGAAAAAATGAAAGAAGAGCATGAAGATCTCGCTCCCTCTCTCTCTCCCCCGTCACCCTCTCTCTCTCTGCCATTTCAGGGCACCATGAGAAATCTGCAAGCATGGAAGAGACCTCACAGCAACCTCACATGATGGCACCACCATTTTGGACTTCTAGCCTCCAGCATAACAGAAAGTATTTCTCTGTGGTATTTTATTATGGAAACCTAAGCTGACTAATACAACCTCATAACTTCATAAGCATCTCACTGCTCTTTGTAATACACACACATACATAAACATATGCCTATAATTGTACATAATTAAAATATTAGTATTTTAAGAGTATTTTGTTCCTAAGAATATATAATTTTCTAAGCTCCTATTAAATGTAAAAAGCCTAAAAATATCAGTAATTATCTTTTACTTTTTTTGAAATTTTTCAATGATAATTTATGGTAATTACTACTGCTTTATCAGACACTGACACAAAGGTTATGCTTTTGTGGTACTGTCACGCTGCTGAAACTCTGCATCTGCCTGACATCGTTCTAGAGTTACTTTGTCTCCCAAACTATGTGAGCTTCATTTCTTTTAAGGCTGACGTTTTCTGAGACTGACATGTGATCAGCCTAATTCCAACCTGAGAAGAATGGAGATGGTTTCTCCACAAGATCATTCTGGTTCTTGCTCTTATTTTCCCTTTTTCCTAGTCTCTTCATGGTTCCCCCTCCTTTATTATTATTATTATTTGATTGTTCACTTACTTGGCAATTGGACTTTTCTTCTGAGTCCTTAAAAATCTCATTCTTACGTCTTATCATGACTGAGTAGTCTTTTTCTAACATAACCACAAACTTACTACACTTAAAGTCTGAAATGCCCTCACTGGCCCTATTCTATCAACTACCTACTCAGACCAAATATCTCTGTTAAAGTCTTGATATATGACTTTTAATATCTAAGTCCAAAACTGCAAATCTGTGCTTCTTGGCTTAACACTGAGGACACATGACCTTGGTCGCAATACCATAACAGAAGATGACACCTAAAGTATCTTTAGAAAACAACCCATTCAAATGCAGTAATTTTGCACATGGGGAAATTCGGGAGTGATTTGGCCACATCTGCAGTAGAGGTATGTTAGTTCCCAGTTGTATAAACCTGCAGGTGAGAAATGCAAAATACCTTTCAAAGAGCTAAATGTCAAGTGACAGTTGGTCTGCTTCAATCTGAAGGCTCTTGGGGAAAATCCATCTCCTGTCCTTTTCCAGATTCTAGAGGCCACTTACATTTACTTAGCATGGCCCCTGGCCACAAATGGTTCTTTGTATGAAGACATTTTCTAAAACAAAGAAGTGTGGGGGGATTTCATTGGCTGTCACTGCTTTCTTGGATGAGAGGGCTGTGTAAATTTCAAAATTGCCCTGTCTCTCCTGAATATTTTAGAATAATCTCTCCATTTTAAAATACTAAATTTAATCAGACTTGCAAATACCCTTTTGCCATATAAGGTAAAATAACAGTTTCCAGGGATAAGAATGTCACTGTCTTTGGCAGGAGGTGAGGGCCTTCCTAAAAGAGAGGACTCTCATTGCTCTCATCTTCTGGGAGGAAATCTAGGTCATATCCAAAGAAAACTTCTTTGTTTAGGGTGAGACTGACCACACCAAGAAATTTTTAGGGTCAGTGCTCACCATGCCAAAAACACCACAACTATGGTTTAGGGTAGGGACTTTGGATTATATGGTGTCTATTAGCCTGGTAGCTGAGATTGCCCACATAGGAAAACAATAATGTTACCTAAGGAATCCCCATTAAAAACTCTGAAGAAAGACTAGGGTGAGTCTCCTTTTTGGCAACAGGGGAGTGTGCTGTTACACATGGGCATCTCCCAAACACCACAGGGAGTGAAAATATGCAGTTTGGGAAGAAGGACGAGAGGGTAGAGGACGATGAACCTCTCATTCCTAGCAGCCATGAGGTCACTCATTTTATGAAACTGCAGCTGTGCTTCAATCACTTGTTGGAGATTAAAATTACCAACAGAATTTAGAAGTGATGGATCTAACTTCTGAGAAGCGATTCATCAGATGCATAAGGAAATGCAAATAACAATAGACAGGTAAAATATGCAATCCTTGCTATTGCTACCATAATAACCAAAAAGAAATTAAGAGAATGTAATGGTAAATTTTACATGTCAGCTTGACTAGAGTAAGGAATACTAAGATGGCAGAACATTAATTCTAGGTATGTCTGTTGGTGTTTCTGCAAGAGATTGACGTTTGAGTAAGTACACTAAATAAGGCATAACTCCCCTTATCAAATGTGGGTGGGTTGTAATCAGGAGAGGTCCAGGTAGAGCAAAATAGTAGAGAAAAGGCAAACACTCTATCTTCTGAAACTGGACCATTTTTTCCCTTGCCTTTTAACATCAGAACTTCAGCTTCTCCAGTCATTGAACTCTGAGACTTACACCAGTGACCTTCAGGATTCTCAGATCTTTGAGATCTGAGACTGAGACTGAGAGTTACACCATCAGCTTTCTTGTATTTTATGCTTCCAGATTTGGGCTGAGCTGCAATATAAACATCCCTTGGTCTCAGCTCCCCAAACAGCCTACCATGGAATTTTTCAACCCCTATAATCCCATGAAACGATTGATGCAATTATGTTCATTCATTCTATCTATCTGTCTATCTATCTACCTATCATCTATCTAAAGACGACAGTGACTTGACCTTTCCTTGCCTAGGAAAATCCTCTTACCAGCTAATGAAGGTAAGGCTGACAAACAGGAATTTTAGCTCAGACCTGAGGATATTAGCACAAATATAGGTTAAATCATGAAAGAGATAGAAATTCACTCCAAAATGTTTTGAAATGAAACCAAATGAACTGTGCTTCCAAAATCTATTGGTGAAATTCCAATGCTGATCCACCAGATTGGGAGGATTTAGGAATAAAAGGGTTTATAGGACTAAAGTAAAAGTTTGCATAAAAACATGTTGAAACACACTTTATGTGGGTGGCAGTGTTTCTTTCATAGAAATGTATTATGGGTATTGAAATCTTGTCTGTCTGGAAATGTTTACCCTCCACAGAATAATAGGCTACAAAGCACATAAAGCCACATTTCCCAACACACCAGAGGCCATGCCAAATAGAAGCTGTGAGATTTCCTGAACCTGCAGGAAACAGATTATACATTTACTGAATAAAAACCTTGTGCGGAGTGTGGACTTGAGCTAATGGCAAAAGCTTGTGAGTGTCACCCAGAAACAACTTGGGGATTGTGCATCTCAAAATTCATATTTGGGGAAAAATTATCAGATTTTTCTTAGACAATAATCAAAATTGTGTATATGACTGAGGTACATAACATAATCCTGAAATGTCTAATACCTTCACTATCTTGAATGACGTCAGAGAAATATTCTAATAAACAGAGAGTGCCCATAAGACTTCTACAATAAAATAGAAATGGTTTTTACAGAAACATGCTACTGGGGAAAAGCAAGGAGTTACCATTGTGCAAGGGCCTCCTTCCCTTAGAGATGGTATTGAAATCCCCTGAGAAGCCATTGGACACTATGGTTTCTTGGATGCTTGGGTACTCTCCTATAAACAGGTCATTGCTAACCCGTCAAAATTTGTTAGGCTTATGAATGGCAGTTTAAAGGTGAATGGAAAGCAATCTACTTGAAAGATGGGTACTCTAATTGAAGAAAGTAAAAAGAAATCAGCTTATTTGGTTCAATTGCATGTGATTTACTCAGAGTTTTTGGTTAATGCTGACTTAAGAGTGGTAACTGATGGATTGGCCATGTATATGGTCAGATTGAAGAGCAAAAGTCCTGGTTTATTAAGGGGATGTCTATATGGTACATGACATGGTGATTTACTATAGATGTTTTTTTTTTTTTTTTTCTTCATAATTTTATTTTTTTTTATTTACTTATTGATTCATTGAACACAAATGGAGTACAGCTATTGTTTCACTGGTTGTACACAAAGTAGAGTCACACCATCTGTGCGTTCATACATGTACACAGGGCAATGGTATTGATGATACTATAGATGTTTAAGGGGTTAACTAAAGTAGAGTATGTTAATCCTCATCCGAGTAATCCCCTTCTAATACCTTTGACATCATAGGGAGATAAACAAGAAAGCTGTCTATTTGGAACCCTTTTGGACCCTGCCCTATTCATTTCTTTCTTTGACAAAATCTCAGTACCTTTTTCTTGTTGCAATCTCTAACTTTGAATAGAATAGCTTTCAGCAACTTCTGAGTCCCTTTAACAAACTATTTAAACTGAGGGTGATTTGGAGATGCCTCTGAATTGCAGTTGGTCTTAGTAGTTAAGATAGTCTCATGAAGAACTCTGAGCTCTCTAACTTTGTAGTTGGCCTAAAATTCTAAACTCTTCATACCTGCCTCCTTCTGATTGTCCAGCATATTTTCAGTTTTATTTTTTTATTTCTGAAATTTTATCAGGAAATTTTCTGCAATAAAACTCGACTGAACCTTTATCAATATAGGCAGGGGTTGAAATCTCAAGTATATTAAATTAATAATCACAGTTTTCTGTTAATTATGGCATCTAGACTTTGAAAAGATGTGCATATACAATGCACACAAAGAACAAACAGATATAATTCATTTTGTTAATTTTAATATCAAATTAATTTATTATTATATAGATAGCTAAAAATCTGCAGTCTTATAGCTGAAAATATGCTTTTGTCTTTTCTTTGGATCATGTATGGATTATTTCTCTTGTTGCTCTTAACAACCAACTGGAGCATGCAGTCTTCAAGTTCTGCTGATTTTGAGTCATTTGACACAGGATGGGATTTTATAAACATTATCAGAATATTAATTGTTGTTTTTTTCTTAGATATTAGTATACCAATCAAATTGAACATAATTACCAATATATATTTCTGAGAAAACCTCTCTTATTTGTTTAGTTTAAATTTGGCAGCCAAGCAGATCTGAATTTGAATTCTTGTTTCTAGTTCTGACTAAGCAAGTCACCTTAGTCAAGCTTCAGTTTTTCTCACAAGAATTTTTAGGATAATTGAGATAATATCTAACAAAATAAATTATCACCACTATTGTAATTACTTTTTTGTTAAAATGCAGTTTGCAAAGTGCTTGCTTCTGTATATTGTATAGATCTGCACCTCCCCTTCCACTTGGCCTTGTGCCACAGTGGAATGGCATACCTATTGTGCTGTCACTGTGAGGGGTTAAATTGTAAAGGCTGCAACCCTTAGGACTGTGGAATTCAGGAATGTCTTCATTATTATATTTTCATTATTATAGAGGGAGATGGCCAGTGACATCATGTTGGTAGGATATTGTTCCCTTGTTTATTACAGCTTAAATGTTTCAGTGATTAAACACCCAGGCTCTGAGTAAGGGACACAGACCCTTCTTGAGTATTTACTGACTCTAGCCATAGCTTTATTCTCCTTTGCAGCCTTATTTTGCATTGTTCCCCTGACTTGCTGTAACCCATTTCTCCTGAAGTTTCCTGCTTACCTTCTCTTTTGCCACTAGATGGTACTCACATATTTTTTGTATATTTCAAATATGTAGTTTTGTTGTTTTAACAAAAAGAAATAAAATAATTCAGGAATATAAATAGCATAATTTTAAACTGATTTTATAAAATTTACAGATAATCAATATATATACATGTATATATTCATCTGTAATTATATATATGTGATATAAACCTTAAATATTCAAAGTAGGTTTCTTTTTCTTCTTTATTTTCCTTTGAATTCTCTGTGTTTGCTATCTCACTGTACATCTAGGTATGAAAATATCTTACAATATGGGCTGGGGTTGTGGCTCAGAAGTGGTGTACTTGCCTAGCATGCATGATCCTCAGCACCACATAAAAATAAAATAAAAATATTATGTCCACCTACAACTAAAGAAAACCAAAATATTTAATAAAATCTTAGAATAATAATTATATTTATTTTATATTTAATATATATGTGTAATCATTTTCCTACAAGAAGTAATACTTTGTTTTGAAATAGTCCAGATTCTACTATTAAGCTACATTTGGTCATGTAGTCAAACATGTCAATATTATATGACTCTAATTTGACTGTAGATATAAAAAAGACAGTTTATATTTATTAATTCTATTTATTAAAATAAGTTTTGAATTTAATTATAGCTGGTTTTTTGCTAGAGTTTAAAAATCAAAAGTTGATGGCGTTTGACTTAAGCAAGTGCTTCATGGTATTTGTATGTGTTTAGTGATCTGAGGACAAAAAAAAATAACAAAATTAAATTCATCATTATGTTTGAAAAATGTTTAGGTTTCCTATTTTGGCACAGAGTGTGAGGAAACAAGACAGAGTATTACTGTTAAAAATGAGAATAACAAGATAAAAGGAGGAGTGGAAGAAAGACAAAGAAAAAACAAACAATGCTATAGTCAGTAACACATTGGGAAAATGAAAGCTTTGGGAAGAGAAAGTCATGAAAAAATATCAAGGAGCATGAAATATTGAGGATGTATTAACATAATTTTAAAAGTAATTTCAGTGTGGTGTGTGGTAGTTACTCAGTCCCCATTTCTTTTCTCTAGCAAGTTCCATGCTTTCAAAGCATGGATATCCTATTATCCTAATAGAATGAGAGAGATACTCAATATTTGAGCAATCAGGGAAGAAAAAGTACAAATAGAACAGGAGGTACACTGCAATGGAAATTACACCTACACAGGAAGAAATACCAAGGGAGAACTGATGAAGAGGTTGAAACATGCCTCTTCCTCCAGTGAAAATAAAGAGGGAGTTTCCAGCACAAATGTGATTGAAAAAAGTCGCTTGTTCAAGGAGTTAGCAATTTTCAAGTAGCTAATGTGACTACAATTTGAATGCATGCATACATGTATACATACATATTCATGTATATATATGCATGTGTATATGCATATACATATTTTAAGATCAGTTCTGTAATTATACTACAGTAAACTTTTTCAGTTCTGTTGAAATAACTAAATATATTTCAGTTTCATTACTGAAAACTACTGCTAAATGTTATTAGAGGAGTTTATTGCAGAAATATGTATAGGATGAGCAATTGCAATTTTAACTGTCATAGGAATAAATACACACATACTGTATAAGTTTCTATCAGTAAGAGATCAGTTGAGAAAATTTTTGATCAATGTGTCCAAGAGAATGATTTGCAGCTGTAAATAAATAAAATGCAATATTGAATAATTATAACAAACAACAATAAAGAAGAATGCCTATCATATTTTTTTCTTTTTTCTTTGTCTTTTTTTTTGCGGGGGGTACTGGAGATTGAAATTGAACCCAATGGCATATTACCACTGAATAACACCACCAGCACTTAATATTTAAAATTTTGAGACTGGGTCTCACTAAGTGGCCCGGGCTGCTCTAAGAGTTGCTACCTTCCTGCTCAGATGAGGCAGGCTAACATTGCAGGCTCATTTTAAAAATGAAACAAGGGGTCATACAAGAGCTTTCATTTGTGCAAATTCTAATAACTAGCAACAGACTGAATAGTAACTGTCTCTGAGGAAAGATTATGAAAACTTCTGAAAAAGAGGGAGAAAATGTGAATTATTCTGCATTATTTCTCCTTTTAATAGCCTCAATTTTCTTCTTTCTCTCATCTGTTTGTATTACCTATTCCTATGAACAAAATAAAACATGAGAAAATACAGCTATTTAAAATATAATAAAGATATCACTTTTTAAGTGGGGATTGCTTCCATTTCTCATGGGCATTGAAGACAGCTTCTGATTACATGATGGCGTATACATTTTCTCCTTGATAGTTGGCATCAATCAACCCAAATGGCACACTAATTCACCTCTTTGCCTGTTGATTCCTGCCAATGTGCAGCAGAAAGTAGCTGAATGGCAGTCTAACTTCCAGTTTGATGGAGTTGCGGCTGTGTCTCCTGTGGAAGCACTCTGCTCATGGTAGCTAAGACTTCTATGCCAGTAGAGTTTAAGGTCACAGGGACAGGAAATGAACATTTTGCAATTTTTCACTGCGTGCTACCCAGAACCATGATTCCTAACTATGAGAAAAATAGCACTACATTGGCCACTGATTCAGAGCACACAGAGTCTTTGGAGAACTGTTCCGTAGTCTTACAAAGTATTGGTGTCTTGCTGGTGCTTCAACCTGAGTCTTCAAAATGTCAGTCCACAGCTCTATTAAGTCAACTGTCTGAATGGTAGAAATATTTTTCTGCTTGAGCTGCTATAATGAATACTACAGATGAGGTGGCTTCAATAGCAATATAGTTTATCATATCTCTGGAAGCTAGAATTTGATTTAAAGTATATCAAAATCAATTCTAGTAAGGGCCCTTCCTTGCAGAGAGTTGCATTCTAAGTCCTTTTAAGATCTTTCTTTCAAGCATGAGCATGAGGAATAGGAAAAGAAAACATTTTGACATCCCTTCATATAGGAAAGCTAATTTCTTTGGATCAGGGATCCATACTTATGACATCATTTGGCTTTAGTTACTTCCTAAGAGGCCTCATCTCCAAATGCATCAACACAGAATTTTCAGTCTTCAACGTAGAAACTTAGGTATATCCAAAAATTTGGTTCATAACAGTAAGAAACATGATGAGACCATCCCCTTCCCCACATTTCATTTGTTGTGATATGAGTTCCTTGTTCAGAATCAACATTGTGTAAAATATCATAATGAGACTAAGAAATTCTATAAAATCTCTAGAAGGTAGTTTTGGAAGATGCATGAAGTACAGACAAGGTAAATTTATATCCATAATGAGTATCTATTCCAGTAAAATGAAATTAAACACAATTCTACCCCACAATTCTATAGTACAATGGAATCAACACACTACCTGTACCTAGTTGATCATCCCAAGAAAACAACAATAAGCCAAGACAGATCTGGGATATTCAGTTCATTTAATGTAGGTTACCTTTTTTTCTGTTTCAGACAACCAAGCCAACAATCTCTCAGAACCCGTTCTAACTCCTTGAGCTACAACATTAAACCCAGAATCTATATGTGGATCCATATTTTAAAATGCAGCCTGATTCGCATTTATATTCTTTCTACAATTATCTCGCCCTCTTAATATCCATTGTACATATTTACTAGATTTCTGTTTGAATAAATTACAAAATTCTAGTAGTTCCGTTGGAGTGTAGTGCACCTCTTGATGGGTCTATCACACTTCTTGTCTCACCTTTATTAGTTTTCTGGGCCTGAATCTAATAAGTTCAGAAGCAAAAAGTGGTGATGGGTGGTTCTTGAGGATAATTAGCAGTGTCTTACAAGGCAACTGCTCCAGGACAAGTCATTTTAATTTAGTCAGGGAATGCACAGTTATTTTCAAAGCTGATGGAGATGCTGCTTCTACTGCTACACTCTTCCTCCATGATTTTCAACCTCACTTGGAGCCCCAAAGAATGGGGTCTACTGTCTGTGGATTGAGACCTCTGAAACAGTGAGCCCCTAAATAAAATTTTCTTTCTCTACAGTTGTTCTGGTCAGGTCCTTTAATCACAGCAGTGAAAAGGCTGACTAAAACAATTGAGAAATCCAAAATCTGGAGGATGGGCTGACTGATAAGTTAGACACCCAGGAAAGACATAGAAGAGACCTAAGGAAGTCATCTGCAGTTGGAATTCCTTCTCTCTTGACGGAATTAGGTGCTCTGTTCCATTCATGTAGTCAACTGATTAGATGAGACCCACTCATCCTGAACAGAGCAATCCGTTACACTCACAGATCACAGACTTAAGTGCTAATCTCATCAAACAGTCTTCCAGAAACTTCCAGAGAAATGATCAAATAATTGGCACCATAGTCCAAACAATCTGACCATAAAAATAGCCATCACACCTTACATCATCAGGAAGTATATACTATTTTATATTTCTTATTTTAAGCCAAATATCTTTATATTATAATGTTTCTATCTCTAGCATCTAAAGGGAGGAACTGATTTTTAATTAAGTACTTAAATTGTCCTTTTCTATTCCTTTTCTCCACAAGGTAATGAAAGGAAAGACTATTTCCTCTTTTCATATAAAGGCCTTTAGCACATGATTTAGTCAGGTTTTCTGTGATAACAAATAACTATCAATGTCATTGCTTAGAAAAGCAGCATTTCTTTCCACAGGACTATATGTTCTGGTGAACTGCCCAGTTATCCTGGCTGAAGAAGCACCTGCTCTCTGGGATGGAATAGTGTTACTGGAGAGAGCTCAAGGGGGACAAGTGCACTCTGGTGCCTCTGGAAGTGTTTATTTCCATCGAGTACTTTGCTCTTCTTCCCACATTCTGTTGGTGAAAGGCCTTCACAGGGAGAAACCCAGAGTCAATATGGTGGGTGTGTGCAGAAAGGTATACTTTTCTACTGCAAAGCACTGGAAAGTCTACATAGCAAGAGCAATGTGATGTTCAGGGAGAAGACAAGAGTTGTGAAGAATAATCCAGTCTAACAGTGTCACCACAGAAGTGCATTTTACTCAGCCATAAAGAAGAATAAAATTATGGCATTTGTAGGTAAATGGATGATGTTGGAGACTATTATGCTAAGTGAGATTAGCCAATCTCAAAAATCCAAAGGCTGAATGGTCTCTCTGATAAGTGAATGATGATGCATAATGCTGGGTGGAAGGGTGGCAAGAATGGAGAAAGGATCGATAGCATAGAGGGAAGGGAGGGGTGGGGATGGGGTGGAGGGTAAGAATAATAAGAGAATGTGTGACAGACATCATTGCCCTGTGTACATGTATGAATGCACAGATGGTGTGACTCTACTTTGTGTACCACCAGAGAAACAATAGCTGTACTCCATTTGTGTTCAATGAATCAAAATTAAATAAATTTTTAAAAAAAGAAGTGCATTTTATCCATACCTATAACATGCCACTGAGTGGGAGTCTTATTAAACCTTTCAATTCGCTTGGGTTTCCTTGCTGAAAAAATAAGATTATTTCACACCAATGTGTGGTGAAAACATAGTATCATGGCAATGAGACTTTTTTATATATGCAAAATAGGTCTGAAGGAAAATTATCAGAATATGAGGTAAATTTACATAAGTATAAAAATATTATCCCTAAAAGTTCTCCTAATTTATCACTTACATTGTCTCAGGCTCTTTAATATGGTTACTTGCATGCTCCTATAAAAGTCTCACAAAATGCATATGAAGTAATTAATTTATTATCTCCATTAAAAGATGAGAAACTAAGCCAAACAAAAAGTTTACCTAAATGTTCATGATTAGTTAGGAATTAGGAAAATGAGAGTTTGATTACAAGCATCCAAGTGCCACAGTATCACACATTACAGTCAGTCATAAAGCACAGGGAATTGTAAAATCCCACCTTATTTTCAATATAAGAAGGCAACTGTATATAATCATATTTAAAATGCCTGAAATAAAAGCTAAAATTATATTTAAGACTTTGATCAATTTTCTAAAAGAGTACAAAAATACAGATGCACAGGAACCTCAGATAATTTTTTCTAAAAACTCCAAAGCCATTTATGCACTTAATTTAGAAGGATGTGATTCACACAGATAATATGCTAGAGTGATGTATTTTATATTCACAGATTTAAATTTAGGTAATAGATAATTAATCCTAATCAGAATCCACAGGAGTTATTTTTAAAACATCCCTATCATTCATCTCATCAATTTCTATCAGGTATTCATGTTATGAATTTCTTTCCGTCATGTACACTGATTAAAAGACAAAACATCAGTTGTAAATGTGTTTTCAAGATTATCTTTGGAAAGGTAAGTTTTAGCACGTGTGTTGATTAGACTATTTTCTTAAGCTTTTTCTTTAAAAAGCTAGCAACAAGATATTTAAATACAGAATAAAAATAAGGGTCTTCTGTGACAACATATGCTATATGCATTTAAATCTGTTTAATTGCACACAAAGTGTAACAAAGTATATGTTATGGGCAAAGGGGTGATGATGTCCATCTTTTTAAGTTGTAATGACAAAATGTTAGGCAGTTTCAAAAATATCCAAACTATATCCACATCCATAAATATTGCAGAATATTCTATTATAAACAATGACAAGATGCTTCCATTTGCATTATCTAGCCTATTTATTGAAACTTCTTGATTTTTCATACCAAATGAACAGTTGTACCTGCAGCAGTTTCTCAGTTTCTTACTACATAGTTCACAATTTTCTTTTAAACATACAAAATTAAGGCTGGGCATGGTGTCACATGCCTGTAATCCCAGCAGCTTGGGAGACTGAGGCAGGAGGATGGAGAGTTTAAAGCTAGCCTCGGCAAAAGTGGAGTGCTAAGCAACTCAGTGAGACCCTGTCTCCAAATAAAATTCAAAATAGGGTTGGGGACTGAGTAACCCTGAGTTCAATCCCTGGTACCCCCCCAAAAAAAATCCGTACAAAAATATACAATAAGCATATTATTGGAGATTTGTAATAGATTATACAATATTCCAAAGATGATGGTGAGAATGGGTTTAGAAATAAGATGTTGAATGACAATTATGTACCTGTGTTTATGGTAAAGAACTCTTTTATCTACTTTTGAATATTTCTTAAAATATTTATAATGATAATACTTTAGAGTTCTTAAATGTGTTTTATAGTTTCTATCATACACTTTATAATTTTAACAACCAAGAAGTTATATTTATAACATATTTTTGTAAATCTAATAACATATTACCACAGTGTACACAGCAAAATTTCACTAAATAAAAAACAATGAAAATAAAAATTTTACCTCATTTTATCTGAAAAAGTTATAATTAACAAATAAAGTATGCATTAATTGCAAGCTCTAAGTAAATAATGAAAACAAATACAAATTTTAAAATAGAAAATAAACATATAAAAAGATAAAGTCCAACATAAAAAGTTTAAAATAAATAAATATATTTTTGTTGTTTTTGAATATATATGGCAGTAAAGTGTATTTTGACAATTATACATACATAGAGCATAACTTAATCTAAATAGGATGCTATCATACACTTTAACAGGATTTATTAAACTGTGTGAAAAACTCTATAAAAATTGAACATATATTTATCTGTTCAAAATGATGTAGACTTGTAATATTCCCGCAAAGGACAAAAAAGTAAATTCATCTGACTGGTTACAAATCGTATACATAGCTAACATTCGAAGGTAAACTCCCATTAACTTTTATTACATCAGCAATTCCTGTAGAAAGACTTCAATTGATCATTGTAAAGCTTACAGGGTACCATAATACAGTAAAGAAGCCAATGATTCTTCCAAGGTGAATCCTCTCTCTCCTTGATGGCAAGACATAGAGGAATCTAGAATAAAAGAGGGAACTTAAAAAACCAAAACACTCTACCTCTGGTTATTGTATTTTTGCACCAGTCCTTGAAGCTGACATTTTGAAAACATAGCGAGAAAAGATATGATGAGATTTACCCTCTTCACACATTTTTAAGCATATGGTATGGTTAACATTAAGCCTATACTGTACAGCAGATCTCTGGAATGTGTTCTCCTTGCATCACTGAAACCCTATACCCCTTGAACAGAAATTCCCCATTTCCCCCCTTTTTCCAGTTACTAAACACTTCCATTCTACTTTCTGCTACTGTGACTTTGACATTTTTAGATGCCTCATATAAGTGACTCATCAGATGATGTTAATATTGCCCCATTTTTGGAAATGCATAGTCAGGAAAAAAACTGCAATTTATAAATAAATAATTTTCTGTGTCTTGTACTTTTTCTTACTGGGGATTGAACCCAGGGTTGCTATATCACTGAGCCACATTCCCAGAACTTTTTACTTATTTATGTTTTAATTTTGAGACAGGGTCTCACTAAGTAGCTTGGGGTCTCATGTATTTGCTGAGGCTGGCCTTGAACTTGAAATCCTCCTATGTCACTGGGGTCATAGGTGTGCACCACATCAGCCCACAGACCACTTAAATTTCAATGATAATCATATACAACCCTTCAGCTTCAACTTAACTCATATTTTAAGCTCCTTTTCATATATTTTCTTTCATGGTTCACTGCTGGTATATCAACTGTGGGTGGCATAAAAATAAACTCAGCAAATACATTTAGATCTTTATCCTGGATCAATGCAATTTTTGTGTGCATTCTTCTCTCATTTTTAATATCAAAATTTAAAAGATTTTCAGTATAACATTATAATTTATATTTCATCTTTTTGTCCCATTATACAAACATTTTGTGTAAGTTGTACTGTGACAATTTATTTCACCCTTTTTATTTTCACTGTTTCCTTGAGCCTACAATAAGTTTCATCCTTTGCCCTTTAACTCCTTTATAAACCCCTTAAACAGTTTCCTGTATTCTGGTCTCTTTATTGAATTGATTCTAAAACTTACTATTTTATCCTATGTCTATCTTCAGCAGTATATGCAATTACCACCCTCCATACACATACCACTTACAGGAAAATATTCAGACAATAATGGCATTTACAGTCCTTCACATTTTGAGAATATTACAAATAATCAATGGTTTGATTTTTTCTGATAATTCTATCATAATCTTTATATTAATAACAATCAAAGCTTTAGTTACATATCAACTGTTTATTTCTATATGGAAATATTGTAACAAAACTGGGGATTTAAACTATTAACTTGTACTGATCTCACATTTTCTGTGAATCCAGACTTAGGACACAGTTTAGCTATGTCTCTACTTCAAGATCTCACTGGATGGCTCCAAGTATCAACCTGCATTGCTGTCTCAACTGAGGCTTTTCTGGTAAAGGATTGGCTTCCAAGTTTACATAGCTGTTGGCAACAATCCTATGGAATGCTTGACTGAGGAACCTAATTTCTTGCTAGCTGTTGACTAGAAGCTCTTTTTAGATGTGGTCTTTTGTACAAGGCAGCTCACAGCAAGCATAATGCCTTGATTATTGAAAACAGCAAGAGAATCTTCTAGCTGCATGAGTGATGATACATCAAAAATCATTAATTCATTAGTGCAATTAATCATTACATGCATCCTCTCACATTTGCTGTCTCCTATGGTGAGAAATGACTCTCAGATTCCATGCAGATTCAAAGGAACAGGTTCTTGCAAGGGTGTGAACTCTTTGAGATGGGTCTCATGAGAAACCCTCTGGAGAGTGTCAGCCATACCCACCTTGTATGGGCCATGTCCTTTCTTGTCTCTAATACTTTACTTCTAGTGTTTTCTTACCCTTATGTTTTGCTTTTTCATTTCTGATCCTGTATGAATATATTCATACCTTTCTCTTCAAGAAGTATCCTCTGCCCAACATAACATCATAACTACTAAATAAGTTATTAAAACCTATCAAAAGGATAATTGGACGTTTAAATAAAGATACTAATTTTATATGAGTTTTACTGGTAGATCTACCACTCGTCTATCACTACTAAGAGAAGAAAAGCGCTGATAGATTGTAGGGGAAATCTGTTATCTAAGATAGCTTTAATCTTCCCTCAATGGCCAGTAAAATTGAGTTTATGCATATATAACGTAAGCAATTTTATGTCAGAAACCATATCTCATATACAAACTTCATAGAGGCACATAATTTCATATGCAACAATAATTTGAAAAATATTTATGATTGATTGGGTCAAGTCTGAGTAGCTCATGAAAGTACATAGAACACAAAATTACTTTTAACCAAGCAATTTAATATGATTTTGTAATATAATCTGCATAAAGACTATGTTAGGAAGATGAATATTTTAAGAGTAGCTTAATGGCTACTAACCCAACATGATAAAAATTGCTTTTGACATAAAGAAATGCAGTACTCTGTAAATATTTTTTGCTGAATAAATGGATTCTTTAAATTAAATTCAGCATCAAATGGCACCAACTTTCCCCTTTTTTCTACTATGGTAATTTGCTGCAGAGTTTATTAGTTATTTTAAATTGCTGCTGAAACTTAATCTAAGATGAGAGAATCATGTATCAGAATGTAACATAATGACACATAATATGGGCTTGGTAATAAAAAAGCAAATCCTTTCAACTGCAAAAGCATCACATTTAATAGCATTCAATCTAAAGGAAGAGTATGGCTGCCAGACAAATTGCTAACACTTCTATATTGAACAGTGGCCTGCATTCATTAGTCGTTACCAAAAGATACTTAGGCTTATGTTCTGCATTGAACATCTTATTATCTAAAACTCCATATTTTTAATCATTCAGCATATATTTACTAACAATTATTTGCACACTTCAGCACGAGTCAAATATTTGACATATAAAATTGTTAATAGATTAAGTTTAATGTAGTTTTTAGATATGTGAAAAGTAGACTCTATGATTAAAATGATTTTTACATGGTTAGATACCAAAATGAAATTCTTATAAAAGTAATACTTCATTTGAATTGGTTTATAAATGTCATGTTAGCTATAAGGCAATGAATTGTGTAATGGATTGTAGAAATCTCTTTCCTAGTCAAGTAATGCACTTCAGAGGTGAAGTTTCAAAGTCATGTAAACTTTTTATCATACTAAGATTAGTAGTCGTTTATAACATTTCTAGTAGTTTTTCAGCTTATGCTTATTTTTCATTATTAAATAAATGTATTTTAAAACACATGATTTTTATGTAAACAGGTTTGAGTTTTCAGTTATATGTTGTATATGTGTTTTTATTTTAATGTTTATGCAGGAAAAATGACTCTGAAGACTTGATACAAGTATATTGATAGTTTAAGAATAGAATCTTACTATTTTACAAACTGATGCCATTTAAAAACTAAGCTGTTTATAGACAATTGCAATGGAAAAGATTATCTGCTACACTCTTGAGCTAATACAATAATGAATACAATATTTATTTCTCCTATTACAATTTAAAGTGAAAACTGAATTTGAATAAATAAAGGCACATAGATAAACAACAAAGACTTGAAGACTACAGTCACATTAGGGATCAAAAACTGCTATAAGGATTAATAAAACAAAATATAAATTTAGTTGAGAAGTCAGGAAAATGTTTTGAGGAAGAAAGAATTTGTGTTGCATCCAGAAATTTCTGGTTTTAATACTAAAGTACAATAAAATATAAATAAACCTCAAAGAAAAGTATGTACATGAGCAACATTTCAGAGTGAAGTAAATTCAAGAGAGTTATATGGATCTGTACTCAACATACCATGTTTTTGTCGTATGTTTCGGTCTTCCTTGTATACACACCCTTGGCCTCATGGGCAATGTTGAAGTTCTTCCTACTAATGGCATCCGTTATATTTTGACTTTGGCTTCCTGCACTTGACTCGTTTTCACTAGATTTCTTCTACTTCATCATGCTATGCTGTTAGGGGAACTTGCTTGGGTTATGCTGCTAATCTTATAGGAGAATGAGAGACAAATAAAGCAATCACAAGAAGACTAACAGAAATACACAAGCAGCCACACAAAGACCCACAGAAACATTTAGAGACCTATGTTAGCCACCCAAGCTGCTTCTAAGAACAGCTTTCTCCAAGCTGACCAACAAGCATATTTACAAAACCACCTGTGATTCTGGAGCTGCCCAACTGACTCTAACTTCTGAAAGTTAACAATCAGAAGTAAATGACTGCCACAGACTTTGGGTGTCATTTGATGCACACCATGGCCAAAGATTTTTAAATGGAAGATAGAAAGTAACTATAGCAGAACAACTGATTATAAGGCATTGCCAGTAATGGTGAAGAAGCAGTTTAAGGATACCAAGAAATATTGATCTTTAATATCTAGTTATGAAATATTTGGTAAAATTAAAAATGCAATATTTCAAAAATTGAAAATGTATCTAATATAAATATTAAAAAGTGTTTTTAGGTAGAATATTAGGATATTTGGTCTTCTATCTGCATATTATAAAGCACCACAGGGAAGATATTTTCAGAATAAAACTAGTTTGAAGGTAAAATTAAGGAATACAAAAATTAAACTATTTTCTGTAGGCAGACTCTTCAATGAGTAAAATACCTTCAATTCAGTCACAATATGTGATCTTCCATTGAATTCAAAATATTATCAGAATCATAAGGTTTCCATGTGTAGAGACCTACAATTTATGTAAAGGAGACCTCTTTAGTTAAAAAAAAAATCTATTTAAGTATAGAACATTTTTCCCTGGCAGTTTGATTTCTTTACATCTTACAAGAGTGTTATTTACATTAAAATGGCAGATATAGCTTTTGACTAATGAACTGAAATCAAAACATAGAAAACTTTTAAGTTCTTAGGAAAATTTATTGGCAAAGTACTTTCTCTATATATGACCTAATAGGCAATGGAAAGTGATGAAATATAAAATGTCCTTCGGGATCTGAACATTTTAGAGGCTGAAAGTAAGCTGCTACCAAAAAGGACACATTTTTCAATATTCTTTTTATGGGCAGCCAGCAAAGACAGTATAGAAGGAAAGACATTCTGAGAGCAGAGAGAGAACCCCCCCCGAAGGACAATGGATTGGCAGACAATCTCAGTGAGAAAAATTAGGACCTACTTAGGGAGAAACCCAGTTCTTACTGCGGGGCAAGTGCAAGCATCTACTCTAACAGAAAGATTTGAAAATGACCAAGAACCAGTGTGAAGGGAGAGCAGGCAACTTGCTAGTTTAGTCTATAAGTGACCTGGTAACAGGCATCATGTTAGAATCTGGTGTAGTTGATAGCATCTGGATTTTGAGTCTCAGGACGTAATTGGGTGAGTGGACTGGATATCCAGGAGGCAAGTACACTTAGCACATGGGAGATGAATAACTAAATTATTGGATCTAAATTTTCTCCTTATATACCTCCTTGGTGGAGTACATTTCCTCTCTTGACTTGGACTGTAGATATATATGTTGATCACCTTCACCAAAAGATCAGTGAAGAATTGACAGGTTTCTAGCTTTGAGCCTGGGTCTTAAGAGCTTTGTCTCCATTTGATCTTTTATATATACATCACTATGAGGTAAAGAGAAATCAGTCTGCCCAAGCCTGCAGTCACTGAAGACACAAAGGGACAAAGGTAGCCTCTTCCATAAATGTTCTTTGGGAAACTGGAAACTGACATGCAAAATTCAATCCTATCATGCACAAAAATCAGCTAGAAAAAATGGATGAATAACTTAATCATAAGCACTAAAGCCATGCAAGTCCCAGAAGAACACAGGAGAGAAATTTTTTAATGTTGTTCTTGGAAATATATGTTTGGATATAACCAAGGAAGCAGCCAATAGATGAGTGGTATTACATCAAACTGAAAAGCTCCCACACAGCAAAGAAAAAGATAAAAGTAATGAAAAGGCAACATACAAAATAATAGAAAGTATTTGTAAGCCGTGTTTGATAAGGGGTCAATATACAAAATATATACAAAACACCAACAACTCAATAGCAATAAATAACCAAAATGAGTTTTAAGATAGGCAAAGGACTTCAGCGAATAGTTCTCCAAGGCAGATATGCAAATGGTTAACGGGTACATAAAAATGATTTCTGTATTATTATTTTAAGATCTGAGTCCTACATATTTACAACTGATTTTTTATCATTTCGTGCTCAACCAGTGGTCCTTCTCCCGGGCATTCTGTGGGATTCCAGATTCAAAGTTAAAGCCCCAAAGTGGCAACAATTCCTAAGAAGCCGGGGCAGCTGTATGATGATCAGTTCACCACTGCCTTCAGCTTTCGGCTGAATGCCTTTTATAACTAGGTCCTCTCTGTCAGCAAGTTTTTGTTCAGAATTACAACTATAAAAGTCAGAAATCAAAGATACGTAGAATAGGTATAAAAATCTTTGAAGGGGGAATATGACTTATTTTCCACCAAAAAGAGGTAGTTTTATCAAATAGGTATTAACATGGAATTGTGGGTAACATAAGCTCAGTTTGAATTGTGGCTTCTGCATTTACTCACTGAATATGCTTAAAGAAGATATTTGGTTTACTATACCTCACATCTCTTCATTTAAAAGTAGGTGAAAAAATGATAATATATAACTCATTGGCATTTTTGTGAATTAATTGAATTTAGCTAAATGTTTGACATATGATACTGAGGCCTGTACATACTATTAGAAACTCTCAAGATGACATGGAGATAAGTGAGTGGTTTTGTCTGCATTACACTATGATTTATTTTCTTATTTTTTATTTTTATGTTTTGGTACTGGGGATTGAACCCAGGGTGCTTTACTACTAAACAACATTCTCAAACTTTTTATTTTGTTGTTTTGAGACAAGATTTCACTAAGTTGATTCATCTTTCTATAAAATGCTGATGCTAGCCTCTAATTTGAGATCCTTCTGCCTCAACCTCCCTACTCACTGGGATTTCAAGAGTGTACCACTGTGCCCAGTCAATACACTGCAGTCTTTTTATTTACCTCTCTCTTCCTTAAGAAGATAAGAACTCTAAGAGTTAGACCTTTATCTTATAAGAAAAATTTTACTCCAAGATTCAGTGCAACACTTAACACATGGCAGATAACTCCAGTTTTTAATAGTTGTTTTTAGTTTATTTGCACTTCAAGAATAAAAACAGTGAAAGAGTATACGTTTGTGTGAAGAAAGAGAACAGAAGTCATGCCTACACTTAACATAATCATAAAAACTGTGCTATGCATATAATAATTCAAATTTCTTAATTTTGACAAATGTCAATAATTACCAAGGTATTTATCTATCATCTATGATCATCTACATATCTATCTACCTATCTCTCCATCCATCTATTCATTTATCTTCTATATTCATGGATATGTATTCCCAGGTTGCTGATAAAAAAAACTCCTTTTGTTTCATCCCAAACCATCATAAAAAGTTAAATGAAAATGAAAGGTAGCTAAGAGGTAAAAAGATGACCGCACATGCATGAAGATTTAGGTTTAATTCTCTTCCAGCACCACAATAAATAAATAGGTAAATAAATACATAAAAGGAAATATCTAAGTCATTAAAATTATGTCACTTAGGTAAGTGATTAAATAAAGTGAAGGAATAAATAAGGTCTACAAAAAATTTTAAAAGCTTGAAAATAGCATTAAATGTTAAAATTAATAAAGAATCATTACAAAAATAATTTTGTTCAGTATATCTCTCTAACAGATTCTATATACTGACTGTCTTGTTCTCTGTCACTTTGGCCAAAAGCACTTATTTCTTCTATAGATTTTGGCATTTCTCCTAGGAAATTGCATTTCAAATATTCACAAAGTGTTTATTGATAAAGTCAAGTAAAGGACAAACTATAATTTACACTTCCACAAAATAAATTCAATTATTTTACAGCAAAGACTTAGAATGTTATATATTAGCTTTATTTTTCTCAAAGAAACAGTTTTTAGATCAGCTGTTCCATATTAAACAATGTTTACTTTAAGGTAATACATCATATCTAAGTACAGTTGCTATAAGATAATAATTCTGAAAAATAATAAAATACACAAAATTAGAGCTTTTTCTCTTCCTTTCTAAACCATTGGCAGATTCAGTATGAGCTTGAGAGGAAAAAGAGTTAAAACCAACAAATACCCTTCCAAAAACTGAATTTAACAGATTTCTGTATAAAATAGAAATCATTGTTTCCTAGAGGTACAGACAAATCATATTGAGCATGTTTATTTTTGCACGCTTGTTTACACATCGTTTTGTATCAATCACATTGTATTGAAATATCATTTTATCAGTATTGAACTCCTGTTTTAACCTGCATTCAATACTGACATGAATAACTTTCATTTCAATGTCATTGATATTACTTGATGTGTTAGCAAGTGTGATGAAATTAGTCTTGGTTTACACTAATATCTGGCACCTCTCAGAAAAGAAACATGTAACTGGACTATTTATTATTATAAACTAGAAATCTAAAATTAGGCTTTGATTTATAGCAATGATAACTAAAAACAAGATCATATATACATATGAGTATAAAAAAGGGAATTTATTACATTGATTTACATGACCCAAAATTGGATACTAATGGCCATGTGCAGGCTGGAGAGCTGGAGAAACCAGGTACTGCTCCGTTCAAGAAGCTGGAGCCTTAGAACAAGAGAGATCAAAGATGCTGTTTCAGTTTGGGAGCAAAGACCTGAAACTCCCTGTAGAACTGCCAGTCAGAGTCCCTTTGGAGGAGTGGAGGAGCTGGAGTCTGATGTCCTTAGGTGATGGGAGCAACTATCTAAGAACCCAACTCAAGATCAGTGAGCTTGAGCCTGCTGCTGCTTCCTCATTCTTCCACCTTCCTGTTCCATTCAGGGCCCCAATCTATTGGACTCTGCCACCCATATTTAGGGTGTTTTTCTCCCTTGGTTTATTGAACCTTATGCCAATCATCCATAGAAACACCCAATTTGAGATATTCAGAAGTCTCTTAAATTTTGGCACCTCTTAATTCAAAGTTAAAAATTGAGGTTAACCATCACACTCTGATCCACGGATGTCACTCAGACTGTGGCTTTCACTATATAGATATGAAATTCAGCATTGGCCTAAATGAAACTTAGCAAATTCTGTGCCCAAAACACCATAACCCAGCCTGAGTAGTGAGATTTCCTTTATAGTTAACAAGAAATGAAAGTATGATTTCTTTATTATTAAACTTTTTCAAACACCAGTACTTTTCAAGTACAGACATTCATTTTAAGGGCGAGTATATTTTGAAGAAATTAGCAAGGTATTTCTGTTTTCCTTAGCAATCCAAGAATTACATTACCATATAAAGTACAGTTTGGTTTCTCTCTTACTTCAAGTTGGTGCATAATACTGTAATAAATAGTACATATTATGTTTTTATGACCACTTTCCAGAGGAGGTCTCCCCTGTAGTAAGGAATCAAATCAGCTTTCCTTCATTTTCCTTTTGCAAAGGGAAGGAGATAGTAAATTATTCCAGTAAGATTGAAATCACCAACATCTGTTTACAAAGTAAAATATCTAAGTTTCTAAGCTAAATAAATCACAACCCAAAAGTATTTAATCATTCCAAAGAGTGAATGATTATATTTAGTCACAATTTATATTCATGTGATCTGTCCAGATCAATGGCAGTCTTATTTAGAAAATATGTCTAAATGTCCTTCAGCTAAAACCAAGTTATGTTTCTGATAAATGTTCATTTTATCTACTTGAAATAGAAAAGTACAATTTATTCCTACATTTAGATAGGTTAAAATATGCTTTGCTGTTTTGTATTTCCAACGCACTTCTATTTTTTACAGAGAAAATGGTGATTTACCAAAGATGACATGTTGCAAAATAGACTTTGCTAGAATTTATGAATTGCAAAATGCTCTCTTGATAGTAATCAATGGTAGAAACACTGTTTAAATTTTCTCATTTATTTTCAAGTTCATACATTGTGGAGCTGAAAATGGAAGCACTCCCCTCTAAACTTTCCATGGTAAAAAATAAGATTGTACCTTTTTAACAAAGGAATTGAGTTAAGAGCCTAGAGTTATACTTTTATATTAGAGAATATCCATTATTCTCAGGCAACATGAAGAGATGTTTTTCTGCCCTTATAAGAATCTCAAGAACATGGTCAATATAGGAACAGAAAGTTGGATTTTATCATACATAGTCAAAAGTGTATCAGACAGTTTAATGTCAAAGGCTCACACAGAAGCAAAATTCTTGCACTTAATAGAGAAAGTAGTATAGTGAAAACCACTCATTAGCATATTTTTAATTAATTAATTAATTTTTGTAACAGGGAATTGAATCCAGAGGCACACAACCACAGAGTCACATCTCCAACCCTTTTTATTTATTGACTGATATTTTGGGATAGTGTCTCACTAACTTGTTTATAGCCTTGCTAGGTTGCTGAAGCTAGCCTCAAACTTTCAATCCTCCTAACTCAGCCTCCTGAGTCGCTGGGATTATAGGCTTTTGCCACTGCTCCTAGCAATATGTTATTTTTAATGAATAGTCATTTAATATTAAACAAAGAACGTAATTGGTTAAATGTTCACATTAGGTTTCAGGAGCCTAAAACAATGAACACCTTAGTATAAAGTCACAGAGGTTGGATACCAATGTTTATTTTTACTTTGTATATAATATTAAACCACATTTTCTTAATGTTCTCACCTATTTTTTATATTCCAATTATGAAATGACCCCTGCCTTTCCTCTTTTCCACAATCATTTTGAACTATTCTATCTACTGGTTTCTTTTATTCTCAAACTTTTCTCCTTTTTACCTTCAAGTTTGACACCACCCTACTTTCTTTAATTTTTGTTCCCTTAGAAAGGCCTTCCATTGGTTATTTCCAAGGTCTCTAATGACCATTCCACTCCAGGAAATACCAATAATTCTTTGGGCATTGAGTATTGACCAAAAAATGAAATTTTAAAGAGATTTCTTCTATACTGGTTTCCAGAGTGGCTGCATTAATTTGCAACCCTACCAACAATGTATGAGTGTACCTTTTCCCCCACATCTTCACCAACACCTGTTGTTGCTTGTATTCTTGATAATAGACATT
>JAJEJO010001492.1:8366-30260 GCA_020662805.1 Glaucomys volans | reverse complement strand
GGGTTTAGTTTCATTTTGCTGCATATGGATTTCCAGTTTTCCCAGCACCATTTGTTGAATAGGCTATCTTTTCTCCATTGTATGTTTTTGGCTTCTTTGTCTAGTATGAGAAAACAGTATTTACGTGGGTTTGTCTCTGAGTCCTCAATTCTGTACCATTAATCTACCTGTCTATTTTTGTGCCAGTACCATTCTGTTTTTGTTACTATTGCTCTGTAGTATAGTTGAAGGTCCGGTATTGTTATATCCCCTGCTTCACTCTTCTTGCTAAGAATTGCTTTAGCTATTCTGGGTCTCTTATTCCTCCAAATGAATCTCATGATTGCTTGCTCTATTTCTATGAGGTATGTCATTGGAATTTTAATTGGAATTGCATTGAATTTATATAGCACTTTTGGTAGTATGACCATTTTGACAATATTAATTCTGCCTATTCAAGAACATGGGAGATCTTTCCATCTTCTAAGATTTTCTTTAATTTCTTTCTTTAGTGTTTTGTAGTTTTCAGTGTAGAGGTCTTTCACCTCTTTTATTAGATTGATTCCCAAGTAGTTTTTTTTTTTGAGGCTATTATGAATGGTGTAGTTTTCCTACTCACACTCATATTTCTAGGTACAGTAATCAATTTTCAACCTGATATCTCTGACAGGCTCTGCTAGCACTATTCAACCCAGTCTGTCCTTCCGTCCTGTCACTTTTGTTCCCTTGCTTGGATTTAAGATTTCATTCCTACCTCACAGGGTGAGTCCTTGTAGTTTCATTTCCGGATTTCTCCTCATTTTCTAAGTTTCGATTTTGGAATACCCTGAGCCACAGTCTTTGTTCTGTCACCTCAATATTTCCATTATGTATATGATCTTGTTTATTGCATGGTTTTAAATACACCTGGGTGTTGATGTGTCCTGAATTACACATTCAAGACTGGACTTGAATATTGAAGCATTTATTCAATAGTTTTACTCATTTATTAAATACACTCTCAAAGTCAGTGTTTTGCAAACTGAAATTCTCTTCCTCCTTAATCTATTCTGCTCACATAAATGGACACATAAGTGGTAACATAATCCTTTGGTGTTCAGAAAAAAATGTTTTTTAACTCCCGTCTTTCCCTCATGTTCCATATCCAGTCTACCAGAGAGCAATGTTAGTTCCGATTTAAAATATTTTTTAGAATAACTACTTCTCAGCAATTCTGGCACAGGTATCTTGATGGCACCCATCATGTTCCTTTTCTTGATTAATGAAAGAAATTCATATTCCAAACATCTGTTTCTTCCCTTACTTTCCTCACTAAGTTCTACTTTCAGCACAGCAAAGAGATTGACTATTAGAGAAATTGGATTATTAAGAACTTAGAATTTGCCAGGCATGGTGGCACATGCCTGTGATCCCAGAAGCATGGGAAGATGAGGCAGGAGGATCACAAGTTCAAAGCCAGCCTCCCCAATTTACGAAACCCCTATGCAACTCAGCAAGATCCTGTCTCTAAATAAAATATTTTAAGAAGGCTGGGGATGTGGATCAGTGGTTAAGTACCTCTGGGATCAATTCCCAGTAACAAAAAGAACAAAAAAAGGACCTAGAATTAATCTGTGCAAAAAAATCAATGGTTCTCTTGTCAGATACTATCGTATCACCCTGCTATTCCTTTGCCTGAACCACAAAAGCTAGAATCTCTAAATCTTCTCCTTTTAATTCCCTTAAAATTTAAACTTAAGGCTCAATGTTGCTCATAGAAAGTACTGAAAGAAATTTTTTGAGGTATATAAAATGAAGGAAAACCTATTTGTCTAGTGACTAATGTGGACAGATATGTTTGGTATGCATTAAACAAATATTGGATTTTCCAGTAGCTTCCATACACATTTCAAATGGCCTCCCACTTTGGTACTGAAAGTAACTGACAACCTTATTCATAACTTTCTCATGATTTCTGAAGTGCTTCAAAGCTAGAAAGAGTCTCTTGATTTTCCTTCCAGGAGCTTTAAATCATGACACTCTCAGTATTAAATCATCCTTATTTGAACAATCCAGAGTGATATGTTCTTTTCCATCTAAATCCTATGCCACTCATATATTTGAAATGTTTTAGAACAGAGCATAAGGAACAGATATGTATAATTATGTGTCTGACTTGGTTTGATTTCATGTAGCATTAGTCTTAACATCAGTGGCAAATTTGTTTGGACAGAAAAATACATAGTGCAATAGTAATCCTTAAGCTATAATCTACCTTTTTTTTGGTTTTTTGGTACTGAACCCAGGGGTGCTCCACCACTGAGCCACATCCCCAGCCCTATTTTGTATTTGATTTAGAGACAGGGTCTCACTGAGTTGCTTAGGACCTCGCTAAGTTGCTGAGGCTGGCTTTGAACTCGCGATCCTCCTGACTCAGCTTCCCAAGTCGCTTGGAGTACAGGCGTGCGCCACCATGCCCGGCTAATCTACCATTGTTGAAATGAAGTTTTTATCAAAGGCAAGCCTTTGGGAAAGCAGTAATTAATAAAGTGACTACTCATTATATGGAAGAATTTATAGAAATAAAAGGTCAGAATGTTATTTTAAATTTCATTTCAAGATCAGATAGGAATATTAAAGACCCTTCATGATTATCTTGAAATACTCTTTTAGTTCTTGTAGTTCTGGAGTCAATATACCCAAGTTCCGATATGGATGTATATGGCTGCAGTATAAATAATTTCAAATAAATAACATTCACCTCTTTGAAGATCATTTATACCAACCTTAAATAATTAAGAAAATTTGAAAACTGGAATGTGGGTACTTGGGGTGACTATAATTTATCTGCTTATTGAATCTCCTTGTCCCCCTGAGCTTCCCCTCCAGACAAAGCCACCTTTCTCTCCACTATCAGAGGAGACAAGATCCCTGTACTTATAAAATTCATGCTTTCAAAATCAAGATTATGTGTCTTATGCGAAGATATCAATTTTCCCAAAGTCCTACTTCAACACCTCTCATTGAATCCAGATCCAAAATATTATGGTTTAGATGAGGTGTCCCCCAAAAACTCACATGTGAGACAGTGCAAGAAGGTTCAGAGGAGAAGTGATTGGGTTGTAAGAGTCTTAACCCAATCAGTGAATTAATCTCCTGATTGGGATTAATTAAATGGTAACTGAATAGTAGTGTGTGGCTAGAGGAGGTGGGAATTGAGAGAGTTGCTTTAGGGTATATATATTTTGTATCTGGAGAGTGGAAACTCTCTCTGCTTTCTGATCACCATGTGAGCTGCTTTTCTCTACAGTATTCTTCAGCCATGATGTTCTGCTCACTTCAAGCCCCAATGAATGGAGTCAGCCTTGTAAGGATTAAGACCTCTGAAACCATGAGCTCCCAACTAAACTTTTCCTCCTCTCTAGTTGTTCTGGTTTGGTCCTTTTGTTTACAGCATTGAAGAAGCTGACTAAAACACAAAATTTGAGTGAAATGAGTGAATTACCCATAGAGAGGACAAAACCTTACTTTGAAGTAAAAGACTAATTACCAAAAGAACTGCAAGGTTTATATGACTTGTGTTGGCAGAACTTAAGAAATATTTGTGGGAATGAATTCTATCACAGGAGAGGATAGGCAATGTTGGGCAAAGCTGAAACTGCTTACGTGTTTGAATTTATTGTTCTAGTTCCTGCTTTTTAAGAAGAATTAACATTGGCTGACAGAAATATAGATTCTATAGTAACCTAGAATAAAGGTATTATAGAATTTCTCTTTTTATAGTCAGAGGGATAAAGACCAAGAGAGAAGAAATGTGAGAATGGATTTATAATTGCTAAATCTGAAAAATATTACTTCCTGTGATATCCCTCTAATACCTTCTGCTGAATAAGGTTAGGTTTGAGTTTTTTGTAAAGGAGATATTCCTAAAGAAACTCTACTGGTTATTGCTGAGTAAATATTGATGGGTGAATTTCAACCAGTGAGAAAACAAATTGAGAAGTAGCACAGGTAATCAGAATGAAGAAGGTTTCCCTGAATCTGTCTCCATGTTTCCATAACAAATACTGTGCTACTTCCCTTGTGCCTGAATACACAGTGGGGAAACAGCTAGCAGAGTCTCTACATCAGTTCCTTGAACCATAGATAGGGGTTAATTACTGTTACAAAGAGAAACAGAAGCCCTTAGACTTTTGTTTCCTAAAAATACACAAAAACAAAAGCAATATACCATAGCTGACAGATTGCAGATATTATTGCCACACTCAAAGACATAAGAAATGAAGAGATGTCTTTTTTTACTGTTTCCTCTTTAGATTTCTCCATTTGACCTCTGCAGAAAGGGTATTGATAAATGAGTGTGTATTATTATTATTTTTATCAGAGGTTGACTTCCAATTCACCCGGTATGACAGTTGTTTTATCTTTACTGGGGTCAATCAAGCAACGCTCTGGTCCCTGGTACACAACTATTATTTATGTTTCCTTTATCAAGTGGGAAATGTCAAGGTAAGTATTCATATATTGTAAATACTTCAGTACCACTTTACTGTCTAAGCTTAGGACTAACAGTGTTCAACAACCCCCTGCCATAACCAGGCTCACTGTTATCTTGATCATTTGATAGTGCATGTGGAATCTTCTTTTCCTGTGTTTTAGTTACCTTTTCTGCTGCTGTAACTAAAAGGATCTGACCTGAAAAAATTATAAAGGAGGAAAAGTTTATTTGAGGGATCCCAGTTTCAGAGGTTTCAATCCATAAACAGCAGGCTCCATTCCTCAGGGCTCTTGTAAAATTAAAAGCAATTTGCAAGAATCCAAATATAATGGTACAGATTAAACATTTTCATTCACAAAATTGGGGGCATAGAAAGAGGGGATAGGACCAAAGCAAGATCCTGCTGGGCAAATAAGTCCTGTAGCTCCATGCCTGGCATCTGTGGCATTGGCATCTTGATGTTCTCTCCAAAGGGCATGTGTAGCTCCGCTCCTGTGGTCTCATTTGTTGCAGCCCAAGCACCCTTTCTGTTGGCTTGTTTCTGCCTAATTCCGGCTGTGTGCCTAGGACCATGTCCCATGTTACAGGTATTTCTTAATCTTGGGTGTCTCCACTGCAGCTTAGGCTTCCTCCTCATATCTCCACACCTTGACTTCTCAGGGGATGCCCACAGGATTCCAACCCTGCTGCACTTTGCATGGCTTTCCAGGCTTCCTTTGAAATCTTTGTGCAAGCCTCCATGGCCTCCTAACTCCAGCATCCTGCATTCTGCAGAGCAGTAGCCAAGCATCCAGGGGCCTTTGCTGCAGCAGCCTCTGAGCATCTAGGTGGCTGAGCATGTTGAAAAAACTTCCTAGACCCCTTGAGCAAGAAGCTTGCCCCTCTGGTCTCTTCTCAAAAGAATTTTCACCTTTACTCTTTGAGCTTAAATGGGTGTGGTCTTGCCAGCTCCTGAGATGCTCTCAAGCTATCTTTTTATTGTCTCTGGGAAAAGGTTTTAGTATTTCTTTAGTGGAGGTAAAGTAGAAACTGCAACTTCCTTAGCCCTAGTTTTACTAAGGCCTTCAAGTCCACATTTTCCAAATCTTTCTTCTCTTCTTCCTGCTCCTGAATATCACATTAAACTTGGCTAAAAGCCACCAACAATATCCATACCACAGACTAAATGCTCTGCTGTCTACAAAGTTCCTCCATCTGATTAAGAAGTCCATCACTTTGTTTTTTAAAATTTTTTTAAGTTGTAGGTGGATACAATACCTTTATTTTATTTTTATGTGGTGCTGAGGATCAAACCCAGGGCCTCACATGTGCTGGGCAAGCACGCTACTACTGAGCCACAATCCCAGCCCAGTCCATCCCTTTTAAAATCAGCTTCACAGAAAGTCTCAGGACATGGGCAAAATGCAGACAAACTCTCAGGCAGAACTTAACACTAATGGCCTCTACTCCAAATTCCAAAGGAGTCTTCCTTTTCCTCTATTCTCTCTTGAGCCCTGTCTTCACTGTCCAGAATCCTATCAGCATTCTGGTCTTCTGAGCTCCTACCAAAATTGGCCATTAAGCTCCGCTTCCAACAATGGAAAGCATTTCCAGCTTGCACTGCTTAACATCTCAAAATTCCTTCCACCAATTCCAAAAAGTTCACAAAGCTTCTGAACCATAAGGTCAGGTTAGACACATCAGTGACCCCACTCTCAGTACCAATTTCTGTTTTTGTCAGCTTTTTCACTGGTGTAACTAAAAGAATCTGACCAGTGCAATCATAGAGGAGAAAAAAAATCATTTGACAGCTCATAGGTTTCAGAGATCTCAATCCACGAAGAGTAGGCTCCATTTCTAAGGGCTCAATGTAAGGCAGAATATCATAGTGGAAGGAAGCTGTGGAGGGAAGTAGCTCATGATCAGGAAGCAGAGCAAGTCCACTGGCCAGATAAAAATATATACCCAAAGTCATGCCCCCAATTCCCACCTCCTCCAGACATACCCTACCACTCAGTTAATCCTTATTAGGGGATTAAATAACTGAATGTGTTAAGACTCTTACAACACAATCATTTCTCCTATGAACCTTCATGTATTGTCTCATATGTGAGCTTTTGGGGGCACCTCACATTCAAACACTAACATCCTGAGTTGGTGCCTTCAAGGTGATAGCCAAGAACCAGAAAATGCCTATGTAACTCCTCAAGAAAATACATCGACCAGGAGATAAAGTGAAATTCTAGAGAAAATGTAGAGATGTGTCACCTCAAAAAGAAACTAAAAAACTGCTGAGCCTCTTAGATTTGTGGAGGTAATTTTTATCATGTCTATCTCTGTGTTGCTTTAAACTATATACTGAGAAAGTCCTTAAGCTATTTCTTGTGAGTGGGGAGCAGAGCCAACAGTACAGGTTATTGTACCAATTGTGCCTTATAATTTTACAGATCTAATTATGCTTAAATAGTTTCTGGCACTCACAAATATAGCATGATAAATCTACTAAGCTCAATAGGAAAATAACAATGCAATCTTTTAGGATTGGAAGAAAATTGCCTTGCTGCTGCATCCTGCTTGTACTTGACACCTGATTATGGGGAGTCAAGTGAACAATATACTTCTACTGTATTTCATGAATTAGGGGTTGCCAGGTCCACTGAATCATAAAATTGTTTTGTGCCACTGAACTTGATGATTGGCTGGAAATAGTATGTCTAAATTTGGGCTATAGAAGACCCTAAGACTCAATCAAGTTGAAAGTCAAGTGGTTCAAATCCCATAGCACTCCCTTGTACTCCCTTGCCACCTATCCTTCAACTCACATCTCTAGCCCCATGGGGAGTTCGTTACGTATAGCCATTGGAACTAAAACAGAGAAGTGTAGTCTTGCTTTACGAATCATTATAAATAAGTTACAATTACTGACAATGACCTAAAATAACACAGCTCTTATTTGGGTATTTTTAATTGGAAAATATGTATTGTCCCTGAACTTCTGAGTATGTAGGTGTCCAATTATCTATATCTTATTCTTTTCTCCTTTCAGTATATCAATGACTTATATTTTCTCAACTAAACTCTGAGTCATACATTTGCCATCTCATCCAGGGTTGAAATCAAAATTATTTTAAGGGCCTATGTTACCTTGTAAGTTCTGGCCTCTAATTATTTCTTGGACCTTGTCTTATTTTTCATTTTGATTATTTTCACCCCAAGCACACTGGTCTTGTATATAGCAGACATTTCCCTATCTTAGGCCTTTGCACAGAATATTATACATTTTAGAAATACTCTTTACTCCCATGACCTTATACCTACCTGAATCCATTTTTCTCTCTACAAGAAACATTTGCTCACATATCACCCTTTTAAGGAGCACCACATTGTTATCATAATTAAAACCACAATTCACAATCCTTGCCTTACTCAGCACTGTTTATCCCCTTACCATGTTTTTGATCTTTTGAATAATATTTACAGTTATACAACATTCTCTGTAATTGATCATTATATATACACTCCTCAACGTCTGTTTATATAAATCTTATCATAAGGTTCTAGAGCCCAGGACATTCTTCCTATTCCTCTTTGGTCATATATTCAAGTTTTATGGAAATATCCACATGCAAAATACTCAGCAGGTAACTGAGTAAGCATTGATTAGAGAGATTGGCAGATATAGAGACAGACAGACATACAGATATTGCATGTGTCTGTGTGTGTGTGTGTGTGTGTGTGTGTGTGTGTGTTTGTACAAGTGTGTTTCATGGAAGTTATAGAAGGGGACTTCACTGGGGAAGTTTCAGGGGACTGATTAAGGTGCTGCGTACTGAGTTAACATTATAGGGTCTAAATATGCAATTATAGGTATCACACAAATATAGAATGTTCTCCTCTAGAACTCAACAAAGTAAACCTTTTAAGCATATGTTTACAATTGTAGACACAGGTTATTGGAGACTAGAAAAAGTTCCAAAGTTGGAAACCTAAGAAAAAAGAGATATTTTGGGAAAAAAAGATGATATGGAGATTTCTATGAGACAATCATCAAATGATGACAGCAAGTATGGAAAAATGATGACCAGTGTAGCAATGTGATTTAAAGAGGTGTTTTGGAATTTCGCAAGTCCAGGTAATGATAGTCTAGAACCTGCATTCAGATACCTGGATTTGGGTGGAAGGACTTAAAAAGAATGTGTGAACAATATGAGTTTGGAATAAGGATTACAGTGAGAGCACTTTGTTGGAAATAGTATTAGAATGAGTTGATTATTCTTTCCACATAGTATGGAGCACACAGTAACTGATCTTTGGGGGACAGACATATCTGTAAAGCAACAAGGAGGAAAATCAGACTCAGGTGGCAAGGACCAGGTAAGAGGACATCCACGATATCTCTGCAAGAGTTGTAACAAAATTGGGAGTATAGCCATCATGAATGACCCTCCTTCTTCTGGGAATCAGAGTAATTGGGATGCTATGGTGTGCTTGTGATTTGTCCCCCAAATATTTTTGTGTTGGAAGCTGGGTCCCCAGTGAACACATGCTGACAGACAGTAGGATCTTGAAGACACAGGGACTAGTAGGAGGTAAATAGATCATTAGGAGCATCACTCTCAGGATCCTAATGTGGGTCCTATGAAGTCAGACATCAAGATAGTAAGTTGTTGTAAAAGAGGAAGACTGCTCCCTTCTCATCCTTTGACTTCCCTCCTCACCCCAAGATCTCTTTGGGCAAGCTCACTGTGATGTGATCCTCCTAAGGTCCTCACCAGAGCCCCACAGAAACTTGTGTTACCCTTTGGAATTCCCCAAACTATGAAGTAAATAAAACTATTTTCTTTATATAATGCCCAATCTAAAATATGCTATCATATCAATAGAAAATAGACTAAGACAGAATATTAAGTAGAAAGAAGAAATTCAGAGCATAATTTAATTTCATTAAAGAGAATTAAAGAAGAATTCATCTAAGATATTTTGCATATCAGCTACTATAATAAAAATAGGATTCTAGAAGGTAGGCTTGAATTAAATAATAAAGAGAAAAACACAAACATAACAGTAATAGTACATGAGGTAAATGACATAATAATTATATTGCAAAGTCTTCACTCTTTTTATTTATCCATCCATTTCCCTCAGTGGAATTTATAGCACTTTTTCAGAACTATTGCATTTTGCTACTTTATTGTTAACACTGCAATAAAATTTGTTTTATCATTCAGTTGGGTAATTCTTAATAACATGTTTCTGTTTATGATTTACAGCTTAACATCATTACCATTTATTACTGTTATGCATCTTTTCACCCCTCTATTTTTTAAAATATTTTTTAGTTGTAAATGGATACAATACCTTTATTTTAATTATTTATTTTTACGTGGTGCTGAGAATCAAACCCAGTGCCTCACATGTGGTAGGCAAACACTCTACCACTGAGCTACAAACCCAGTCCTCACTCCTCTATTTTTAAACAATTTGTCCTAGTCATGTGAATATATTAATCCCTTTTGTAGTGTTTTAAGATAGCAGCTTTATTTTATCCTTATTATTAGGATTCAAGGCAATGTGCTTCAGTTTAACTTGTTAATTATGATTTTAAATTTGTTCTAGACTGAAAAAAGGGATCATCTACATTTAATATATCATATTCCATCTTAAAATTATTATCTCATGTAATCATTACCTTTGTGTTTAGTAACCTTTAGTTTGCAATGTAACTATGAAGAGAAAACTTTGCCTTTTACATTAATATGTAGTATATTAATTTCCTGATGTATGCATTATTTTCTCAGTTTGAAACTGTAATTATATCATGGAAAGTCTCAATTTCAATGAATATAACAAGAGAAAGATAAGCATGCTGTTTGTTATGGTCTATCTTTTGTGTTAACAGCATTACAATCATCTTTTTATCTTGTTAATAAATAAAAGCTAATAATTTGTATTCCTGTAGCAGAAATAATATGCATAAATTTTTTTTGTGGCAGATAAATTTGTTTATTTTAATAACCCCAGGCAAAATAATGTTTGGGGTCATGTTTGTGTACTTGAATAACTTCTCTGGATCATAAATACATATTGTTTATAATTAATTTTTCAAATTATGAGGTTGAAATGATGTCCATGCTACAACAAGTTGCAAAGTTTTTAAGATAAAAATGAAGTAGTAAATGTATACAACACAGAAATCACACTTAAAGATTTTTAAAATGTATCAATCCCTAGTAGCAAAATATTAGAAAGTATTGCCCTTTGAAATTTGTTCAGGAAAATTCTAAAATTATTCTGGATGCCACATAATAGTATTTGATTCTAGTTATTTGAAAATAATTTAAAATATACTTGTGCTTTTCTATCTTTTTATTCTATACAAGAGTTAGAAGGGTCAGAAATGTTTTAATATAGGCCATGTCTGAATTATACACATTTCATTCACATTTGCTCACTGCAAAATCAAAACCAAAGAAGGTGTGCCATTGATATACAGTCCTGAGAGTTATTTCTTAAGACATCACAATGGCACTGATCCTAAAAATGTTACTATGAAATAAAACAGGGGAAACAATTGGCAGGAAGTACATGAAGATGAAATAAACGCTTAGTATTTTTACATGAAATATGATATAAAATGAAAAGTTTTGTACTAATATAAATTAAGTCAAGTACCAAGGGGAGACAGATAAATACTCCTCTTCCTGAAAAACAGTGTGACTGACGTGCATACAACAGTAAATGACTTTTCCAATTCCTTGTGAAAGTCAGAAATACAACCTCAGAAGAATTCGTAGATTTAAGTTCTCAATAAATTAAGAACAAGGAAATGCTGTTATATTTCTTGATAAAAATGGAGGAAAGAACATAGTTCATAGTGAAAGTTATGAGCTTTGGTTTAATAGGTTTTTCAACCTGAAGAGTCTTAGGGAAGGGCCTACTGCTGCCCTCAGTTTTTCCTACAGAACTGTAGATGTGTCTGAAGGCAGTGCAGACTTTCCATTCCAGTGGAGAAGAGTCAGTGGGAGCAGGAGGACATGTTGGATTGCAGATCCCCACTCCTTCCTTATGGAAAATTCCGTTGAAATTTGCACACTTTATCTTTTCCCAGTTTATTTCTTTTATCTCCCCATTGGTTATCCACTGAGTGTTTAGAAGAAATTGAGTAAATAAAGGCCTGCGTTACAGTTTACTTTCATACTTTAGTATTTAATGCTCTTCACTCAACAAGACATACAGCGCTTAAACCTGTTATCCTCATGGTGCTAGTCATGGTTGGCATCCCGATCAATAAATGTATTCAATGGACACAGGCAAGACTTTTAAGAATGGGAGTTAACATTTGGTGTAGAGTTAATACTGAACTGCAGGATCTTCTGTAGTTTGCTGTTTATCTGTGAAGTTCTCTTCAAAACTAACACAAATGTCTCCATAAAATAATCAGTTATGAAGGTTTTACTAGTTCTGTAACTAGCATTTGAAATTTGTATTATTTAATTACAAAATTTTCAAAAGATGCAGGTAAAATCAACTCATTGCATTCTTTTTGTTTTGAATTGGTTTATTTTTATATTTGCTAATTTGATTAGTAGGAGAGCATTCTGTCCAGTAATATTTAAATCTCAAAAAATCACCATATTTTAGGATAATGCCAATTTTAAAATACTATTAGATTCAATATGAATCAATTATATTGTTTATGATGAAAATGTTAAAAATTAGATGCATATATATTAATAATTTAAGAGCTAATTAATACTAATAAATAAGATTACCATTCAAATAGATCTATTTACCACATGTTGTAATTAATACTTTTTCATTCATTATTGAAAAGTAACCAAGCTTTCAAAAAGTTTTTTAAAAGCTCAATTTGCAAAACAGGGCACATAATTTCCAATTTAATTAGCGTTTTTTTCTTCTAGTATTTTAGGCACACGATATCTACAAACTGATTAAATCTAATGATCAAAAGCCTTCAGCTTAATTGCTGATGAAAATTAGGTTATTAATTTTATTTTACTTCCTTTTTGTGGCATATGCAATTTTGTTTTGTGTTCCTAATCATTGTGCATGATCTTATTTCCTTTAGCTGAAAACAAGCAAATTGCTTAAAGTAACTCACACAAAGTTTATAAGAGACATGCCTTACTAGAAATAACAGTCATATTTTTTGGCTTAGAAAATGGGAAATCTGTAGAAATTATGAAGAAGATATAATCTCTTGATCATCAAGTTTTAAAATTTTAAATTTAAATCATCAAATTAAAAAATCATTTGTAAACTTGTTACCATTATAACTAAATATTTTGTACAATTTTTCATATCTGTCGCTGTCCTGTACCCAAAGTAGGATTCCTGTGTTTTGGAGGACTGCTCTGTCTTTGCTGTGTTAACTGGTTCAAAGGCACCCTTTGATTTGTTGAGTTATATATGAAATAAAGACTGACTCAAGAATTAATATTGCAAGAAAAATAGAAAAAAATTGTGTAAAGATCAGCAGAGTACCAGGGGGGAAGAGGAAGAGGGAGAAGCAGGGAGCAGGGAAGTGCTGGGAACTGAATTATAGCAAATTATATTCCACTCTTCTGTGATTATGTCAAAATGTATCTTAATGGTATTTACAACTAAAAAGAATTTTTGTAAAAATATGAATATCACAAAACATATGTGTAATTTTTCTTTTTTCATATTTAGGGACTAGAGATGGAACCCAGTGGTGCTAACCCCTTTTATTTTTTATTTAGAGAGACAGGGTCTCACTAAATTGCTGAGGTTGGCCTCTACCCAGTAATCCTTCTGCCTTGGACTCCTAAATTGCTGGAATTACAGGCATATCTCAGAGCACCTGGCTCTGTAATTAAGTACCTTTTTGCATAGGACAGCCTCCGTTCTTAATTGGCTCAGAATGAATATAAGCGGCATCCTCCTTTTGCTCTCAAGTTGTCCCATTTTGGATGGCAAATTAGATCATTTACCAGCTGCATGCTGGCTCATGTTCTCAGTGTTTTTATATTTAACAACTTCTGTAGTTATTGCCAGAGTGACAGGTAGTGGGATCAACTGACATCCCCAACTGATATTTGAGGAAGTTGAGTTAAAAGTTATCTCATTCCCGATCATACCTTTGAACATGAAGGACTGATGATCCGAATCTACGCTGTATTGCACCACAGGCCTTGCAATTAAATCCTTAGTCAATGATGACCAGAGGCTGACGATCTGTAATGCCAATGAGATCAAATGCAATTCTTGACTTCTAGATGTGAAATGACTGCGTGGAAGAGGGACTTTCAGTGGTACATACTGAACTTTGGATTTTCTCAAATGTTCAGTCTGATGATTGAGCCCTTGTCACCTGGTGGAAAGCTACTGATTTTTTTATGTTCTAAGCTTAGCAAACATAAGCTATCTTTATTATTTGAAAAGGTTCTGGGTTTTGAAACCTTTATATTGCCCTTGAATTTATTGTATTTGTTCCAAATAAGACATGACTAGGACACTCTTTTCAGAGTCACCCTTTTCTTCTATATTCATTCCTTTAATTTTCTATTATAACCTAAGAGATTAGCCCAGTTTACTGGCTTCAAACAACACATTTATTATTTTTTTAATTTCTGTGGACCTGAAATCTGCATATAACATAATTGGATTCAGAAACCTTCAATCAAGATTTCATTCTTTTGTAGAGACTGGTCTAGGAAAGAATCCCCCTGACTCTTTTAAAACTGTTGTCTGAATTCACTTTTTTGTGGCAATGCCTGAGAATTTCTACTTCTTATGGACCATTGTCCAGAGGTCACCCTCAAATCCTAGAGGTTATATTACTAGCAGTAACTTGCAGTTTTTTTCCACAGTGCTCCACCAAAACAGTCAATAAATCAATCAGATGCATAAAGTCTTAGGTATGGTAGCATAATCTCAATAGTGGTATTTTCCCCTGTTTTCCATGTTGTGCCCCTATTATTAAAATCTAAATTCTTTGAATGCTTTTAGCTAACTAGCAGAATGTTAAACATATGAGAAAAGCACATAAATTCAAAAACAAGACTTTTCATTATATCCATATGTCTGTAAATAAATGAAATAAAACTTAATGCTATAGTACATTGTACCCATAATATATCATTACCTCTAATACCCTAACCAAGGTATGGGTAGAATTTTGTATTTCATAGAGGCAAAATCTAGGAACTAAGAGCATATAATTAATAGGAAAAGGTCAAGCAGAGCTGGAATTTGATCCAAGGTAATTCCAAATACATTGGTTATTGTTTATTCATTGCAACATAAATAAAATATTGGACATGATTCCAAATGAAAATAATCAATGCTGGATATACTTGATGTACGCAAGCTAAGTATATGTTATGTATTCCAAATTTTTAAAAGCAATATTTCATAATGTTAACCCCTACTTTTCTTAAATATCTGTTTTTGTTTTTATTTTTTACTTTTTTTGTTTTTGAGAATGATGAAAAACAAAGCAATGAACAAGTAAGTACCAGAGGAAAGAACTTCAGGTTTTTCTATAACACAACAGAGAGAATTTTTGTAATTTTTTCTTATTTTGAATTCTAATCATATGATGTAATAGCCAGGCAGGGTGGCACATGCCTGTAATTCCAATGACTTGGGAAACTGAAGCAGGAGGATTACAAATTTGAGGCCAGTCTCAAGCAGTTTAGCAAGGCTCTATGTAACTTAGCAAGATCCTGTCTCTAAATGAAAAATAAAAGGACTGGAGATGTAGATCAGTGGCAAAGCAACCCTAGGTTAAATCCCCGATAATAACAATAATAATACCGTTGTTAATAATATGTGTGGGAGATCTTTTATAATGACCTACTTTTGTTAGTGTGATAATTTTGTTTTAAACACTTTGTGTATTTAAACTTCTAGGGTACACCCAAATGATATAAAGAAATACAAGCATTTTTCTATGTGTTTTATGAAATCTTTGCATGGCTTAAATTATAAATCTTATTAGTTAAGTGTTTGATGGATTCTTTTTTTTTTCAGTGCTGGGGATGAAAACCAGGAACTTACATGTGCTAGACAAGCACTCTACCACTGAGCTGTATTCCCAGTTGTAGATGGATATTAATTAAATAAAATAACTAATCACTGGGCAACTAAAAAAGAAACCAAGATATATTTAAACAATGAAATCAATGTTATTCGTGAAAATTATGTTAAATATCTACCAATAATGTCAGGTGATCATTTCCATGTATCACTTCAAAATTTATAAGATCATATATATTTTTAAAGAGCTAGTAATGATACTTCTGCATAGAGTCTTTTTCTACTTTCTGATGCAAACTTGTTTACATTCTGCAATACTATTTGAAATTTTATTGCAATAGCAGGGTTGTTTTTGATTATTCATGTACAACGAATAAGTAATTCTCTTAATAATAGTACATGTGCATATAGAGAAAGAGAACAAAGTAACCAACTTTAGACTTTGCCTTAATCTGTAGTTATGTACCTTTTGTACTTCTAGTTGACAAGACATGAGTCATATTGGGGGCAACAAGACCAGTGAATACACAGACGTCCATGCAGTACTGGAATCCACACTTGATGCAGGAGGGCTGCTCTGGACACCACTTTGATCTAAGCAAACACAATAACTCTGGGGGGTTACTCTTAAAACAATTATTACAAATTTGGTAAATAATTTTTACCACCTGTACCTAAACTAGGAAACCCACACGTTCAATCTTGTTAGCCTCATTCTCCTCATTTTCCCTTAACTCTTGTACACCTTCATTAAGAAGAAAGCAAGCCAGCCAGCCAAAGATCTATGCTTCCATGACACTGTTTCCCCTTTGAAACAAACAAACAAAAAAGCAAATATCTACTTAGTTTTACAAATTAACTAAGTTTGATTCCTTTACTTCACTGGCATGCTTTTTATTCAGAGACGTTTACATTCCAAATTTGATAGGTGTAATGGTTAAATTGTCAACTTAATTAGATCAAGAGATGCTGAAGATTTAGAGGCTTCTGTGTGTGTCCAGGAGGGTGTGTCTAGGAGTGATTGGAAAGTGGGATAGAGAACTGAATTGGAGACCCCCCCAAGCATGGGCAGCACCATCCAATAGGTTGGATGCTCAGATGGAATAAAATTTGGGAGTACAAGGAAGCAGCAGCAGATGCAGGCTGGATTCTTCTTGAATGGGTTCTTTTTTTGCCGCTATGATCACCTGAGGACATCAGACTCTCGTTCTTTCACTCTTCCGTAGTCAACTCTGCCTGTGATTCTCTAGGGAGTTTGCAAAAGGCTTTGGTCTCAGACTGGGTAGCATCATTGACCCACTTGTTCTGAGGCTTCAGCCTCTTGGACTGCACAGCAGCTACTTGTTCCTCCAGCTCTCCAGCCTGCAGATGGCCATTGTAGACTATCCAGCTTCTGGTTATGTAAGCCAATCTAATAAATTCCCTTTTCATAATCTTAGCTACTGTTGGATCTGTTCCTCTAGAGAATGCTGACAACACAACAGATATAAGGGTGTCATTGACATTTCTAACAGGTTCAACAGTGGACAAAATTCTTCCCTGAAGAAATGAATTTCAATCTGAGACCCAAAAGTAAACAGTTCTCTGAACATGGAAAGATTATGCAGAAGCTAGATTTATCTAGATATGAATGCCATGAGGCAGTAACAAGTCCAGCCTATTTGAGCAAATGAATTAATGTCCTGAAGCTGAAATATTGATTATATGTGTGGAATACAAGCAGATTGCTACACATTAAGGAAAGAACTTGTGGATGCTCAAGAAAGTGAAATAAGAATGATTGTAGAGAGATGAATCCATGTGATAACACAAAATAAATAGGAAAATTCACACAAAATGAGTAGAAAATAAATACCTGGATGTTTTTCTTGGATAAGGAAAGATGACTAAAGGAGAATAAACTTGGAATTCTTCTCAGGATTCTAGAATATACATGTTTCAGTTTCTAGGCTAAGGAATATTATAGATAAAAACTAAAGAAGATAATTTCATTTTCTTTCAGAGAACTCAGATGCAAAAAGTATATGGTATCCCATGCAAATTGAATGCTGCAAAATGCATTTTGGCACACCTGTCATAACTGGCTCTTAGGTAATAATTTATCATTTGCTCCTTTCCCCCCAATTTTTGCTATCCTGACTTCCCTGAAAGCTATTGTATATTCTCTCTTGTGGATTATAAAGAGAAACCATGTATGTTTGTCTGTCAACTTCAAAACATGAAGTTCATGTGACCTTTGATGAACCCAGCTTGATGAACCTTTCTTGCTTATAATTCCCAAGAATGACTACAGAATTATAGAATGTGCTGCAAATGCACCATCCTCAGTAGGGGGAAGTGGGTCAGAAAAGCCTGGGTTCTGTTTCTGGCCCCCTGCCCAGGAGCAAGTGGTCTCTGTGCTTTTGCACAGAGATTCTTATAATCCTGGGGTGGGTATCCATCCTACGAGAGGCAACCTCAGTTCCAGTTCAAGAGAATTATAGATAAGTATAAATAAGACTAGAGGCAACTTCAGAAAGTTTTCTTCAACCTAAGAGACCAGCAAGCAATTAATTCTGATTCTATTGTCTCTTACTGCCGATGTGTAGGTAATAAACCTACTTTATGTAACTTGCTGTGTGTGTGAGAGTTCTTTCTTACTGGATTCAGGCAAGTTGGTAACCATGCACATTGAGCATACTTCATGGAAAGGATTGAATTTCCTCATATTTAATACTGAAAGACATCAAGTTGAAAAAAGTAAACCAACAAAAATCACCCTACTTTCATTAAATCAATGATTACCATGAAAGTGCAGGGTGGAAACATTGGTCTTTCTATTGCTATAGCCAGTCTGCTTTTTACATGAAGGTCTTTCATAATGCTACTCATGTCTCATTTAGATAATCTGATTTGGAACAAAACCTTCCAGAAAAATATGCAATTCACTGGAATTTTGCACTAAAATTATGTTAAGCTGGACTTTTGATAAAGAGCCAATTTTTGTTGATGTTGAAATGTGTCAAATATTAAGTCAGTAAAGAGGATCTGCATAGCAGTTGAATCTTAATTTTCTGGTCAAGAATTAAGCTGGATTTTCTAATAATATCATTTATTAAATTCAATGTTACCTTAAAATTAAAATTGTTTAAAAATGCAATGACTGTACCACACTAAAAGTTTGATAATTATGTTGCTCTAATCTTTATTCTAGATTTTGGTTTAAAAAATCCTATTACTTTGTCCTTATTGCTATAATCTTCTTTCATACCCTCCTCTAATATTATTGTCCTGAAAATGGTTATAGCTTCTCCATTGTTCTTTTATTACTCTGTTTGTACTTGGTCCAATCCATTCTCTATATTTATATAGTTATGACTCTGAAATGCCAATGCGATTCTGTATTTTCATGCTTGAACTATCCATAGCCTAAGGATAAAGTTAAAAATGCTTAGCTTGATGAAAAATTCTTCAGTGTCCTCCAGTGAACTTGAATAGCTTCTCCACCATGGACTCTGTTAGTTCTAAGTGTATCATTTGGGGTGACTACTTGGAATCCCCAGGATAGTCTTAATCTGTGTCTGTTTCCTCAGCTTCTTTGCTTGCTTAACAATTCTGTTGAATCTGTTCATTTTTAAACAAAATATTATTTTTGTATTCGTTGTAAAGTGGAACAGGAGCAGCCTGTGGAGTAAGGAGGATGAGTGCAATGGCGCTAACACCACGCCAGGAGCTCAAGTTCTGAAAACGCAGGCTCAAGTTTAATGTGGAAAAACAAGCATATACAGCAGACATTCACTAATTACAACTTGCCAGTAGCTGTTAACACCCCCATGTCAAGCTCCGGATCTTGCTCGTGCTAGGCTCCTGATCAGACCAATTAAGGGAAGAGGAAATGCCCGAGCTCTATGTCCTCAGGTAATCCTACAATTCAATTCCCCCTTTTCTTTTATTTGTGCAGGCATGTGTCCTCTGGCCAGGAGCAACAGCATGCTGCCATGGGGTGCCCAACTCTCATGGAGGCAAAAGGGGATCTCGACTGTGCCTGTCTTAGGTTGTCCCCTCCAGGGATGTTACCCGTCATTGACTACCAGCCATTGGTCACCCTTGCCTAGATTGCACAATGTTCCAATGGCTGTGTCTGTCTTAGGTTGTTCCCTCTGGGGATCTTACCTGTCATTGACTACCAGCCATTATCAGTGATGTTCCAACGGTGACATATTAATGTAAGAGGGGGTAGGTCTGGGAGTTTTATTACTCCTTTTGGTTTTTCTTGCTTGTCTGGAGGAGGCATGCTGGTATGGTCGAGCCTCCAAGTATGCAGGGTTTCTGTCCTGCAGGCGGGTATACCGGGGCTCTGTGCTCACAAACATAGCCACAGATCTGCTCAAACTATCGATCTGAACCTGTAAGGAAGACTTGCAACATTTATAACCTTTGATATTGGGATGAAAAAATACTTTCTTGTACCAGAATTAGGAGACAAGTCAGCATTTTCACTGTAAGTTAGAGGACTGGCTGAGAAGAAGAATTCTCATTTTAGAGCAGGGCCCACAAACAATACCACATTTGAGCATAGCTGGATTGTTTTGTTCCCCGGGAGGAACAAGAGTTTGAGCTTGATTCCAAGCTCTTTTAATTGATAGAGGGGAGGTGTTGTCCCATCTAGGGCCGCGCCTTCATCAAGACAGCCGTTTGGATGGTTGTGTCTCCTCCAGTGACAAATTACTCATTTGAGCTACTAGTGGGTATGGCTGGGACCCTCTTGGAGTCCTCGAGGGTGTCAAGGGGCCTGCTTCTGAGGATGGTGGACATTCTTCACAGGCTGCCAAATAGGTATTGATGAATCCTGTGGAAGAACACAAGCAAACCCTCGCCCTTGGGTTAAGAGGGGATGGGGGCCTTTTCAATGAGGGTAAGTGGGTCTCTCCAACACACCAATAGCACCTCTGTAAATTTGATATCTCGATTGAGGTCCTTGGTTATTAGGTTCATATATCGAAAATGCAAAGTAAGGTCAATCTTGTTCATGCAATGGTATAGAAAAGAAGCAATCTTTAATGTCTAAAATAAAGATGTGGCAATTTAAGGGAATAGCCTGTGGAAAAGGGAGACCTGGTTGCGTGGTCCCCATTTTTTTCATGCTTATTTATCTCCCTCAAATCATGTAATAATCTCCATTTGTTTTTGTTCCTTTTTTGAATGACGAATATAGGTGTATTGTGTGGGCTGTAGGAAGGTTCAATATGACCTTTGTCTAATTGCTCCTGTATAAGTTCTTTTAAATGTTTTAGTTTTTCTGGACTTAAGGAACACTGCTCTACCCAAATGGGATTTTTAGTATCCTATTGTAAGGGAATTGGAGCCAGTGGGATAACTCTGTTGATAGAGCAGTGGCCTCTAGGATTGGGAGTGATACCATTTCCCTGTATTACAATTTGGCCAGCAACCTGTAAAAGGGACTACTCAGCCTGAGGTGCCACATTTGTTATGCTCAATTATGTCTTTGAAAATTTCTGGACCTTCTGTAGTTATATAGGTCCTCATTTGTTTCAATAGATCCCTTCCCCATAAATTGTTAGCAATACCTTCCACTACCAGGGGTTGAAAACGCCCTGTTTCTCCATCTGGGTCTACCCATGTGGCAGGGTCTCTTAATTTCCTAGAGGGTTGGAGTCCTCCTACCCCTTGCATGTTAGGACCCACAATGGTTTTCTAGTCCTGTGGGATTTCCTCTGCCCTTAATAGAGTCACTTCTGCTCTGGAATCTATCATTCCTTTGAATAATTTGCCATTGACCTTAAGACATAGCGTCGGCTGTTGGGCTAGCACAGGGGTGGTAAAATGAACTTTAGGTAAATGATCCTCCTTACTGGGGCTGGAAGGCGCCCCATTGGGAGTTTAAAAGCTTTCCATCAACATCAAATTTGGATTTACAATCTTTGGCCCAGTGAAATCCCTTTTTGCATTTAGGACATTTAGAGGGAGGGAGGCCCTTAGGGGCTCCCTGGAAACTCCTAAGTTAGGACATTGACGTTTATAATGGCCCTGTTGTCCACAGTGCCAACATCAGGCTTGCCTTTTTGGAGTAGCTGCATGTGCTTGGAGTATTCCCTGCGCTATCGCAGCAGCCTTTTGCTGGTGTTTTCCCTCATCTCCAGTAATGTCTTAGTTGCTAATACCCAGTCATCCAAGGTGCTGCTTCTAAATGGGGCAAGAGCTTGTCTGAATTCCTTTTTGCATCCCTCCCATACAAGGTCCCTTGCTAATGCTTCAGCAGCCTCAGGGTTATCTACTCTCCTATCCACAGCTTCCCAGACCCTCAGGAGGAACGTAAGGAACGATTCGTGAGGACCTTGAACTAGATTTGCTAATTTTTATCCTTTTCCTTTTATTTCTCCTACTCTCTTGAAGGCCCGCGTTGCAATGACTCTCACTTGATCAAAATAGATGGG
>JAJEJO010001491.1:144811-197458 GCA_020662805.1 Glaucomys volans | reverse complement strand
TTTTTTTTTTGGTGCTGGGGATTGAGCCCAGGGGCACTTAACCACTGAGCCACACCCCTAGCCCTTTTGTAAATTTTATCAAGAGACAGGGTCTCATCGAATTGCTCAGTAACTCATTAAATTGCTAAACCTGGCTTTGAACTTGCAATCCTCCGGCCTCAGCCTCCTGAGCCACTGGGATTATAGGCCTTCACCACAGTCCCTGACAAAGAGTCTTTGACATGGCTACAGACCCTGCAGGGCCCAGCTTCATCCCTCAGTATGGATTCCTTATGTTATTTGCTCCATCCTGTGTATCTGTGTTTACTGGACAATGCCCCATTCTTCAGGATTGCTGCCTTTGCTATTTTTCTCTCCAAGCACCTCTCTTTTCTTTGCATTTTTTACTTCTAGTACTCCTACTGAGAACAAAGCACTTTACCTAAGTTTTGTGAAACCATGTTTTCCTTTGGGTAACTTTTCTCCATCTTTAATTAAATGCTCATTTGCATGATTAACCTTGGCCACCCCAACCACATTGTTAACTCCCTGAGAGCAGGAACTACATTTGTGTCCCTGACCATTGGTTCCCCATGGTCTATCAGTTTCTAGCACACATTTTTTTTTTTTTTTTGAACCAGGGATTGAACTCAGGGACACTCGGCCACTGAGCCACATCCCCAGCCCTATTTTGTATTTTATTTAGAGACAGGGTCTCATTGAGTTGCTTAGGGCCTCGCTAAGTTGCTGAGGCTGGCTTTGAACTCATGATCCTCCTGACTCAGCCTCCCAAGTCGCTTGGATTACTGGCGTGCGCCACCACGCCCGGCTACATTTTTTTAAACTTTGAATGATTTGAGAAAATTATCTAACTGAACTAAAACACAGTTATACAATGGGGATAAGAACTTCCTTATCAGATTAACTGAGAGAATGTACATAAGAATTTGCAGAATGCTATAAAATATAACATAGGACAGTAACTACAGTTATAGTATTAACTAAAAGGAATTGCTATTCTGATTAATTTGGCCAATAGAGAAAAAAAGATAGTATGTGGGTTCTAAGATAATGTCAAAAGAAATTATATCTTCTTGGAGAATGAAAATAATGAAAAAATTATGTCCATATTTACACATCTATATCTTCAGATAGTACATAGAAATGAGAAGGGGGAGGGGGCAGGGGTATGAAAGATGGTGGACTGAGACAGACGTCATTACCCCATGTACATGTATGATTACATGAATGGTGTGAATCTACATTATGCACAACCATAGAAACGAAAAGTTGTACCCCATTTGTGTACAATGAATCAAAATGCAGTCTGTAAAAATAAAACATAAAAAAAAGAAATTTCTTTCCTTCCTCTGTTGTCACGGCAGCTGAAATGTGTAGTTGCAACCACCTTTAAACATTTTCCAGTTTTAACTAGAAAAAAATCTGAAAAACAGTTTTTAGTTAATGTGTTCATCACTGGCTCTATGTTTTATTTCTATTTCTGAATTTATCAACTTTTGACAAATCTACTAACTTCCTGTTATGAATGTTAAGTTTAGCTCATCACAGTCACTTCACTTTCTCCATTTCTAGTGATCCAATTTTATATTTTCAACATTCACCTAATATTACATTTATGACTTTTTAAAATAATATTCCTCCACAAAGGTGTCTTGATCCATGACTTTAAGAGAGCCTACCGCACTCACCTTATGCAAGGCGAGGAAACATTGCATATTCTTTTCTTGTCATGTCCTCAATTCTATCAACCGTGCCATTGTTTGATGTTGTCAATTTAAGTTCTGTTTCATTTTGTCAAGTTTGATGCTGTCTTCTGTGCTTTCATTAGAGGTTGATTTTAAAAACTAAAAACAAATCAACTTCATAAAACTTGAGGCATTATGTAAATCTGATGAATATTATGTATAAACTATTAAAACATACAAATATCATTTCATTCAAAGCATTGTAAGGGTATCCATTGAAAAGAATATGGAATCCTACATAATTGAAACTGTTGGAAACAAAAGAAAACATTCCAAGTTCTTAATGTTCAACATCATATTATATTTTAGGATGCTCGATATGTGGTCTATGGGTTTCTTACTCAGCATTTTGTCCTCCAAAGAGTTTATAATTCTATTCTGTTTTATTACTGGCAGCAAGACACTCCATGAATTTAGTCATATTAGTAAGATACTCAAAGTATTAATTATACCAATTGTTGAATAGAATCCTTTTTCCTCTTACAGCATTTCTATAGTCCCCTCAGATTTCCTATTTTTAATTGCATTGATTGCACAGAGACTTCCTTGCATGCTTCCAAAGAATCCAAATGTGCTTTTTCTTTTTAAATTACTTTTTCTCTTTTCAGGAATACAAATTCAAGTGACTGCTTTTTCTTTTTTTAAGAATGTATGCAAAGAGACAATTCTTCATCCAAAAACACTTCTAATTTCTCCTCAAATTTGATTGGTATTTTTACTGGGTATATAATCCCAGGTTCATGGTAATTTTACTCCAGAAATCCCAAAGGCATTGATCCATTAACGTTTGGCCCTCTGGTTAATGAGAAGCTTGGTGCCAGCCAGGTGCTTTTCCTTGACAGACAATCTGGATTTATTTCCTAAAGATTGTAAGCATATTTCTATATTTCTTTTTCTTTTTTTGGAGTAGTATTTCAACTAGAATACTCATCTACATGAATTATTTTTAAAAATATTTTTTAGATGTTGATGGGCCTTTATTTTATTCATTTATCTATATGCGATGCTGAGAATCAAACCCAGTGCCTCACACATGTTAGGCAGGTGCTCTACCAGTGAGCCACAACTCCAACCCCATGAATTATTTTTTTGTTTGTACTGTTGGCACAAATTAGAGTCTTTTATTCTGGAAATTACACTTCCAATCCTCACAGGAAATGTATATTATTAAAAATGTTTCCCCCATTCTTAATTTCTAGAATTCCTCTTAGACACTGTCTGTCCCACTTGCATCAAATCTGTCTTCTTATTTGAATAATTGACATAATTTTATCTTTTTGCTTTATAATTTTTCATTAATTCATTAATATGTAAACATATTTATTGACTATATCCTAAGTAACTATTGAGCTCTAGGCTCTGTAAATACAATAGAAAGCAGGTGAAACTCTCCATTGAACACACTGTGATTTAGATGTTTTGACAGATTTCCTCAGCTCTGACTTGGAAAAATAATTTTATCTTCATCTATATCTAATTAGTTTCTCTCCTAGAGAATTTTAAGTTGCAGTTAGCATATTCTTCATGTTAAAATATATTTTTCTTTTCTTCTATTTTTTTCTTTATTATGGCCTCCACCAATTCTATGGTTTCAATAGTTCTGAGTTTGCTAATTGTATCTTTTTCTTACAAATACGTTAATTTCAGAGACACAATGTAAAAGTTATACAGGTACATATGGGGAAAAATTCCAGCATGGTTGTTGGTGAAAGTGAAGTGGTTTAACTAGAGAGATTTATTGACTCTTCATTTTGGTAGAGACTGAAGTTCTATGGGTGTGACATTCTGTAGGACAGAAAAGATGGGTAATTAGTTCTTGCTAGAATCTTCTCCATAATGATGTTCTGCTTGGGAAAAGACAGTGAGTAGTTAAGTCTCTATGAACTTCACTGCAAAAGTGGGTTCAAGTCTTCGAATATTACTTTGAGGATGTGCTTCCTTGGGGCTGTGGATGTAGCCCAGTGGCAAAGTGCTTGCCTGGCATGTTTATGGCCCTGGTTCAACTATTAGTATTCAGAAAAAAAAAATGGTGATGAAGACATGCTTCGCTGTCACTTCTCTAACTGAAGGTGTGACTGACAAAGTCACCTCTCTACACAGTAGTAGTCCTGTTTCTCACCTTGATATTGTGTTCCCTGGACTCCTGACCATCACTTTGCTGTCTGGTCTCAGGCTGACCATGGTGGAAATGAATGTAGGCAAATGATTACAAGCTTGAAGATTAATCTAGCTGGGACAGACACAGAATCCTAGTGACCATGGTAAGGTTTGAGGTAATCCACTCAAAAATTTTTGATAGTTTTATCCTCCAAATTATCTCTTATGATTTGAGTTCTGTATTGTGTTAGCTCTTATTGATATTTCTTTTTCATTATGAAGAGGTTGTCAAATATCTAGTGATATTTAATTATTTGATGATGTTTATGAAAGGTGATTGGATTAGTTAATATAGGCAGCAGAGCTTAAGGTAAATAAGTTCTGGAATAGAAAGGAGAAGCCAGCACATTAAATCATGCAGCATATTTTAAAGATAATAGACTTATTTAGAAAATAGCTACACATAAAAGTACAGAACTATTTTTGAATAATGATGCTATAGTAACTATCATTATGTTTGAACAACATTTCCTTCAGTTAGAATTTATCCATATCTAGTGAATGCAAAAGTTTATAAAATTTAAATTAAATAGAAGCCCTGTCATAGGAAGATTTACAGCCTAGTGTATCTAATTATCTTTCAGTAACTTTGGAAAATGTATCAGCTTGTCAAAACTGGCATCAATTTAACACCCAGAGCAAATATTAAATAATGGAGATGGTTTATTACAAAACTCCTATGAGTAACCATTTTAACTTTCACAAATGTTTTTCAGACATACTTAAAAGAAAAATGTAGCAAAGTAAATGCAAGTAGTTTTATGGCAATTCTTTACTCTTTAACTACAAGAGATGTGTTCCATTTATAGCCCTTTAAGTGCTGCCTTTAAAACAACATTTTGCCATATTTTATTTGTTCCTTCTTATACTCAGGGATAAAGTAACAATATCACAGCAGTAAATATACAGAAAATATATTGGTGGAAAGAGTACTGTAATGGAAAATAGAGCTCACTTTTCCTATGTATATGGGAATGTTGAAAAACAAAATAGAAGGTTGAATTCTGTGAGATGAGATGAATTCAAAAAGTGCCAATTAATGTAAAATTGAACCTTTTGCTCCATATCCACACCAACTTTATTGTTATTTGTATTCTTGATAATTGCCATTCTGGCTGGAGTGAGATTGACTCTCAGTATAGTTTTAATTTGCATTTTTCTAATTGCTGGAGATGTTAAGCATTTTTTTTCCATATATTTGTTGTCCATTCATATTTCTTCTTCCATGAAGTGCCTGTTCAATTCTTTTGCCCATTTATTAAGGGTGTTATTTGTTTGTTTCTTTGTTTGGTGTTAAGTTTTTTGAGTTCTTTATATATCCTGGAGATTAATGCTCTATCTGAGGTGCAAGTGGCAAAGATTTCCTCCCATTCTATAGCTCTCTCTTCACATTCTGATTCTATCCTTTGCTGTGAAGAAGTTTTTTAGTTTGATACCATCTCATTTATCAATTTTTGATTATACTTCTTGCACTTCAGGAGTTTTGTTGAGGAAGTCAATTCCTAAGCCACATGATGAGTGTTCAGGGTCTCTGGTCTATTGCCTAGCTCCTTGGTCTACTCTGAGTTGAGTTTTGTGCACGATGAGAGATGGTAATTAAATTTCATTCTACTACATACGGATTTCAAGTTCTCCCAGTACTGTTTGTTGAAGAGGCTATCTTTCCTCCAGGGTATGTTTATGGTCCCTTTGTCTAGGAACTGTATTTATGTAGGTTTGCTCTGTGTCTTCTCTTTTGTTCCATTGATATTCATGCCTGTTTTTCTGCAAATATCATGCTGTTTTTGTTACTCTAGCCCTGTAACATAATTTATGGTCTGGTATTTTAATGTCGCCTGCTTCATTTTTCTAAGGATTGCTTTGATTATGCTGGCCCTCTTGTTTTCCAAATGAATTTCATGACTGCTTTTTCTTGCAGATTCCTCAGGAAATTTGAAATGGAACCACATTTGATGCAGTTGTTCCACTCCTTGGTATGTACCCAAAGGACTTGCATACTATAGTGATGCAGCCACATCAACGTTTATAACAGCTCAATTCACAATAGCTAAACTATGGAACCAACCTAGATGCCCTTCAACAGATGAATGGATAAGGAAAATGTGGTGTGTACATATATACACACAATGGAATATTACTTAGTCTTAAAGAAAAATGAAATTAAAGCATTTGCTGGCAAATGGAGTTGGAGAATATCATGCTAAGTGAAATAAGTCAAAGACAAAACACCAAAGGCCAAATGTTTTCTCTGATATGTAGATGCTAATTCACAATAAGGGGTATGGGTAGGGACGAATAGAGTTACTTTATATTAGGTAGAGGGGAGTGAAGGGAGAGGAAGGGGTATGGGGTAGGAAAGACAGTAGAGTGAAACAGACATTCTTACCTCGTATACATATATGACTGCATAACCAATGTGATCCTATAATATGTATAATCAGAAAAATGAGAAATTACACTCCATTTATATATGAGCTATCAAAATGTATAAAATGCATTCTACTGTCATGTACAACGAATTAGAACAAATCAAAAAAATTAAAAAAGAAATGTGAATATTAGAAGATTTAAATCAATTTTGGCATGTAATAAAGAACAATGCACTTCCCATGTTCAAAGTCTTAGTCTTTGTTCATATAAAAGTTTTGAGTTACTTGATAAGATTTATGATCTCATAACTAAAGCTTAAAACCAAATCCAAAAAGATATTTGAGTTTTGCATGACTATTAGACATAGAGATGAATACAATAAAATACATTTAAAAGATTCTTCCCTATAGGGCTTGTTAACACATTGTGTTTATCTTTTAATGTCACTATTAACTAATCTATCCCTGTTTTCTAGATTATTATATTTTTGATAACTGTAATAATGTTCTTTTTTCCTAAACTACCTTTTCTTCTAAACAAGAATGTCTCTACTCTTGGTTCTTTGAAAGTTTCTAAAGGATCATTGTAAGTGACAATGGAAAACAGTGTTTACCTATTGAAAAAAAAAAAGCAGTTGGCAAAATTTTAAATGCACCCTATTTGTAAGCTAAAGTTTTTCATGATCAAATTATATTAAGACATAGAATGAAATCTACTTATGGGGAAAACATAAAGGCCCTGATCTCATTCCTGTTTTTAGTATCTTGCATTGACATGCTTATCTCTACAATTGGCTGAAATTGATTCTGGTTGGCAATTATCATGCCTGTCTCTCAGATAAAAGAAAAGAAATCATCAATAGATGCACTTCTGGTCTCAAAAAGTCATAGTAACAGCTAAAGTACTACAGTAGTTTTTTTTTTTTTTTTAGTTTAAATAATGGGAAATGTCATCTTAGAGCTCAAATACACAAAACAAATGTGTACAAATCAGACTGCTATTTTTTTACTATATAAAAAGAGGTCTATTATGTTTTTCTCTGTTCACACAGTGAGAATGATTGTCCTCTGGTATTTTGCAATAAAGTAAGTATTACATATTTTGATGATTTTTTATGCCAGTAATATTTCACAGCTTCCTCAGATCCCATCTCACGGGTAATATTAACCCTTTTGATAGGCTGTTTTGGTATCACAGACAAGTAATATGTACATATTTTTTCATTTTCTTGCATAATGTATGAGTAATTTATCCACTGGTACCTTTGAGATATATAAAAATATTTTGTTATTTTTTCAAATTGTATGTCTCTAATTATTTTTTAGGCTGAGCATTCTTCTACTGATAATCCCCATGTATTAAACTTCCCAATATCTTTTTCAGAGACTATCATGGCATCTAATTTGGCCATGAGTTCTATTCATTTATTTGCTTTAAAATGTATTTTTCAGAAGCTGATTTTGTCTCTACTTTTATTAGTAAATTTCAAAGAATGAAAAATAATACTTTCACATAGCCCTCTCTAAAAGCTCTTTGATCATCATTGTTTTCATTTCTGATTGTTTTTGCTTTCTAAATGTTAAAGTTCAGCTAAAATTGTTTAGATTGAGTAACCATGAGACTTCCATTTTCTTTGTGAAACAGTTTTTAGAACAGTCATAGTGCAATTTTAGCATAGAATAATGTAATTGTTAATAATTGTCTTCTCCATTTGATGTTACTATCTTTTTCTAGAATTCTACTTTGGTATAAATGTTATTACTCTGATTTTATTATTTTGTTAGTGTTTGATTGACTTACTTCTTTCTAGTCCTTCATGTGCAACCATTATGGGTCATTTAGCTTCAGGTTTATTCCTCTCAAAAAGCCCATGTTAGAGTTTGTTTAGTTTGATTGTAGTGAAACTAGTTGTTTTAAATTCAAGATAATTCATGTTCTTTTAAAAAAATAAATTTGAGCCATTCATATTTTCCTAATAACAAACACTATAATTATTGAATTTTATATTTAAAATTAATATGCTTGTATATGATTAAAATGAATATGCTTTTCTACTTTTATAAAATTGAATTCTTTCTGGGAGAAAAATGAATAAACTGTTAAATACAAATGAGCACATGACAATTTAAAAACAAAATTAATCAATTGTATTAATCCGTTTTCTTTAACTATAAGAAAAGACGTGAGGATGGGAATTTAATAAAGAAGAAGTTTATTTGGCTTGGAGTTCTAGAGGATCAAGGACAGGGTACCTGCTCTGGTGAATATCTCATGGCGGCTGTGTCCACAAATGCTAAGCGTCTTAGTGAAGGAAAAGATCACATGACAAGACAAGAAACCAGAGGTGGTGGGTGCCGCCGGCTACTCTTGCTCTTTTTGTAACAGTCATCTCTGTAGAACTAATTCAGGGTCCCATAAGATATGAATCGCTTGTTAATCCATTTGCAGCCAGCGCCTCCAAAGACCTAACAACCTCCCAGCAGGCCCACCTTTTGAAGGCCAGAACCTCTTAACATCGCCAACCTGGGGACCAAGCTTCAACACATGAATCCTTGGAAGAATAAATCACATTGAAAACAAAGCACAAGGGTGTTTGCAAAAACTTTGTAGTAATTTGTCTCTTTAGTTTTCTCTATACTTGGATGGTTTCACACATTATGAGCCCTAGTTTCCCAAGATCAAATCTGGAATTATTCTTCCCAATATTCCTTTAATATGCTGGCATGTAATTTGGGGTCTGCCATGAGATAGACAATAGGAGACTTTAATTTGGAGGAAGGCTATGTGAGGAAATATTTATTCAGGGAATTGTATTTTGCTGTTGCAGGGAGTGACGGGCAGCTCTCTCTCTTTCTAGGCAGCAGGAATGGTTTCAAGCTGTGATTCATGCATTTCTTATGTAGCATTGTCCTCATCCACACGGTTTTAAAGCCTTGTTTTAGGTCTGTTTATGGAAGTTTATTTGCAGGTCTGTTTCTCTTAGCTCTCCCCAAAATTCTTTGAACTAACTCAAATCATTTAATAAAATATTCTTCTCGGTAGATCTTACAAATCAATAGCAACTTAAATGAAGTAGCAACTCTAATGTAGTATATTCTATTTTACGAAGGGGATTGGGGGAGGCCGAGACAGCATGGCTTAATGAGAGTAATAAAGTCTTTTGTTCCATTGATACAGTGTAGTCGAATCACCCTCCAGAAACTATATGACAGTGCTTCTTCTAAAACAAACTTTGTGACTTAAAGAGCTGATTTTAGGCGGCGGGGGCGTGGCGGGGGCGTGGCGGGGGCGTGGCGTCCGCGGCCGGCGCGGTAGTGGTGGTGGCTGCAGGAAGGGCGGGGGCGTGGCCAGGCGTCCGTGGTGCGTGCCCGCCCGAGGGAGCGGGGCTCCAGCCCTGGCAACCGCGGCTGGGGCCTTTGTTGGGCGGTGGTCGAGTTCGGGTCGCGGGAGGCAAAGCTGCGGATTTCAGTTTTTCTGACTGTCAAAGGACAGACTGATTGCTCACAGAAAAAGGCGAAGAAAAAGCGCGTTTGGGCACCAGTCCTACTCCCTGCTGATGTCACAGCTTCCGAAATGGGGCTCAAGTCCATAAGCTCCAACTGCATTTTTGATCGAGACTACATTTAATGAATGATGTCAGGAAGTTCCCTCATGTATTACAGTATTTGAGAGAAGCTATTCTTTCACACCGTTTTAAAGAAGTCATTCATATACATCTGGATGAGCTTCTCCGAGTTTTAAAGTCTATAATGAAAAAGCATCAGAACCTCAATTCTGTTGATCTTCAAAATGCTTCAGAAATGCTCAGTGCAAAACTGAAAGCTGTGAATTATACAGAAGTTAATGAAGAAAACAAAAACGATCTATTTCGAGAAGTATTTTCTTCCATTGAAACTTTGGCATTTACCTTAAGTGCTTGGCATTTACCTTAACTTGGAATTGGAGTCCACCAGAAATATTGTAGAGTTGACAGAGGCACCTAGAGCTAACTTTGAACTACAGGAGTTTATGCTGCTACAGTCTCTATTTACCAGTGCTCTCCTCCATTACATGAAACATAGTCATCTCTTACAACAAACAATTTCAGCTCTCCATGCCAACAAATTTGTACAACCTTTACTGGGGAGGAAGAATGAAGTGGAAAAACAAAGGAAAGAAATAAAGGAACTTTGGAAACAGGAACAAAATAAAATGCTCGAAACAAACTGCTCTCAAAAAGGCAAAATTGTTATGCATGTAACATCAAGATGAGTATGAAAAGCAAAAATCTTCCATGTTTCGTGCAGAAGAGAAACAGCAGTGCTCAAGCGGTGGATTAGCAAAAAATCTCAACAAGCAACTAGAAAAAAATTGAAGGTTGGAAGAGAAAGCTCTTCAAAAAGTAGAAGAAGCAAATGAACTCTACAAAGTTTGTGTAACAATGTTGAAGAAAGACGAAATGATCTAGAAAATACCAAAAGAGAAATTTTAACACAACTCAGGACACTTGTTTTCCAGTGTGATCTTACTCTCAAAGCTGTAACAGTTAACCTCTTCCAGATGCAGCACCTGCAGGCTGCCTGCCTTGTGTTGTGTGCAGTCTTCTCTCTTTATGATCCAGACCAAGAGTACAGTGAATTTGTGAAGGGTACAAACTCAACTGAAGAAGAAACAGTTGATGGGAGTGTAAACAAACCATTAAGAATAATTCACAGACATCTAGATATGGCCCTACTGACTCTTTACAGGTTGTTGTGCCCTTTCCTGACAGTTGTAATAAAATTTGAAGAGGACAAATGTTCTAACAATGCAGACCTAACAGGTTCTTCTTTCATTAGATCAGGGACATTTGGGATGTTTAGTGACTCTGAGTGTACTGGAGGGAGCAGTGAATCTAGATCTTTGGATTCAGAATCTATAAGTCCAGGAGACTTTCATCAAAAACCTCCACAAACTCCATTCAGTGGAACCATGTCTTCTGCAGATGATTTAGATGAAAGAGAGCCACCTTCCCTTTCAGGAGCTGGACCCAATTCCCTTGGATACTTTAAGAAAACATTGACCTCAAAAGCAGCTGTCACTCACCAGTTCTGAAAATCGAGATTCCCCCCAAAATGCAGAGATTGTGAAGGCATTGTAGTATTCCAAGGTGTTGAATGTGAAGCGTGTCTCCTTGTTCATCACCAAAACTGTTCAGAAAACTTAAACATTATCTGTGGTCATCAGAAACTTCTGGGAAAAATACACTTATTTGGAGCAGAATTCACACAAGTTACGGAAACGGAGCCAGATGGCATTCCTTTTATACTCAAAATATGTGCCTCAGAGATTGAAAAGAGAGCCTTGTGTTTACAGGGAATTTAGTGTGTTAGTGGAAACAAAACAAAAACTGAAAAACTGTGTCAAACTTTGGAGAATGGAATGCACTTGATAGACATTTCAAAATTTAATTCACATGATATTTGTGAGGTCTTAAAATTATACCTTTGACAGCTCCCAGAACCATTTATTTTATTCCAATTACACAAGTAATTTACAGACCTTGCCAAAGAGATCCAACATGTTAACAAAGAACAAGAAACCAAAAAGGATAACCCCGAGGACAAAAAACATCCAAATATGTGTATAGAAATAAACCAAATTCTTCTGAAAAACAAGGACCTTCTAAGACAATTGCCAACATCAAATTTTAACAGTCTTCGTTACCTCATTGTACATCTTAAGTGGGTACTCCATCATGCAGAAGAAAACCAGATGAACTCCAGAAACTTGGGAGTGATATTTGGACCCAGTCTCATTAGGCCAAGGCACTTGACTGCTTCTCTCACCATCTCCTCCCTTGCTGAATATTCAAATCAGGCACGGTTGGTAGAGTTCCTCATTACTTACTCACAGAAGATCTTTCATGGATTCCTACAGCCTCAAGATGTTATGTGTAGTGCAGGTGTTGGTTACACCTCAGGTTGATCGAAGTTGTCTTTCAAACCTCTGTTATCATCAGAAGAAAGAGGCTCAGAGCATTCCATGAAGTCACTATATTTTTCTTCAAAGGAAGATATCCACACTGCAGATAGTGAAAGCAAAAATTTTGAATCAACTACATCATTTGAGGAATCAGAACGCAAGCAAAATGCATTGGAAAAATGTGATGCATGTCTCATTGATAACAAAGAACCAAAAGACTGACAACATTTGTAAAACCAGTAAGTCACTTATTTTGAAATCTGATAGAACAACAAACAATATGCAGAAGCATACACCAAGGACCAAGATTAGACCTGTAGGTTTGCCAGTAGATAGGTTACTTCTTGCAAGCCCTCCTAGTGAGAGAAACAGCAGAAATGTGGGAAATGTTAAGGCGGACAAGTTTTGCAAGAATTCTACCTTTGAAGGACTTAATAGAAAAGATACCCCTACTACTGTTCCAAATTTAATGACTTTGATCAGCAGATTCTACCTAAAAGTTGGGAAAAGCAATGTGAACAAAACAACTCAACAGTCAAGCCTGCAGTGATTGTGCCTATTCACACCAGGAAAAAAGTGACAATGAGCGTCAGTGTCAGTGGTGACCATTCCAGCAGTGCCACACAACCCAGTAAGCCATAAACAGAGTCAGCCAGGTCAGCAAGAGAGGCATCAGAGAAACAGTCCTCCAATTCCTATCCTCTCATTCTTGCCAGAGCACCCGGAACACTGCCCCAGCACTGGACAACATCTTTATAAACCATGTACCCCCATTAGCAAAGTCAGGACGGGAGAGACCAACTTCACCAGCTTCACTTTAAGTAGCAGTGCCTCCTGACTCAGCTCATACTCCCCTGAGTCAGGTGGAGAAATCAGTTCCAGACTTGGACAGCACATCAGCCTGTGCTTTGCAGCCAGCCAGGTGGTAAGCCTAAAGAGGACCCTGAGGAGCACAGCCTGCCTGGTGTGAACCCAGACTGCCAGAGACCCAGGCTAAAATGAATGCAGCAGTTTGAAGACCTCGAAGATGAAATCACCCAATTTGTGTAGGGCTTTCAAAATTCAGTTTTTCTTTTTGTTGTTCTCTTTTGTGGTATTGTGCTGGTTTTCTAAAAGAATGTTTTGACAGGACCCCTTTTGTATAGGATTGCCAAAGTGTATATTTTGCTGTGTGTCTTGTATCATATTTGCTAGTCATATTGCATGGTAGTGTTTTGATAGGGCCACATTTGTGCCTCACTGGAATTATCTTTAAATTCTGTTTTTGAAGTTGTGCATAAAATAAGTATCATAATTTTAAAATTTCAAATGATTTTCCCCATAAAATGGTCCATTTAAATGCATCCCTAATGTATGATATAATTCTCAACAAATCTGCAGTGTGGATCTCTTGCCTATTGATGCAAGAGAATTTTTAAACTAAAAAAGCAAAACACAACTCAAACAGTTCGAAGACCATTAACTTATTAACATAAACATCACAAAGTTGTAATGCAATTCTATCACGGTCAAAATTGTATGGGAAAAAACATATTCATACCCAATAAAGATTTTTCAGGCACCTGCATTCAGAAACATTTTATGAATAAGCATTTAGTTTCGCTCCAAAAAATAAAGCTAATTTTCCCCAACTGCGAAACTAAGTGCTTATTTATAAAATGTTTCTGAATGCACTTGCATTCATTCAAAAGCATTCTTTCAAAAGCTTACATACATGCTATGAACACACAAATGGTCAAAGATGCACTATAAAATTGTATGGGAAAAACATTCATAACCAATAAAGATTTTTCAGACTCTTGCATTCAGAAACATTTTATAAATAAGCACTTAGTTTCACTCCAAAAAATAAAGCTGATTTTCCCCAACTGCAAAACTTAGTGCGTATATATAAAATGTTTCTGAATGCAAGTGCCTCAAAAATCTTAATTGGGTATGAATATGTTTTTCCCATACAATTTTATAGTGCATCTTTAACCATTTATGTGTTTATAGGATGTATGTAAGCTTTTATTTGTCATAACTTTGTTAACTTTTTAATATTGACATAATGGCCAAAAAGCTTGCAAATCTGTATTTAATTGCATTCTAATTGTCAGTTTTTACATGTGGTGGTCAATTAAATTGTACAAAGAAAAGGCACTTAAACCTATTTTTAAATTATATGGTTTAGTTATATCTTATTTGGCTTTAGATGGTTTTAATAAATTTGATATTTTTTTACCCCTTAGCTTCTTCTGTATAAATGTTTACTTTATGACAGTTCCAAACTTTTTGGTATTTTCTATAGTGGTCTTGATATTAGAGATAAGGAAAAACATGAAAGCTTGCTGCAGCACTCCTCATGACTCCATGCACTCTTAGAGCTCTTTTGCACATTCTGAACTCTGTACACTCCAGTCAAATTTTGTTTTTTAAAATTTTCTTTTTCATCTAAAGTTCACTAATTGAGGGCTTTTATAAAATTCAAAGAAGTTGCTTTATTTGTGTGTGTGCTTTCTGAAATCATTGCGTTATTCAGTTATTTACTTGCAATGTTCTTTTTATTATGTTTATAGTGGAAACTACTATTTATTGAATGTCTATGAAATTCAGGAACTTTTCTAATGTTTTGTCTCAGAAAATAAGATAACATGCTTATTGATATTACCATTGTTTTACAAATAAGTAAACTTGAAAAACATATTAAATTGCAAGATCTTTAAGAGCCAGTGAAGAAGTAATACATCTGCAGAAATCGTGATTTGAAACTGTTAAATATTGTGCTCTTCTCACTCCATAATCTGCAAATTATTTAAGACAGGGTAGAATGTATTATATCCTATGCCTCTATTGGTGGCCAATTTACTATTGGTGATCAATAACTAATATTATTTGAAATAATAATGGAATAGATACAGGCTATCACTTGCCTTTGTCTTTTTTTCTCAACTACTTCATTAAAATGCTTTATTTATTTATTTTTTTCCCTCAGATTTGAATGTCACTTCCACATGCAAGGTCTCTGCAACCTTTTTTTTTTTTTTTTTTGGTTCATGGTACACAAATGGAGTACAAGTATCGTTTTTCTGGTTGTTCCCAAAGTAGAATCATACAATTTGTGTATTCACACACATATATAGGGTAATGATGTTTGTCTCATTCTATTATCTTTATTTTATTTTTTATTATGCTTTGTTTTGAATCATGACAAAACATTTTTTCTATTTCAATGGTACCCAATTATTTTGGAAAATATGTTAAACCTAAACAAATCACATTCCTTAATCCTCTTTGTCCAGAAAGTACTTTTGATAAATTCGTTTGTTCTATTCTCTTTTTAAATTCATGTTGCTGTTCTCATCATAAGTAATATATCCTAAGCCTTTATTGATTCCATGAACATTTCTAATATGCAAGTGAGGTTGCTAGATGACTTTCAGGAAACTCCATGACATATTCATATTTGAAGCATAAACAAAGTAATAAGCAAATGTAAAACAAGAAGAAAAATACAATACTAATAATCTTTAAAGCTGATGATGGTATTTCATCTATTTATCAATAGTTATAGTTATTTTATACGTATGTGAACATCTGTATTTATTTCACATAATAATCGTTCTTACCAAAGCTCCTTTATGCAGTGACACAGTAAGCATTTTACTGTTGTGTTGCTTAGCACATTATGGTATTATGTATATTAAATTTTTCTTTTTAAAATGAATAGGCCTACATATAAACTTTTCCAAAATATCAAATATTATTTAAGACATTATAAAAAGTCATGATTTTTAAAAATAACTATTAAAATCAGTTATTCTCACACACCAAAATGAAGAAATTTTATACCAAACATTTTTCAATAACATGTGTGATGAGTAATAAACCAAAATACCTTGTAAGATGTTGGACTCAAGAGAAGTATAAAATTAGAAAATTATACTGTGCTTTGGTATGCAAATAGAAATACATTTAATGGTTGGGACCTCTGAGGATAAGGGAAAAGTCAGTTGTTATTACATGAGAATCAAACTGGCCAGAAATGGATAGTCACCTGATGCACTGGTACAAATGGGGACAGTGTTCAAACCATAGAGAAATACAGGGATCAGTAAGAACTTGATCAATGGGAACCTTAGTTTCATGACTGACAATTAGATATTTTGACATTCAATAGATTATTTAGCAGCAGTTTACTTTATTCAGCAAATCATATGCAAGTAACAATAGATTTGATTTTGAGAAATTAATTTGGTGATTTTTCAAACATTAAAAAGTTACAATAGAAAATTAAAACATATTGTAAATTGTTTTTAATAGATATTTCAAAAATACTATTAAAAAGGTGGTCAACAAAATAATTTGCATACAATATCCATATACTATTTACCACAATTAAGAATTTAAAATATAATGATATAGTATTTAAAATATAATAATATAATATGAATATTATTCACATTTGCAATTTATTATATTCTGTTCTGGTCAATATACTTAAGTGATGCAGCCATATCATTGTTTATAGCAGTTCAATTCACCATAGTTAAAATATGGAACCAACCTAGATGCCTTCAACAGAAGAATGAATTAAGAAAATGTGGTGTATATACATAATGAAATATTATTCAACCATAAAGAAGAGTGAAATTAAGGCATTTACTGGTAAGTGAATGGAATTGGATACTATCATTCTAAGTGAAATAAGCCAATCTCCAAAACCAAAGGCTGAATGTTCTTTCCGATATGTGGATGCTAACAGACAATAAGGGGGAAGGGAAGAATAGAATTTCCATGGATTAGACAAAGGGGAAGGAAGGGAAGGGTGGGGAATGGGAATAGGAAAGAAAGTAGAGTGAATTAGACATCACTTTCCTTTTTTCATATGTGGATACATGACCAGTGAAATGCCACACCATGTACAACCACAAGAATGGAAGCCTAATTAGGGTAAGTTATATTCTATGTATGTGTAATAAGTCAACATACACTCTACTGTCATGTATATCTAAAAAGAATAAATAAAGTATTAAAAAGTGTCAATTAAATTTTATCTTTTAGATTGGAAATTTTTTTTTTTTTTTTTTTTGTACCAGAGATTGAACCCAGGGGCACTCCACCACTGAGCCACATCCCCAGCCCTTTTTTGTATTTTATTTAGAGACAGGGTCTCACTGAATTGCTTAGGGCCTCACTAAGTTGCTGAGGCTGGCTTTGAACTCGCGATCCTCCTGCCTCAGCCTCCCAAGTGCTGGGATTACAGGTGTGTGCCACCATGCCCGGCAAATTTTATCTTTTAAATATCATGTTTTCTTGGAGTTGGTTCACATATCTCCATGGTGTGGCACTTCTGGAAGGTAGTATTAAAACAACTAATCCTGTAGACTTTGCAGAAGGTGATTCTCCAAGGTCACTGTTTCTCATTTCATTTAATATGTACATAACTTCAATGATTGTGCTCTCCTAACTTCTTCTTTTCAATTCTCTTCAGAATGATTTTGAGGCATAAATTCTTATCAAACAACAGTGTTTCAGTTGTTCAGGCCATAGAATTTAGCTATCTCTTTTACTCTAACTTATTCTAGCTTTCCTAATTATTATGTTGATCTTATTATCTTCACCTCCAGTCTTATTTTAAGAATAGGAAGATACCTTGTGCAATTTACCCTAAATATTTCCTTTTTGTTAGATAGTGATAGATGAATATAATTCATTGTGAGAGGTAATGTAGTATGTTTTATGTTTACAGAATTTTGTGCTTCTTTAATTGTCATAAGTCCAAATCATTTCTGCCTAGACACACAACAATTGCTTAGATGGTTCCTACTAATTGGAGACAGAAAAGTTTCTGTGACTTTTAGTGTTATTCAAGGTATGTATGATGACAATGTTTAACTTTCTTTACCTTTGTGCATGATTTACACAGTGGACTGACTCAGTAAAACCCCCTGAACAGTGGCATGTCTTTTGTCATGCATACTCTAGGAAAATGATTCTGAGCATTCCTAGGATAATGACCCATGACCCTGTCTCTGATACTCAGGAAACAGGAACTCATTCTAGGAAGCCAAAACCATTCTTTTACCTCATTCTAATCTAATTACATCTCTGAGACACCTTCAATTTTATGAAAGAACTCCTTAATAGACAAAGTGGATTTTCTTTTTTTTTTATGGGAATTTTTATCTTTTTAAAAAAATTTTTATAGATCGCATTTTTGATTCACTGTACGCAAATGGGGTACAACTTTTCATTTCTATGGTTGTCCATGATGTAGATTCACACCATTCATGTAATCATACATGTACATAGGGTAATGATGTCTGTCTCATTCCACCATCTTTCATCCCCAACCCCCTCCCCCTCTCATTTCCCTCTATGGAATCTAAAGTTCCTCTATCTTCTTTTACCCCCTCCCCACACCCATTATGTATCATTATTTACTTATCAGGGAAAACATTTGGCCTTTGAGTTTTGGGAATTGGTTTATTTCACTTAGCATGATATTCTCCAATTCCATCCATTTACCTGCAAAAATAGGTGTTGGTGTGAATGTGGGGAAAAAGGCACACTTTTACATTGCTGCTAGAGTTGCAAATTGGTGCAGCCACTCTGGAAAGCAGTATGGAGATTCCTCAGAAAACTTGGAATGGACCTGCCTTTTGACCCAGGTGTCTCACTTAAAATTAGCGTACTACAGTAACTCAGTCACATCAATGTTTATAGCACTTCAATTCACAATAGACTATGGAACCAACCTAGATGCCCTTCAACAGATGAATGGATAAAGAAACTGGGGTGTATATATACAATGGAATATTCTTCAGCCATAAAGAAGAATAAAATTGTGACATTTACAAAGTGGATTTTCTCTAGATACATACATACCAATTATTTCCAGATGGAAAAAGAGGAGACATTTCTATTCCCTAAAAACTGACATTTTATTGAAAGGATATACTCCATTCAGAACAACACGGTTCCACCATGTTGCATTAAATACTCAGCATAATGTCTCTCTCTTTTTGATTTCTCTCCCTGTTTTTGAGAGAGTGAATTGATGTTTTAATAAAAGCAGTAACTTCTTTGGAGCTCTCCTTACTATAAGAGTCAATATGTCACCAAAAGTTTTGTCCTCATATCTGGTGCTTATCTAAATAATGATAACAAGGTACTGAGAAAAAGGAAAAAGAAGTTTATTCATTTGCCAAAAAGGAGATTAACAGACTAGTGCCTTTAAGAGCTACTATCCCCTTTATAAGGGGAACTTAGAAACAAAGAACTTTTACAAGGGAAATTCAGGGACTAGGCTCCTGGTGACGTGGATCAGGTGACATGGTTTATGTCTAGATGGTGGCCTGGAGACAGTGATGGCTCAAACCAGTTGGCACCAGTTTCCAGGTTTGCACATCTTGCTAATACAGATTCCTTTATTTTTTTTATTTTTTATTTTTTTTTTTAATTTGTACCAGGGATTGGACCCGGTGGTGCTTAACCAGTGAGGCACATCCCCAACTTTTTAAAATATATATTTATTTACAGGCATGGTCTTGCTGAGTTGCTTTAGGACCTCCCTAAGTTCTAAGGCTGGCTTTGAACTTATGATCCTCCTGCTTCATCCTCCCAAATCACTAGGATTATAGGTGTGTGCCACTGTGCCAGGTAGAGTCCCTCATTCTTGCAGTCAGTGAGCTGAAGGGCATGATAACCCAGTCTGGGACAGACAGAAAGTTAATTCTTCTTCCCCTGCAGTTAGGAAGGGGAAGAAGGAGAGGAAGAAGAGATAGAGGAGTTAGTGTGTGGGGAGTCGAGTCCATGTCTGTTTTTAAAATGAGCTACAAGCAATTGAGTAGCAAGGTTCACACTCCAAGCATGAAGAGGACCCTATTTGAAGAACAGTACACCTTTTCTACATCTTTTTAACATTTGAGTGTTTAGACCCCCGTTTCACTGTACCCTGTTATAGTCACTACAATCATTATAGTTGCTTCATATTTGACTAATGACCCCAAATTCTACTTAGTGTTCCCCAATAATGTGAAATTGGAAAGGATGTTTTAATAAACATTATTATTATAAGTGTGCTGATTCTGGATTCTGTTGAAATTTTTATTGCTTTCATCACTGACAAAGTTTTATCTGCTCATACATGTCCCACTGCAAGGTCACTCATATTTTTTACCCTTCATAGAGTTTGCAATCTTCAGCAATAAGTCAGAGATTATGCATGTAAAACTCTCGATAAGAATTTCCTTTAATTATAACTACTGAGGAGAAAATAATACTCAGGGACACTAAGTGTATAATACTTTGCTGTATTTCATCAGTATGTCACAGAATTTTATATCCCTGAAATTAGTTTTCATGTTGTAATCAATGGCATCTTAGAGCTGATAAAAAAAATGGTGTTGTCTACCAGTCCTTTACTCCTCTCAAGCATTTTATGTCCAAAACACAAAGATTGAATTGGGTCAGATATTTTAGAAATCTGAGTCCATCCATTTGCAAGAGGAATGGATGATATAAAGAGTCTTTGTTTCTGAAATGAACTGTCTCATTACTATAGAGATTCTATAAACATATTGAGAAAATGTCAAGAATATGTATAATATAAACAAAAGGATAGAAATTAGATCCGGGATTATAAAAGTGTCAATCTTTTAAAAGATCTAAACACATAGGGATAATTATAATAGAATGACCAAAAAGAAAAAAAGGAAAAAGAAAAGCAACTCCAGAAGAGCATTGCTGAGCAATGGAAAGATATTTGGAAAAGTTGGAAATAGCTTCCCTTCAAATGTGAAAGATTCAAAGTGAACTGTTTTGAATTTTTATAAAAAGAAGATAATAATCAATACAGTCCACTTTTTTTTACCAGTATATAACCTTAATTAGGGAGGAGATCGAGTCATAGTGTTAAACTCTCAAACCCATTTCATATTATTTCATGTTGAAACCAGTAGACAGTATACATTCTAATAAAAGGCCATTAAAAGAAGGCCATTCAAGCTCTTGGGCTCTTTTCAGTAGTGAGCTTACAGTTACTGCTGGCTGCATAAATGAGTACAGGCTCTTGTGTTTGCCAGCATTTTGAAGTGGATAAGCTCCATCCACTGAACACTCAGCGTGCAGCATTTTGCAGAGTTCGCATCAGCAAAGGCAGTGGTAATGGCATTGCACAGTAAATCACGCTTCACATATCACTAAACATGGCAGCATTTTTTTAAAAGAGAGATCTATTTTGGACTTGACAGGCCTGATAAATCAAATACGTGTTTCAAAGTCAAGAGTAGATTCAATACAACCATCCAAATCCAACAGTTGGTTCAGAGAAATTATAGAGCAAAATTGAACAGACTTTTCAAATGTCATAGGTAGGCTTACAAACTTTACTTGTTTGGAAATTAATAGTATTTTAGCTATTTTGTGTACCCAGTTTGGAAAGAGAATAACACCCAAATCTTAAACTGTCTATATACTCTGAGATTATTATTTATGATTTGGAGCCAAAGCAAATGAATTAAATGACTCTGCTCTTGAACTGTTTGTTTCTTCCATGTGTGCATAGCTGTGCAGGACTATGTCACTTAGATAGACTTTCCAAGGCAGTCCACATGTCATGGTGGTGAATAAAGTCCTGGCTATTTTCATTCACCAAGGTATGGGCCACAAATGCATCAGAGATCTGCAGGGGGCTTACCTGAGACTTTGTTGGGACTCCATTGCTGTTGAACTCCTTGCTCTAACCAGTGCTGCTTCCCTCCCTTTCCACATAGACGAATTTTTATACAGTATATACAACTCTTTCTCAGTGTCAGTTTCTGCAAAACCAGCTTGCAACAGGGGCATACAAAAATTATCTCTGCAAGAAAGCATGCCAGTCCCTCACTCTTCTCTGAATATTTCACAACAAATATTTCAGCCTGCAGAGATGTTGCTGGAGTTAAAAGATAGCAACTTGTGGTTTCTGTTTCTGCTCACATTGGAACTAACTTTCTCATTACATTGCCAGAAAGAGAGGTATGTTATTTCCTTCTTTTCAAGACACTTCCTTTTGAAATGGAATTACTGGAAATTTACTGTTTCTAATACATTATTTTAAAATCTTGATAAAATGGGGTCACTCTAGAAGAGAGAAACCTCCAAAGGAGGGAAATCTACATGTGCACTGGAGCAGAATAACTCCTGGGTTGGTCTACTTTTTACAGCTTCTTTTGTACTCTCTAATCTTCCATCATATTTCCACTGAATTAAACAATCTTAAAAATCACACACCAGAAATATTAGAAGGCCTTTTTACTTGAGCAGAAAAAAAAACAGGAAAAATAGGGATATTATTACTCCATCCCTGATTCTTCTACTCCTGGCTTAAAGGGAGTTGATTCTCACTGTAGAAGCTTTTTTTTCTTTCTCCTTGAGGATACATGCACTGTGAATACCTGTGGTATGACTTAGTTGAATAGGCTCCCTGTGCTGTACTTCTTTTTTATTTTTTGGATAAAATGAGCATGGCTGAAGGTGACTCTTACCTTCATTTTCTAAATGTTTATGGTAGGCACCCATTATTTTCTTTTTTAAAATAATTCTTTTGATTTCTTTATTTATTTTAAAATTTGTTCTAATTCATTATACATGACAGCAGAATGCATTTTGACACATCAAACATAAACGGAGTATAACTTCTCATTCTTCTAGTTGTACATGGTGTAGAATCACAACAGTTGTGTAATCATATAGGTACATAAACACCTATTCTGTAGCAGGAATTCCTACAGCAAATAGCATTTTTCCTTCCCCTCACTTTTCCCAATTCCCAACACCTGTATATTAGATACAAAACTTTTGTAAATAGCTCCCTCTCTCCAAGGCTAATTATCAGAAATGGAAATGAAGACTCATCTCTTATAGCTTCAGCTACTTGAAAGTCCTGATTAGAAGAGTAAAGATCTAATTTATTCAATTCCTTCAACTTTCTTAGTTATGCAAAATAATATTAGAAATATGACACATGCCTCTTGACAGATACAGTTCAAGGGAAAAATTTATATATCACTGAACTTCTATTGCATCAATGTAATCTTTAATTTTCCTTAAAGAAAAACATGCCAATGAAAATACACAAGGAAATTACCACACACACTGCTTTGAGGTGTCCATAAAAGCTGCTGTGTTAATGCAGGAATGTTCAAACATGAAATGACTGGATTCTGAGAGCAGTAACCTCATCAGTCTATTATAGTGTGATAACTGTAGGCAAGTGGGATGTGGCGAGAAGAGGTGGGTCATTGGGTGTGTGACCTGGAAGAGTTCATCTATTCTTCTATCCCTTCTGCCCCCTCTCTCATCATGTTTCGTGGCCAACCTGAGTATAACAGCACCTCTTCACCATGCCTTCTGCCATGATGTTCTTCCCCACTTTGGGCCAAGAGCAATGAACCCTGCCAACCACTAGAAAACTCAACTAAATAACCAGTGATGTAATCCATTCATTGCCTCTTGACTACCCACTGTTTTCCAAAGAGCATGGAAAAGGCACCAGTGAGGTGCACAAAGCTTGAAATTTTACAGAGAAAGTTATTTCAATTTTGAGGGAATAAATGACCCATAGTTGAACCTCAGACTAAGATTCCCAGAAAACAAAATTCTTTTAGCAAATTATTGTTCAATTATTGTTTATGTAATCATTTTGTTGTCGCTCTGCATTTTCCAGTTTTTCCTGAGAACCAACTAAGCCATCACTTCATTGTTCATTCACAGTCTTTGACTGTCAGTCCGCTCTTACGGAGAGGGTCCCCTTACTCCTACCTTGGTACAAGGGATTTAACCCAGTGGTGCTCTACCATTGAACCACATTCCCAGCCCTTTTTATTTTGAGACAGTGTCTTCCTAAGTTGCTTAGGGCCTAGCTAATTTGCTGAGGCTGGCTTTGAACTTGTGATTCTCCTACCTCAGCCTCCTAAATTGCTGGGGTTATAGGCACTGAGTGCAGCAAGGGTGGCAGTTTTTGATTCTGCCTCCTTTTGCTCTCTTTTCCGTGGAAAGAGTCCTGTTCACTCCAAGCATGTTATGAGGCAGGGTATATTATTTGGTGTTTTGCTTGGTGATTATATGTCTGTTTTATGGAATAAGAAAGAGTTCAGTTAGCTGTGTCATCATTCAAAGGGCGGCTAATCTCTGTCAGGATTTGACAGGAAAATAGAAGCTGCTCTAAATGTTGAGAGGGAGAAGGGACTTGGCATAGTAAGGAAGCCACTTAAAAATCATTGTAAGAGCTGGAAGAGTACATATCAGGAGGATACATCTAACTCAGCTTCTCTGGGAGTTTTCAGTGATTCAGAAATTCCTCCACTGGATCAGGTAATTCAGAAAATCATCTGCAATGGGATGGCTATATTCAGTGCCATAGCAGGCGATTCCAGGACGCCATCTGAATCAGCTAAAGCCTAGAACTGACCAAATAGAAAGATAACAGTCACTCATTGGTGATATCTAAACAGGAACCAAACCAGAAAGGTTTCCAGAAATAATGGTGCAGAGGATTAAGCATTCGTTTTCCTCTTAAGAAATGAAATAATTTGTGTATTTCTTCCCTGTGTTACCTAAGAAACATGAAACAATCTTACCTAATTTTACTCAAATATTAACCAAACCTCAGTTAGTAGGAGCATCATTAACTAGATTCATTTTTAATAAAAATACAGTCAATTCTGGTGAAATGTCTCCAAATACTATTGATACAGGGAGTCTCTTTGTTGGAAGCTGTGCTTGGATCAGTAGCAGGGATGAGAGAGAACAGTTTTCTCTAGCTCCTTAATGAAGTTAGATATCTTTGGAAAAAACTTTAGTGTCACTAAATAATCTTTAATTTGTTTTCTTTAACATATTCTGGTCTATCAGTTGTTTTGTGAATGAAAATATGAGCTGGGGTTAGAGGTTGATGTCAGATTCTGACAAATTCATCCATTAGTCTCTTTTCTGAAGAGAAGGAAACTTTTAGAGGTTCCAACTGTCTCTTCTCCCTTCCTCTTTTTCTTTTTCACTACGAGACCCCACATAAATGATCAGCTGTGCTTTGTGCTTAAGGACACTCTGGACCAAAGAAAGTAACATTTAAACAGCCAGTATGAGTATGATGTAGCTTAATATTAAGTTGTCTTTTCTATTAGATCATCATAATTTTGTTCTCTTTGGTAATGGTTCAGTATGGTCCCTGGCACATGACATTTGTTTGGGTTCTCTATTCCTCTGACTTTCTCAGTCTTTCAGCCAGCAACTTCTCCCATGCGTCTCTATTAGAAAAGTCACACAAGCTGCACAAGTGTGTGATACTTACCGAAGGTGTTCAAACACAGTGGTAGACACAAGAGAGAAAGCATGAGATTGGTTTGACCCATTTTTAGAGAAACTGCCAAATGACCATAACCAGTACTAGGAAATGAGATGATTAAGGATTCAATGATAAAGAAATGAAAATAATGAATGCTCAAGTTGAATTTGTTATGCAATGAAATAAGAGAGAGAGAGAGAGAGAGAGAGAGAGAGAGAGAGAGAGAGAGAATATGAGCATATGAATGAGAGGATTTTTACTTTAGAAGACCACTGAGCATGGAATATTCCCCCTTTGATAGTGGTAGGAGACTAGAGACTAAATTCCTCAAGTACATTTCCTCCCACTTTCTGGTATAATATCTGTAACTTATTGATTGAAGTCACGCATAAACCAGAGTTGCAAGGGATACTGATTGATACTGTATATAAATACCCTCTCCTAGGGTAGAGAAGAGGTTGCAGAAAAATAGAGTGTAGATTTATGTGGAAGACAGAAAATATTTGATAAAAAGGAGGAGTCAAATTGATATGAGATTATTTTTTAAGTGTGAAGAAGTGTAAAATTTATGCTGCTTTTTAAAAACTGGAGAAAGAGAAAAGTGGGGTATGGAGGTAGAAAGGATAGTAGAGTGAAACAGACATTGTTACCTCCTGTACATACATAACCGTATGACCAATGTGATCCAACAACATGTACGATCAGAAAAAGTGAGAAATTATACTTCATTTATATATGGTTTATCAAAATGCATAAATGCATTCTAGTGCCATGTATAACTAATTGGAATAAATGATGAAATATTAAACAAAGAATTCAGAAGTGAAGCAGATTTGGAGAATGACAAATTCTAGAATGCAGTCAGGTGAGTGGGTGGATGAAGTGGAGGAAGAGTAGTCATTGAGCTTGGTCTTGAAGGTGGAATGAAATGTTGTAGTTTGCTACTGTGGATGAATTTCTTCCAATTTAGATATTTTCAGTGCTAAAACCAAAAGAGACCCCGAAAAACTGCAACAGGACACAAACTTTCTTGAAAAATAAGAGAGCATAGACAAGAATTCTATGCAAAAGGAAAACATTAGACAAGTTATAAAAATAGTAAAGCATAGGGAGTATTTGCATGAATAGTTATGTGCATTTTGGCTAGAATATTGGGAAGAATTGATCGGAAGAGCAATCAAAGGAGTATCACAAGATTGTGGAAGAACAAGGAGCTTGCACTTCATGATGTACAATTAGTATTTTGGCTTTTAGTGCTGGTGTTGAATCTAACTGAGCATTTTTTCAAATGGACATGGAGATAATACACTGAAATAAGAACCCCCGTATATACTTCTCACATGGGAGCAATTTTTTTCCTGCATTGTTGCTGGTCTGTTATCATGTCATACTTATCAACCATTCAAACTATCTGAAGCATTTAAATAAGATCTTGTTTAAATGCTCACACACAAATAGAAATACACAGATAGTGTGTGTTTCTGTATTTCTACAGAGATTTCATCCCCCATCATCAGATGTAGTTACAATCTGTAGAACTAAGAGTTAAAATTAAATTCCTCCCCTAGTATTCAAGCTTGAAAAACCTAGGAAGGTAATTGATGTCAGATAATGCCAGATGTTTACTTAAATTTGGAAAAACTAAAAAAAATTTAAAAATCTGTCATTTCAAATAATTGTCACATTAAAAATGGAAATAATTGTATAAAATAATTTGCTCTACTTCAAACAATTTAAAATTATAAGCTGCTATTTTAAAGGATCTAAAATACTTCATTATGAGATAGTTTTAAAGCTTGTATTAACATTACTATTGAGCAATAAATTTGTTTTCATGAAATTAGTCAGTTGGCTAAAATATTCAAAGAATCCCCATAGGCTTGTATAAAAGTTAAGTTTTGTAGAATCAGTTAGGAAAGAAGAAATAATTTGGGGAACTAGATGTGGTTATTTTCAGGTTGGGAAAGTCTCTGAGACCTTCACATCCCTCACAAACAGGCAGGAATAGCTCTGCTTAAGTGGCCACTCATGTTCAAGCATTCCAACCAAAGTCACACACTAGGAGCAACTGTGTGAACACTTCTCAAGCTCATTTATCTTTGGAGAAACTCAAAGGAAGAGACGTTCTCATGTCAGATTCAGTAAAATATCATGATGGCCACCAAGTGGAATTCCAACTGGATTTCTGAAACTGATTATTTGAATTTAGAAGAAAAAGAGATGTTGATTCAATTCTTTCCATTTAGAATATCTCCTCAAAAGTAATCTGGAGGAAAAAAATGCTTTTTAATCATATAAGAGCTTGTACATAGTTAACTTTCAGTCAATGTAGTTTTAGCTTTGAATATATAAGCACATTTTCTATCTTCATGTTGATCTTTAGGAGAATCCTCATGACACCAGGATTTCCTGAGCAAATCCATCCACATAATTGAAAAATAAAACACAATACAATATGACTCTCTCCTAAATCTAAATAACACAGGGTCATTCCTGTTTTCCAAGGTAAAATTTTTGGTTTTAGGAGGAAGATAAACTAAAGAGGTCATTAAAAATTCTAATTCTGATTTTGAAAAAAAAATGGTGTCAAATACCATTTCCCCAATATGTTATTTTATTATGTTAATATTATCTTCAATTGTTAATAGATTCATTAGTCTTACAGAACAGAAAACTAGTGAATGTTTTAATATGATATTTATTATTATGTTTTACCAGGTTACTATGCCCACTATGCCATAGTGAATGCTTGAGCACTGAATAAGAACTGATGGGCTGGGGATGTAGTTCAGTTGGTAGAGTGCTTGCCTGGAATGCCCAAGACCCTGGGTTCAAAAAAAAAAAAAAAGAAGTGATGAATAGGAGCTATAAGGAAATCTCCTCATCCTCATGGAATATTAATGTAAACAGCATGCCATGTAGATTCATGCTGAAGTGATTAAACAACTTGTGTTTTTGAATTGTTAAAAATATACTGACAAAAGAAAAGGCAGGCTGGCTTGGAATGGAAGACAGAATAGGATTCTAGCCTGCAGGAAGCTGATGGTGAAATTGTCCAGCAAACAAGGAGGGCATGTTCTCCAATGCCTTTCTCTAAACTGGCTAAGATGGTTATAAAAAAGATACCCCAGAGGGCACTGAAGACCTTTGGACAAATAGATTCCATTTTCTCTTTTCTATCTCATCTCTACAATGAAGGGATTTTCCAAGGTCAATATTTGTTAAAACACAGAAGAAAAATGCTCTGTGGTATATTCTTCCCAAGATTTTGTCTACCTACTTTTGTTAAATTTTGATTTTATTTTTTATTTTCATAACTGGGAGACACTAAAATATTCTATTTTGTAATAATAAAATATTTTTCCATGCCTACAAAATACTTGCTTTTTTGCTAAGTTCTTGAGTTGAAAATTCACCTGTAGTGAATTCCCTACAGCAAGGTCAAATTAGAAAATTAGACATGCTTTTATTTTTTGCATTGGGAAGTAAAATTCTTCCCACCTCTCTCCTTTTTTGGCTTATTATTTCTGCAATGCCAGTGGTCAAACTTTGCGCCTAATGTTACATAAGACATTTCTATATTAAAATGTATGAACCAATGTTTGCTTAGAATTGTTTGATTCTTTGATATTTTTATCCTTTGCTGCTACAGAATATAGTAAATGAACCTCAGTCCATAAACTCAACTGCTTATGTGTTGTCTTAAACATCATAGTTTAAAATGATCATTGTTGGGTTCTTTCATCAGGAAATTTAAAGGATTTCACACAAACTCTTGTCAGAGAAAGCAGTTTTTGTTGTCATTTTGATTTTTAAATAAATTTTCAATAAATATTTTAATGAATATTCCAAAAACTTATCTATATAAATTTTCAGGAGAGATAACTATAATAGTGGAAGAAAAGTGATCCAACTTAGAAAGATAAAAGGAAAAAGGCAATTGTCCTGAATCATTTGTCAGTGATATGTAGATGAGGGACAGGGTTTACTCTTTCAGCTTTAGAGTTAGAACTAAGAAAAATGGGAAGAAATCCAATCAAACTAACCATGGGGTTAATAAAACTCTGAATGATCACAAATTGCAAGTATCATAGATTCTTATATTGAGTGGGAGGTTCAACAACACACATGATATGGTGTTCATCAAATTAAATAAGATTTCACAAAATTCATAATTTGAGGAGGATGCAGACTTCATCCAGAAAGACTAATATTGCCCGGATCCCTTTGAAATTCCCTTTTAGAATAGCCTTTAGAACTTGACACATCATTTTTTCTTCCATGAGAAGAATCATTACTTACTTACAATTACACAAATTTATTTCTTGATTTTCAGTTTTTTCTTTGTGTTTACACACTTCAAACTTTTTTTTTTTTCATTTTACTGATTCTATCCTCCCTTGTGATGCACATGGATTCACAGTACTAAATAATTTAAATTATCAGCTAATTTCTGTGCTGGTGCTGACTGTAGTAGGAATCACTGGTTGAAAAATGGTTGTGATGTGGACCCAAACTAGAATGAGAAGGTGTGCACGAAGTACAACAGTATAAATACAGTTATTGCTTATTTAGGATGCTGTAATAAGACAGCACCCTAAAAACAATCATGGAAGTTTTACACTTTTATATCTTACTACTGATATCTATTTTCATGTTTAAATAAATCAGGAAAAATTGCATTCTTAATAATTCTAAAGTATAGGCAGGGTTAAAATTCTGTCAATATTTAAAAAATCTTTATCAAGTCTTTGAGGTCACAGAAAATTCTTAAAATACCAGTGTGAAGTCTGTAAAAGATAACATAAAGCCACAACCCCTTAAAATGCAGATGCTTTTTCAAATCAACCTTTTTTGCAAAGTGAAGAGTAGTGACCTCCAGAGCTGGGTTACAAGAAAGCCATGCTGCCAGGAGGAAGGGTAGGAGAGAGACAGAGCCTGAGGGAAGGTCCTCATAGCCTGCAACATAGGAGCCAAGGAGATCCTCGGCAGCTAGGGAAGAGATAAAGACATTAAATTGCATGCAGAAAGAGAGGAGTTCTGTGGGAATGAATGAGAAGATAGCTAAATTGGGAGAGAGTGCTAGAATGTTAGTGCTTCAAGACTCATCTAGGGATTTTTAGATCTGGTGTTATTTCTGACATGTTATTAAGCCTTGATAAACTTCCTTATCCTCAACTGTAGATCAGAAATAATTCTACTTCACAATGGTTAATATTTAGATGAAATGATATACATGAAAGCATAGTTCATACTTGAAAGGGCTATGTTTGAATTAATAAATACTATTAATGATGATGAATGTTATCTTAAAGTTTTATCTGATGTCTGAATGATATATAAAACTGCTAAAGATAAGAATTTAAGCTAAATACACTGTTGAATACTTGAAGTCAAGAGCCAGATTCTCTTAAGAAAAAGCTCAGTATTATCTTATTAACTATTTCTGGTAATTTTAGTGCTACATAAGCAATATGATTCTACAGAAACCTGGAATTTGTGCAAAATTTCTGACTGGAGAGTTGAAACAGGAAAAGCAATGAGTAAGCAGATTGTTGATAATAAATACAGCTGAGGGCTGGGGATATAGCTCAGTTGGTAGAGTGCTTGCCATGCATGCACAAGGCCCTGGGTTCAATCTCCAGCACCAAAAATAAATAAATAAATAAGTAAATACAGCTGAATTTAAGACAATCTCTGCACTCCAACTGTTTTCCTGATTCTCCAGTCTTGCCATCCCTACTCCTATAGCTGTCTACTTAGAGGTTAAATAAATGGTAGCTGACACTGGGAAACTGGTGACCTCAAGGACAGGAGGGGAGTTGGTAATTGTTTATCTGGGGCCTGGAGAATTTTTTCCAACATCTTCATCATAGTTTTCCACCAATATTATCTGTCATTTTAACTTTACTTTCTAATATACCCCAACCTGTCTTAAAGTTTAGAAAGGAGTTCCTTATTTGAGTATATGTATTAGTCTTATTTAATACTGGTTGCCCTTGAGGAAGCGTGCAATTCATGTATATGTATATGTGAACATGCATTTGTTATGAAAAACCCTAACATATGTCCAAAATAATAAAAGTTTCTAATTCAATGCTTGATCTTTTGCAAAATGTCTAAATACATCTCTTTCAATGAATGTTATGTTATTACAAATCTTAGCAGCAGAAAACATGACAATAAAGCAAAGCAGCATCCTTTTAATTATATCTTCAATTCATGTGTATCTATTTCTACTCACCGAAGAGTCAAAAATCAAAAAGCAAACAAAAAAAAATCAGGAAGTCCATGTTCCAGAAAGCTCTTTTCTAGCCAGGATATATAGTCCTATGTATTTATTTGAATAATATTAAATGACAAGTTTTATTCTTTCGTCTTCAACTAGAGACATTTCCTACTGCATTTCTAATAAGAACTTTAAGATAAACTCTCAAATCAGATTTATTTGTGGGTTCCAAATTGCATATTTGTTTAGAAGAGTGTGCTATTTTGGTATAAGCATAGTTGTTTTCAAAAAAATGAGTGAGAATTAATCTCCTCTCCTGAATCTTTGCTATGTGATGATTCAAATTATCTACCTGATTAGAGACATTCTTATCCCCAAGAATCAAACTGACCTGTCCTGTTAGCTATAGTGTGATTTTCCCTACCATTGATCTCATTTCTTCTAGTGGCATGACTAAAAGCAGGTGCTATGGATCCAGAGGACATGGGTTTATCAGCTCTGGGATGAGAGTTGGTCGATTACTACTTCAGGATGGTTCATCTCTATTCTGATGGTCAGTGTCTGTGTTATTATATTTTTTGAATGTCACCTCTGACTAGCTGTTGTCCCTTGGTGTAGGAACTTATTTCATCTATGCTTTTCTTTCCTCAGCTGAGGGCTAAAATTGTATCTATCCACTGGGCTATTGTGAGAATTAAATTGGGAGATGGTTTTTAAAGGTTCCTGTCACAGAAGTGCTTAATAAGTGCTACCTATCATCATTTTTCTCTCCTCCTTGCTCTTTCTGTATATCTTGTTTCTGACTCTGGTTTTCTCTGTTCTTCTTGGAATTTTGCTGTTGCAGAATGTAAGTGCCTATGAAAAAGGTGAGAAAGGAGACAAACTGTAAGTCGGGATTCTAGCTATCAGGTTGCTTCAATGATATGTTCATGAAGTTAAAAAGAAAGGGCTTTATCTACGGGAGTAGCTGGGAGAGTGGAGAGCAAGAGCTAATGATAACAGTGGACATTTATTAAGCATAAATGTTCTGAGCACTGTGTTAAGTAGTATCCAAGATTCATTCTATTAGAATTTTTTCTATATATACCTATCAACCATTTGAAGACACTAGCATGTGATGAGGCTAAAGAAATTGACAACTAATCAGTGACAGATGAAATGTTAGTCTAGGTCTTTAGACATCCTACAACTATGCATTTCACTACTATATATTGCTTCTTTCCAGGGAACATATAAATCAAGGCACAGGTCCTGAATGAAGCAAGAAAGCCTAGTCACTATGGCTTGAGTTATTAAAGAAAAAAAAGATATTAGGTGTTCAGTTTTGATTTTTTTGATTTATTATTTCAAAACCAGAATGGAGGCTTTCATCAGAGTCTGCCTCCCTTTTGATTGCTATGCACCAGAGGAGTCTTATCAATTGCAGAACATTACAACAGCAACAATGGAGGGTTCATTAGACTTACCTTTGTAGATGGACCAAGCAGGTAGCCATCTGCTGCTGTCCTGTCCTATTTTAACTGGGCGTAAGATGGCAAATTGACAAACTGCTCGATAAAAATAACTCCTTTCCCATAACTCTTTCACTCCTGTTGTATCCTAGTCAGCGGTAACTGAGGAAATCAAACAATGCCTGCTTACTTGTGCTTAGAAGAGCAAGTAGTGACAGATCCCTTTTATAAATGATTCCCTTTTTGCACGAAAGTCACTCCTTAACATAATTTGCAGCAACTCTTACTATTGATTTTTGTGAATTCATACATTAGTTAAATCAACCATAGAATGCACACACAAGGGATTGATGATAAACTAGAATTCTAGTTGATCCCATTTTTCTTGATTGAAAATATTGGAACAAGAATCAGTTTGGGAAATAAATGTCTCAATAGATTCTATTTTATAGGCACCATATACCATAATATACTCAGAGGTTTAAGAGGAACATCACAAACACGCCTGCCCCTGGCATTGCAAATCTATAAAAATACAGATTTTCATGTAAAAGTTTTGTTAAGTAAGATTTGAAAGATAAATTCAATAATCTATAACATTCATAAAATATCAAGGTTTTTAAGGGTGTTTTCTTTTTAACTATCAGTGATTTTCAACATATGTTACTATTTTCCTTATGGATTTGGTAACCCTCTCCTTATGCTAAATACAGATGACTTCCCTTTAATTAGAGTCTCTAATGTTTAGTCCTGTCTGATATATAAATTTTATTCCAAAAATACATGCTAAAAGACAATTATTTTCATTCTTCAAGTTATGGCAAAAATTCCAAAAAGCAAATCAATATCCTCATGCCTGTGAAGGTCACATTCCAGTGGGGAAGAGAGGTGATGAAAAAGCAAACCGACAGGGGTCGTGGTGATAGAGCTGTGACACGCTTTGCAGCAGGACAGGGATGAGAGCTTTAAGGGTGCTGCCACAGAGTGGAGGGGTATTTGGTTACGAAAGTCTTCCCTGAGAGGGTAACACACCTCCCTACAAAAGAATTAGCCTCATTTTCCATGATTACCTCTTCTCCAAAGAAGATATTACATAAAAGAAGCAAAGAGAGTAAAGCACTGCTTAGCACTGGTTCAATGATTACTGAGAAATTTCAGTTTGTCTTTAATGTCCGCTCGTGTTCCTCTTTGCTAATAATACCTAAATCCATTTCAATTTTTCCGAGCCACTGTGCACTTGCCAAAATTACTTGTTGTAGTCCTCTGAGATCTTCTTGTCCCTCTAAACAATCATTCATTGGTAAGGTCTTCCGTATTTTAATAAGAAAATAGCAACTTGTATTTGGATGCTTCCTGAAGAAGTGTTGCCATGACACGAGTACATGTTTACTTATTTTGTTGGGGAGCTTTATGTGCTGCATTCCCACCATATATTCCTGCAGTTTCCCCCTTTAAAGTATAGCAAGTCTATTTATGGTTGACTGTTACACAAAATGGACAAAATATATTATACCTCTAATGTAGGGTCGAAGCAGAGATCTTGCTCCTGGGAGTGCACTGGAGTCATATTCTATATTCAAGTGTGCACAAAGGTAATGCCATGTATATTCTACATTTTTGTATCTTATTGTATAGTATAATTGCTATTATTAGACTTTTTATTAACCTTCCTCCTGTTTCTGTTGAACTAGGGGGAATGGGTTCAGGGTACAGATGACACATAGTTCACACTCAAAGAAATTTTCAGGTACAGTGGTAGCAGTGCATGTGACTCTGTAGGCTGAGAGAATATACTCTCTAGGTTTTTACTCAGGAAGACTTGATTTTCCTGTGCCTTCTCATATGTGAGCGGATCTTTGCAGAATTCTTTTAACTGGAAAACTCTAAGCTTGAGAATCTGGGTTTCATTCCTGTTGACAGGATGAAAATTTGCTGTACTCAGATGGCTCCTTGCAGAACAGCTCTGATTTAACTGGAAGCCTTGTCACTCCCAACCACCCAGTTGAAAGAGGTAAACTTGGGCTACCAAACGAGGGGCTGCTGGGGTCATGCAGGGGACTGACTGTTTTTGCTTCACTGTCCCCTGTATTACCTTGAGAGTTATGAGAAGTCCCCTTCCCAAACTCGCCAGAATTTTGTATAAACTTAGTCTTCAAATTAAGTTTCTCAAAAACTTTATAACACTGTGAAGTTTGTAATGAACAAATTATTGGTAAGTATGTTACAATTCTAAGTCTGCTTCATTTTCAGAATGGGAGTCAAGTAATCTCTATGAGATTCCTTTCCTCTCTAGTGAAATGAAGAAATAAGACAAGGTGATCCCTCATCCCATATAAATCTACAATTCTATAACAACTTGCAGCACTGGATAAATTTACTGAAGGTAATGATTCAATTTCCATGCATCTACACAGCTTGATTTTATAACTTTTCTTTAGTAATATCCTTCCTTTTTCCTTATTTCTTTTACTGTATTATTCTCATCTCTTGGAAATAGTAAGGTAACAAGGCTAGAGATTTGTATATCTTGTTTTGGATGATAGTGCCTTAAATTTTCCTTGCTGTATTTTAAAGCCACTGAATCCAGATGTTTTTACCATCATTGCATCTCAAAAGTTCACATTTGCATTTGATACTTTTTTCTCTTGATAGACGTAAAATTGTCAGAAAAAAATTATAAAATCTTCTACATACAAATGCCAAATCAAACAACATTTTTGTAGTTCTCATTGGTAAAATGACCATGTTGGATCAGCAACACTGTATCATGTTTACTTGACTTCCCTTAGGAAACATGAACTTTTTAATATCACTAATTAGCAGTTAAAATTGAACTCATTTTAAATGACAGCAGTAAAGCAGCCAGGTCCACTTTCTTCTGTTACTGTCCATTTATTGGGCTTGAGTGAATCACTGAGTAGTGCAATAAGATATTTATTATTCTATTATTCATCAATAAACGCACACGACGAAGTAGGCATTATTAGTCTTAGGGACAAATTAGTTGATACTATATTTTTTCAGAAGGAAAAATCACTGTTGAAAATATTTCATTAAAAATTCTCAAGGGCTGGGGGTATAGTTCAGTTGGTAGAGTGCCTGCCTTGCAAGCACAAGGCCCTGGGTTCAGTCCCCAGCACTGCAAAAAAAATTAAATTAAATTAAATTAAAAAAAATTCTCAAGTTTCTTTCTTCAGTCACCATGTATTTTTTATGAGTGCTAAGAATGAATAAAAAAATGTTCATTATTTCAAAGATTTTGCAATTATTTTTAGGGAAAATGCAAGTCAATGTATATTAGAATTCTGAGTCAGAGTTTAAATACGTATATGAAATTGTTTCAAAATAATAATGTATGTTATAGCTGCACTCCATTTTAAGTGCCAAATTCATTTGATTACCTATTATTATGTGATAAATCACCTCCAAACTTTGTGGCTTAAAAAAGTAAATCAGTGGTATTTGGAAGCCCCTCTAGAAGTCTGAGAGTGGGTGATTTAGGACTGTATTGCAAGTGAGAGTAGAAATGCCACTACCTTAGGTCCCTGCTAGCAAATATCTATAAACTGATACAAAAGTATTATATAAGAACAATTTGATGAGTACATTACAACCCTGAACAGATAACTGCATATCTTTTCTCACCAGGGTTTTCCAGACTTGACGCTATTAGCATTTTGGGTCACACTATTCTCTGTTGCTGTTTTGTGCATTGCAGGATATTCAGCAGTAGCTCAGCCCTCTGTCCACTAGAAGTCAGCACCCTTTCAGTTGTGGCAACCAAAAGTGTCATTAGATATGATCAAATGTCTCCTGAGGGGAAAACCCTGCCACCATTCCCATTAAAAACTATTGCTTCAGGGAAGGCGATGCTTTGATTTGGATGTTATTCCAAGTTTCTTCTGAAAGGTGCTGACAGGGGATCCACTGTAGAACAGAATTCCCAGAGTGACCAGCAGTCTTGTGTGCATAGAAGGGTTATGTTCACTGATATTTATGCTCAGGTCCTCAGTGGTGGACAGTATTCTGCAGATACTTCATCCAGGTTTTCTAAAGTGTACAGTATTGTTTACAAAGAGTTGGACTATAGTCGCTCCACTGGAAGCCTCTGAAAAGGCCATGAGATTTATACTATGGGTCTCTTCAATGCTCTGTAGGTTTTCAATAACACTTTCTTCAAACTCCTCTGGCTTCTGCTTAATTCTTGGCACTCTCCTGAATCTGTAGCAACTCCTTGATGTATGTATGTAAGTGTGTGTGTATGTATGTACATATGTTATGATTGCACTCCACTTTAAGGACCAAAATCCATTTAGTTACCTATTATTACATCATAAATTGTCACCAAATTTCATGGCTTAAACAGTAATAATCCTATCTCACAGAGTAATGGGAGTCAGGAATTTAGTAAGTGCTTAACTGCATGGTTGCAGCATGATGCCTCTCCAGGGGTAACAGTCAAGATATCAATCGGGTCAGCAGTCAGCTAAAGCTTTTATGGAACTGGAGGATCAATTTTAAATATGGGTGACTGCTAGTCGGTATCCTTAGCTGCTTGCTGGCTGTTGGCAGGAGAACTGCTGGGGAGGCCAGGAGATTTTTATGACACAGCAGCTGGCTTCCCCTAGAGGTAATGATCCAAGAGGTCATGTTATAGAAGCTGCAAAGTCATACTCAGTCATTTCTGCCATATTGTACTGGTTGCAAACTCAGAGTACTCAATCTGGGAAGGGACTTTACAAGAGTGAAATGCTGGGAGGCAGGCATCACAACCTCTGGGTTTATTTCTCTTGTTTGGGTTTTGCTTGGTTATCACAATTTTGGCTTTTTTTTGCATGTTTACTAACGTGATCATATGATGGGCTTTGTGTTTAAAGAAACTTTTTGTTGAAGCTCCAAATGATACTTTTACCTAAAAGATTTGGCTTTCTTTTATTAGAAAGTTAGGGCAAGGTTTCATGTGATTTCTTGGTCAGTTTTTGTTTTTATTGCCTGTACATTTAGGCATTATTCAAAAAATAAATAATATATTTTTTTATAAAAAAGAAAGAAGGGGTGAGGGTTTATTACCCCCACCTAGGCATAGACTGGGTTGGATCAGAGCTGGATTGCGCGTTTATCAAGACTCTGTCTTTGAGTTTTCTTTCCTCTGAATAATAGTCATTACCTCCCTATCCCTGAGAGATAATGAAGGTACTCTGGAAAAAACTAATTGCACCTTTAGGGCTCATGACATTTCCAAATTATTACACTAGCTCAGCATAAGTGTCAAAATCTTTTTTGGTTTCACTTTCCCTCAATAGAGTACTCTTGTGCAGACCAAGCCATCCTCAGCTTGCCTCTAAAATTACAAATGCTCCACTGGATAAGATTGCTTGTATTGTATCTGGCAACCGCACAGAAGAAAATGTCCAGTATCATCATATTTCTCCTTCCGGGAATTTTCCCCTTTCTGACATTGCCCTTCAGTTCATTATTCATTTCTTCTATAACTATCTCATGCCTTGGTATGGCATAATAAGAATTCATATAATATTTGCATTTATATACTTATGTATAAATATTTATATAACACATAAACTTTTACATAATATGTGTGTGTGTGTGTGTGTGTGTGTGTGTGTGTGTGTATTAGTTACAGAGGGATCACAGTCTGATAGAGAACCTCCTCTTAGGTTACTATTATATTGTGTCCTGGTTGGAACTACAAGTCTTTTGAGAAAGGGACTATGCCCTCACAAATCCATAGAATATTTTCTTGTTTGCTCACAGGGATAGGCTGATGAGTAGGGGTCTCATTCTCATTAGGTGGGTTTCAGTGCTTGTGCTGGCATTATGTGTATTTCTTTTTTTCACTTTTCCCACTTTGGAGAACAAAATCTTAGATTTCTTTGCTCTTTTTTATATACTTTATCAAGAACTCTGTGCAAGGATCATCTCTAGGCCTTGCAGAAGCCCCCTTTATAAGTGATGAACATTAGAAGGAGTATAAGGCAGTATGACATGAAAATTATGTGCCTTGCTCCTTATCTTCCTTACAATATTCCTTACAACAACCATAATGACAGCAGCTATAAAATTACGTTGCTTGGTTATAATGAGACCAACCTGACTGGGTATGTGGGTGGCAAGTATTGAACAGCTTTTCTGGTTTGTGGATTCTGTAAGCTATGCAACATCAGAGTTATAAAGAAGATACTTTATTATCATTATGTTTGCATTTGATTTTAGGATATATTTTTACAAATTTGATTATCTTCTTGCTAGATTTATCCTTGAATACTAAATTTACTTTCTAAAGTTCAAATGCTGAAATAGGTCTTAGAAATTAGTGGCTTGTATTTGCCATAACTTCCAACAATTTTCAGCACTTATGCTAATTAAAAGTCTCCTGAGGGTTTTGGTTGGACAGCTGAGGTTACGCAGCTGTGCTTAATTACACAAACCAGAAACATTTAAATCCAAATGGCCACTAAGGCTACACCTTAAGAATAGAGTATTGCTCATTAAGTACAGACATGGAAACAAGTGTACACCCAGAGATGTACAGCTGCATTTCTTCTTTTGAGAGAATCATAGAATCAAAGAATTTCAGGGATTACCTAAGAAGTATTGTTTTTACCAGAAGCCACCTACTTGTTCTGCCACAACATGCTCCTTCAAATCCTTTTGCTTGTGTCGTCTTTTTTCATTTCTGTCGTTGCCTCTACTTCTCCCAACATCTGTGCGTCTATTTTGTTTCACTCTTCCAAACTACAGTCCAACCCTTCTCTAATCCCCTCCTCCCCTACACACACCCGCTTTTCCTTTCCTTTCCCCATGTCTTGTGGAAACTCACATTTAACATCACCAATCTTCCTCCACATCTAGAGGTTAACTGAATTCCAGACTCCATTTCTCTTGTGCCACTTTGCAAGCTATAGCATGCTTTAAAGCTTGGTCTTGTCTTTTAAGTACACTACTATTAGACTTCTCAGGTTTTTAACATCTGTTATCCCCCTATTGAGGACCCTCTTCTTCACGCTGAGATATAGGAGGACAGGGGTTGCTGTGTGACAGTCTACCTCTGAAGGATTGACACCTCCAGCAGACATCTGCCACAGTGTAGGAATGTTGTGCATAGAAGACCCTCATACTTGTTGACTTAACTACTGATTCAATGAATAATAATTTTAAAAGCATGTCCTGTACTTGCCACTCATGTTTGACTTCCTTGTTTAGTCTGCATACTCTTAGAATCTGCCTGTCCTTTCCATATGAGTAGATGTTTCCAAAGACTAAAAATGACCTTCAAATGATCAATATTCTTAAACTTTTATTCACTCTTCACAGCTCATCCTACAAATTTCTCTGACCTTATTCTTCACCTTCTTCTTTTGGAATTATCATATCCTTCTTAGGAAAAGAATGCTTATATTAAATCTTACTTTTAAAAAAAATATAGAAGAAAGCAATTCCTAAAACTCTTATAACATTATATTTAAATCATTTCACATTATCATAGCTCATGCCAATCATAGTTACATATATATTCTTATTTATTCTGTAACATACATTTCTTACAGTTAGTAATAACAGCGAATAATTATACAAAAGTGACAGGCATTATTCTGATTGCTATGCGTGTAGCTTAGTCATCATAACTCTCCATAAAAAATGCATTATCATCACTGTTTCCATTATATGGAGGAGAAAACTGAGGCTGAAAGACATTAAATAGGCACCAAGATCATTTAGTTAGTAAATGGCAGAACCAAGGGTCTAAGTGACAAAATTTAACTTGGGGCTGGGAATATAGCTCAGTTGGTAGAGTGTTTGCCCCTTAAGCACAAGGCCCTGGGTTTGATCCCCAGCACTGCAAAAAAAAAAAAAAATTTTGACTTGAAGTCTATCTGCATACCTGCTGTCATTCATCAGACTTTCAAAGCATGATCTCTATCTTATTTCTCTATGTACCCTCAACATCTAGTTCAGTGAATAAGCTATAGTGAGTTCTTAATACATTTTGTTTCATTAAATTGCATTATTCACATAAATGTATTCTTTCTCTTTAAAAACTGAAGGTCACTTAGTTCTTTTTTTTTGTTTACTTATTGATTCATTGAACACAAATGGAGTACAGCTATTGTTTCACTGGTTGTACACAAAGTAGAGTCACACCATCTGTGCGTTCATGCATTTACACAGGGCAATGGTATCTGTCACACACTCTGTTATTAATTTTACCCCCCACCCCTCCCTTCCCTCTATGCTAGCTATCTTTCCTCCATTCTTGCCATGGTCACTTAGTTCTTTACAAAAAATCAGGAATGAAACTAAGATATTAGTCATTCTTCAAGCTTTTTCCATTTCCTCCAAAGCATTAGGGAAGTACAGAGTATTAGTTTATTACCAATAACTTGTACTTAACATAAGACTACTGACAAATTTCTGATATGTTACAGTTCCAAGTGGATTTTCTACAAACTGTAATTGCAATTCAAATTGCACACATTTCCCAGTTAAATTGGGAATTGGGGTTTGAATTTTTGTGGCAGCTCTTGTCATTAATTAATTAAATACCACTGAACAGCTTTTTTTTTACCTTTATTGTTTGTGTGAATTGGTTTAAAACATTATTTAAATTTCTTCCAACTGAAAATCTCTTATCTTTAAAGTTCTGTATTCCTATCAGCTTATTACTGATTTATTAATTAAATCATTCATTTAAGAAACATCTATTGAATGCCTACTACTTATGAGATTGTAGATCTCTCAAAATAGGAAGACAGAAAGAAAAATAATTAACATATTCCTTTGCATTATCAGGATGCATGTATTTCTTAGACTATCTCTTGATAGTCATTAAAAAACTATGGTCCACTTTTCTTATCTGTACCTCACTGAGAAATATCTATGATTTCAGATTTCTCCTGAACTTTAGAAATTTATGACTTTAATTATTTTTCCAAATATATTTATCCCTTCCTACAATTCAACTTGTTTTCTATGATAAGAGCCATGTTGCTGTTTCCTTTTATCAATTATTGGTAACATGTCAATAATTGTCTTAGTTGTATTAGCATTTGGATGTCATTCATATAAATGCATAGCTTTATACTTAAAAATGAGCCAAAAATGTTTTAGGAAGAATCCCAGTACAGTTCTAAAGAGTGGACCTTCTCCTGGGCATGGTGGGCTGACCTGCACTGCTAGCTCCTTGGGAAGCTGAGTGAGGCAGGAGGATCATTTGAGTTTGAGGTCAGTCTGGTCAACACAGTGAGACCTGTCTTAAAAGAAAAGAGTGATTCCCAAAGGGTGTCTCTCAAATGTGGGGCATCTGCAATGCAAACTCAGCAATTACCATTCCAGTGGTGGCTCTTATTATCTGTTCTGTTACTGTTGATGTGGATATGAGACAACCCCTTCCAGGTTTCAGAGTGACAGCTATATAATTTGCCATCTCTTAAAAATCTTCCAACCTCATCTACATATGTGCCTCCTAATTCAGGGACTGATATTACTATTAAGTAGCAATTTTAACTACAATTTATTGAATATATAACTATATGACAGATGGTATTCTAAGTACTCTATAAATATTAATGCATCTAATTCTCACAAACCTGTAAGATAGGTTTATTTTCATTGTAACCTTTTTATTTTGGAAAGTATTAACCAACTTGCCTGAGGTCATATAGCTTGTAGCAAGAAATAGAGAAGGAATTTATCTTCCCATCTGACTAACTTGAATCTTGTATTAACCTTTATTTTAACTACTGAGTACTATTTTAACTCTTAATTATATATTATACCTTTCTTCTCTCCATATAAATCTTGTTTCTATTACTGACTAAGTGAAGCCTACATTCACACTGGCTTCATGAACCTACATTCCACCTATTAAGATATGTATAATTTTATATGTGAAATCTAAATGCTTTTAAAGTATGGTATTGTAATGTATATGTCTAAATAATTATTATTTCATTCCAAGTTTTAGCATGGATATCTAAGTATTCATCTATGGTAAATACTGGCTTTCCCAAAAGAGTTCAGAATAATGTTCCCAGAGACACTTTTCATAATGTGTTTAGGCATAGAAAAATTAAATGCTGTCATTTATGCACAGATAGTTATAATATTTGTGCAGAAGTCTTTATTATTATTTTCCTTCCCTTCGAAGTTTCTACATTTACTGAATTTCCTATTAGCTGAAGCATAGGGAATTCTTCCAACTTGTGCTTAAACTAATTTTTAAACGAAAGCATAATTTATACCTTTTATTGTATAGCATTTGTGAAACTATATTTCACTTATTAAAGCATTTGCAGACAAATGCGTTTAGGACTGGTTGGCATTTGCTCTTGGTCAGGATTGATTATTCATCTCTGATTTATGACAGCCTTTCCTCTTGAAATCTCTGGATGTTTCTCTAGTGGGAACAAGGAAAATACTACAACTACTACATTTGCTTTAGAAATATGATTTCTCATCTTTTTTTTATATAACAAATTTAGGGCTCATAGTATCTATTAGGATATTTGTAGTAACTTATCTGTCTTCTATGTTCTGCCAATAAATATCCAAAGTAGAACATATTTGCCTCATTGCCTGGATCAGGATGTTGGGAGACACTATGGAGCAGTGCTTAGAAATGGGCTATGGAGTCAACACACCTGGTCTCAAATCCTCTTTCTACTATTTTTACCAAACTTGGGACATGTTAATTAATATCTGCAAGCCTCTGATTTCTCATCTATTAAATGGAATTAGCTCAAGTAAGGACTAGCAGTAATTGAACACTTGGTGTATGTGGAGGTTTATTTTTGAAACTCTCTATATTATGAACATGTTAAATCCTCACAAGAACCTTATGGTGAGGTTCAATTGTCATCTCCATCTTACTGAAGTAAATTAAGGCACAGAAGGATTAAGTAGCTTGTTCAGTGTCGCATAGGGTTTTGGAAGGATTAATCCTTTACTGAGCAATGAATTGAGTGCTCAACAAACAGAAAACATCAAAGAAAAGTGTTTTCTCAAGGAATCAAGACAAACTCTTGGCTACTTACTTGCACACCATTAATAAGAGATAAAAAAGAGTACACGTTGTTCTCTGATTTCTAGATAATCAAAACATTGATTATGTTAAAAGTTCTGAAAACCTGAAAGAGGCCAGTCATCTCATTTTATATATGAAATAGAGATCTTGCCAGGTTACATGATTTCATTAAGTTTTCAAGGACAATAAATGGCAGTTCAAAGATGAGAACTCACTTTTGCTGTCTTAGATACTATAGGCTTTTCTGTACTACTCTGCACATTCCTATTAGTTTGCTGTTGGTAGTTCATTTTTTGCTTAGACATATTTAAGATTAAGGACATATGGCTAGTTTTGTCTGCTTTCCATGAAAGAGTGAAAACAAACTATCCCATTTCAGAATTAAAACTTTTGACAAGGAGAAACCGAGATTTATATATTTATAGTGTTACCGCAACTTTTATTTGATTAAAATAATGTAAAATAGTTCCTTTAGGTGCCTTTCTCTATTGGATGAGTGTGGAAGACCTATTCCATTGATCTTTCAAATTGTCTATCCAAGTTATATGAATTCGACTTTTTATGTCGTACTTTCTCCCTTTAGAACTCTAAGTAGGAAATCTAAATATCAGACAGTGACTCTCAAACAAATGGTCCCATAAAGTAGTCAATGATGACTATATCCAAGACAAATTTTTCCAAAGATTAAAAAAATCTATAATTCATTTTTTTGGTTGTGATTTTTTTTATAGGTTGAAAGTGAAGATAGCAAATGTACTTCAAAACTAAAAAAGCATAAACCCCAGAAATCTAGACTTGTTAGAAGGATTGCTATTTACCCAACTCTAAAGTCATTACTCAAACTTTGAATATTACCAGACTGTCACAAGAATAAAGCATGTCACAGATAACATCACAACTGGAAATTGTATGCATAAAAGATATCCAAGAATTTTCCAATCCCAGAAACATTCTGAAAAGCACTTGTATGCGTAGTGCATACTTCTGGAAACAGTTTGAAGACAGAAACTTTAGAAAGTCCCCTAAAGGCTTATGTGTCAAAAGTTTAGTCCCTAGCCTTGTGCTATTGAGAAGTGGAAGGTGATTTAAGAGGTGGTGTCTAGTAGCAGGTCTTTGGGTCATTGGAAGTGTGTCTTTGAAGGAAATAGTAGTATCCAGGCCCTCTTCTTCCTCCCTTCATGAGGTGAATGGTTTCCTTCACCATGCCTTGTCCACCATGATGTGCTGCCTCACCACAAGCCCAAAAGCAAGGGGACCCAGTGCTGAAAGTTTGGCCAAAATAATTTTTCCTCTTCATAGACTGATTATATCAGGTATTTGTTACAACAGTGGAAAACTGACTAACCCCAAAGTTCTCAAACTGAATCCTCAGACAAGTTACATATAGATTTATTTTAACCTTTCTCATAAATGTACACTTCAGTCAGAACTCTTTTCTTATGTTCCTTTCTATTCTCTAGTTGAGAATGATCTTTCTCTTTGCTGTTGTTTTTTCACTATGACCTGATGTATATAGATAGTCATTGTCTCAATCAGTGTCAGAGGTGACATTGGTTATAGAGATTCTAAGTGAGATAAAATTAATTTAACCAACATTGATTCCTATCCCACTACAAAATATAAAATCCATATTTATTGGACTTTGAACATTTTTATATTACTTTTCTCTGATTCTTTTGCCTGGAATTTATATTTGCCGGGCTTTATAATCAAGTTGATATTTGTCAAATATGTGGGCAACATGGCATATCTTGGTGGTTGAAAGTTTGGTTTCTGGAGCCATACTGTCTTTGTTACTTTCCAAATGAAACTGGGAAAAATATATTTCCTTTCTCTGCCACAGTTCCTTCCTTCTCTTGTGAAAGGATAATCTGGGTATACTGCAAAATGCCATTGTGAAAATTCATGAGTCAATATGTGCACAGTATTTACTATGGTACCCAAAACAAAGTAAGAGTGGGAGGATTTTCAATTATTATTGCTTGATTAGCATAAATTGACATTGAGGTTGAAAAATAATTCTGTTCCTTAACCATTTCTATTTATTCTATGTCCCCTGCTTGTTTTAATTTGCATAGTCATCTTTTTTCCTATCCATTCTATTTATACATGTGTAGTACTTCTTAACATACTTCCTGAACACCATCAATGTCATATGTTCAAAACAAAGTTAAGAATGCACAATGTATGAGACACTGTGCTAGGTGCTATGCAGGAAAGAAAATTAAATCGCATGCTTTATTTCCTCTGTGGTTTTTAATATTGTGTGTGTGTGTGGGTGTGTGTGTGTGTGTGAAACCAAAACAATTTTTCTATGCAAAGTGCAATAGTATGACTTTCAATATTTGTACTTTTGGTATATTGATAAGGGAAAGATTAATTCACATTGGAATAATCCCAGAAGCTTTTTCAAAGAGGTGGCATTTGTGATTGGATTGAATAATGGGTATAATTCTGAGAAGCAGAGATAGATGGACAAGAAGATGGATGGACAAAGGTAGTGCAATCAAGTAGTGGGTAAGTCCAAGTAAGGGCATAGAAATACTCATTTTACTTTATTTAAAAAAAATTTGTATTGGCAATTGAATTCAGGGGTGCTGAACCAATAAGCCACATCCCCAGGCCTTTTAAATTTTTATCTTGAGATACTGTCTCACTAAGTTGCTGAGGCTGGTCTCAAACTTGCAATCCTCCTGCCTCAGCCTCGCAAATTGGTGAGATTAGAGGTGCACACCACCATACCCAGATTAGAATAGTCATTGAAAGATCTAATTTTTAAATCACTTCTTTAATATGTGACACTGGTAAACACCATGCCACTGCCCCATTAGAGCTTTGAATTGTGAGGATAATATGAATTATACTAAAATTGGCACAGACTAATTCAGGAATTTAAACTAGTGGTGCAAAATGATCCACTGAATGATGCAACTTCTACTTAAAGACTCAACCAAATTTATAACACATGCACACACACACACACACACACACACACAAACAAACAACAATCTTTTTTGGTCAATTTTGAATGGAAACAGTGGGTTGTGGCATTTCAAGGCATTGAAAACCTACCTGAAAAACAAATTACAGCTTGTTGCTGATTTATAAGATTATATTTGGAAAAAAGCAGTGATCTTCCATATATTTGAATAAGCAAAGTTTTTCAACCTGAGAACTACTAAAATTTTGAATCAGGTAAGTCTTTCTTATTCAAGGAAATTTCACAGCTTCCCTGGCCTCTATTCATTGCACACCACTAGTGTCTTTACTTTCCAGGGTTGTGACAAATAAAATTAATTTTTGACATTGTCAAGTGCCCACTGGGGCAATCTCACCCTTGGTTGAGAACCATTGGAATAAAATATGTAATTATTCCTTTATGTCAAATCTCTTTTTACAGTGTAAGCATATCCTTGGGAAATATGTTGCCACGTTTGAGACCTCATTCATTGAATATAAACATGAAACCGTCTGAAAAAAAAAAACACATGCGAATGGTCCATGTGAAGTACTGTGAGAGCTCTACAAACCAAACAAAGCTCATTTTCTGAATTCGCCAACCCAACTGGCAAATGCTTTGTTTATCTGCAGCAATTTAATTCTCCCTCTGTGAAAAACCAAGCAGGTGACTTTAACTTAGGAGACTTATGGAATTATCTTTTTTATAAAACTTGTATTTTAAAATATAGTTATCCCTCTGTCCATAGGAGATTGGTACGAGGACCTCCCTTGATACCAAAATATCTGGGTGCTCAAGTCCTTTGTAAAAAGTGGCACAATATGTGCACATGACCTATACACATCTTCTGATTCACTTTAAATCACCTTTGATTACTCATACCTAATATAATGTTAAATTCTATATAAACATGTGTTATGCAAAATTGTTTAAGGCTTAATGACCAGAAATGATCTATACATGTTTAATACAAACAAAAATTTTTTTCCAAATATTTCTTCTTTGGCTGGTTGAATCCTTGATTGAATAATTAAAGTTGCAAAATTTTTATAAAGTATCTTCATCCAAATTTTCAGAATGTTAACATTTTGCTGCTTTTTGGAAATATATGTACTTTTGTTCCCTGAACCATATGAGAGTAAGCTGCAGGCATGATGACCTTTACAATTATATTTGTCAGTTTTTATATTCTGAAATGAGGACACTCTCTTTCGTAACAATAGTGTAATTATCAAACTCAGAGATTTAGAACTAATTGACTCAGAACCAATATTTAAAATGTAGACCTTATTAAAGTTTTGCCTATTGCTCAAAAATATCCCATTTAGGATCTGGGATCACATATTTGTTGTCATATTTCCTTAGTCTGCTTTAAAATGGAATAGGTCTTCAGCCATTTTTTTGTTTTGTTTTTTTGCCTTTGTAATTGTTATGGATTGAAGTTTTTCTCCCTCCCCTGCCAGCAAACATTTATATATTGAAATCCTTACCCCCAGTATGGTTTTATTGGGAGACAATGCCTCTTAGGAAGTAATTAAAATTAAATTGGATCATAAGGATGGGTTCTGGGTCCAATATGATTGGCATCTTTAGTAGGAGAGATACCCATTCTGTTCAGAGAACACACTGGAAAGGCCATGTGTAGGCCTAGTGAGAGGTGGTGATGTACAAGCCAAAAAGAGCTCTCACTGAGAATGACTCTGCCAGACCTTGGTCATGGAGTACTAACCTCCAGAATAGTGAGAAAAAATTTCTAGGGTTTTGACCGCATGGTCTATGACATTTTCTTATGTCAGCTGAAGCTTTTTAATTCAATAACCTTGACCTTTTAAAGAACACAGAGCTGTTACAGTGCTTAACCCTCAGAGTTAATATTCATTAAATTTATGATTAGCCCAAGGTGACTGAAATTGCTCATCATGGCGGATTGGTGTAAATTTCTGGCAGTGATGTGGTGAGATGATTCATAGTCAAGATGTATTTAATATCAAGGCCAACAGGCTTGCAAATGTATTGGGAATTAAGATACAAGGCAAAGAGGGGGAGACTCTGTTTTAGCAAACATAACTTCCAGTGGGCACACGATGTATGACAGCTCATGAACTTTACCACAAAGACTTTATATTTTGACATAGAAGTAGAAATTTCTATTTTGAAACAATTTTCTGTCATAGCATCATATTTTCCATAGATTTCCTACACAAGTGTATTGAATAAAATATGGCTGACTGAGTAAATAAATTGCTTCTTTTGTAGTATGTCTTTACTTCAGAAATAATCCAGAAGCCACAGGGGAAGTAAGTTAGACAACCACTTTGAACACAAACATTTACGGCCAGAATAAAAGCAATGACTGGTTTCTTTGTATTGTTCTTAACCTGACTCTGAGAACAATTCCATATGAGAATTTCCAAACATTATTATTGAATATAACAATTCAAAATTTGCTAAAATTCTGAACACAAGAGAAGTGTTAGGTAAAAGTTATTATTTAAATATTTATAATTTTAAAACCAGTAATTTATACTTTTGTACTCACTATTGAAGCTTGCTAAATGATTGGTAAATTACTGGAGAAATGCTAAATATTGGTGTAGTAAAATTTCCCTATAAGAAATAAATTGTGGGGAGTGAAAAGAAAGTAGTTTCTTTTTTTCTAAATGAATAAATGATAAGCATAGTTATTCAATAAATATTATTTTCTCTGAGCCCATCACTCACCAAGAGTTGATTATTTAGAGCATAACCATCTTCAGTGTGGTTTCCACCTTGATGGACCTTATAGTCTAGTGGAAAAGAGTAAATAAAAATTATTGTGTCTAGTGTTATAAAGTAGTAAGATAGGGTCAGTATGATATAATGGCAGGAGGAATCAACTCTAGATATGGTTTTGAGATGAGTCACACTAAAGGATGATATTTAAGATCTGCAGACCCTTGAAAGGCTGCTTCCTAGAGGCAGCAGGCAGGGCAATTGAGGTAGAAGGAAATTCATGTTCAAAGGCCCTGGGGAGGACAGGATCTTGTGTGTCTGGGAAATGGAAAATAAAGTGTACTATTTAGTTGAAGCCAGAGCTCAGATTGTTTGGGACCTCTCAGCTTGTGTCAAACAAAAATACAACTTGTATCTTGTATTTCATAACTTCTCTCATCTTCCTTTCCTATCTTCTAGAAAGCTTAAGCAAACAAAAGCACAAGTAAAATGTTGGCTAAGGAAGATAGTTTGCTCATTTGTCACTTTCTTTACTTAAAAATAGGCTGATTCATATATTTTTTTTATAAACTATTTCAATGATAGGCAAGTACATCTGAAAGGTAAAGTGTTTGTCAAGAATCCAACCAAAAAGTCATGTGACCACAAAACAGTGGCCCCTACGCTGAGCTTAAGCCCCAACTTCTAACATGATCTGTCCTCATATATCATCAACTCCAAAACCTAGAGGAGAAAGATAAATAAAAAATTCCCATGAACTTAGGGTCTCCCCAAAGCTTTCATAACCAGGTCAACCCTCTGCCTGGGTCCCTGTTGGTGTTGTTCCCTGAGCCCTTGCAGTCTGCTCTAGAGCAGCCGGGGCAGGGCCGGGCAGCCCTTGTTTCCTCCACAGCTCTAAGGGTTGGTTCACAGTTCAAATTTCAGGTAAAGGGCAGGTTGTGGCTCTGCTCCAAACTACCACCTCTTCTTCTGATTTTGAAAATGATTTAAGGGATTTGAAATACTCTATTTCATCATGTGTAAAAAGCCAGGTTGACAGTTCCTTTTCTGACCCGTGACCAATATGGTTTTTGAAGGTGCATGGTTTCAATTGAAAGTCAAGACAGAGAAACAGCTCAATACAGTGAATTCTGGCAGAAAGGCAAATCTTAGTTTGTAATGAAAATAGGCCTGCAAAAAAAGGTTGTGATATTTTTCTGCCTTCTTCATTAAGCATTTTTTGTTAACTAAAGGAAGGGTCCCTCCCTGAAAAGTTTAGACAAACACTCGTCATAACTGAAGACAAAACAAGACTGCTTCAAATGCAGTACTCTTTACAAAACTCAGTTCTTCTGCAATATTAACAAAGTCATATTTTAGATTCACAAACAATGCGTATATATGCTTTCCATAAGGAAAACACTCCATGAAGAATTGTGTTTTAATCAGCCCTATCAGATACTTTATGCATTGGAGTATGAGAGGTTGCAGTGAAGTTGGAAAAGGCAAGCTTCACAATTTTATTTTGTCTTGTTTTTCCCTTATTTAACTGACAAATTGAGCAACATACATAAGAGAAATATACTTATATTCTCAAATAACTCTTTCTCAATTGAGTTGGCATAATTTGAGTTTTAACCAATTAACATGGGCAGAAAGGATAGATGTTTTTGATAGGAAGGATTAACATATTGCTTGAAGGTATTTTCCTTGGGTCTTTTGCATACATTCTATTGTGAGGGGAGGGACAGAGGTTTGGCATTTTTACCTTCTCCATAAGAAAAAAATTAAAAAGTATGTGATTTAATTTAAACTGTTTAAAGGACTTGACACTAATATGCTAATTCTTATTAATTTTTAGGTTTTTTTGCTAAATGGGAATAATTTGCATATTAATGAACATTATCATCTTTAAACACTGAGTTCTTTAAACCAATAATGCACAGAGGGACAGATGTTGTTTATTTCTTTTAAAGATCCAGAAATGAAACAGCTTGAAGATGGTGTTTAAACACTCATCAGCTCGTCAGTTTTAAACATGCCTCTCTCCACAGACTCCTTTCTACTGTAACTGAAATGGCAAATAATTTAGTATTCCAATATTTACTAAGCAACTACTGTATGCCAGACATGCTGTGACCAATGTATGATTGCAACATAGAGTTTGCTTCATGGAGCTTGTGGTCTCATTTGGAAAAAAAAAAATTAAATCAATATTTCAAGTGAGTATAACTTATTTTTTAAAAAGTCAGGTTTATTATCATGATGAATTGTTCTGTTACATGTTGTATATTTACAAGCAGCATTTCTGTTCTCCTTTGTTATGGTTTAACTGAAGTATGCTTTAAAGCCAATAAACTGTACATAAAGTACACAGGTTTTAATACATGCATACATTCATGAAGCCTCACCATCAAGAGAGTGAACATTCTCCATCTCCAATAGTGACCTGTTTCTCTGTTAATTCGACTCACTCAAATTCTTTATCAGATATGTGATTTCCAAAAAATTTCTCTCAGTATTTGACTTTTCTATTTTATTTCTTAATAGTGTCATTTGAAGAGTAGAAATGTATAGTTCTCATTAATATTTTTTCTATCTATAAGATTTTTGCCTGATTCAATTTCAAAATTATTTTCTCTTATGCTTTTTTTTCTGGAAGTTTCATAGTTTAGTATGTACTCTTAAGTTAGATCTGTGATCTATTTTAGTTTGGTTTTTTGGGTTTTTTTTGTATTTAGTGTAAGCTATG
>JAJEJO010001491.1:21282-135028 GCA_020662805.1 Glaucomys volans | reverse complement strand
GAGTATAACTTCTCATTCTTCTGGTCGTACATGATGTAGAATCACACTGGTCATGTAGTCATATATGCAAATTGGGTAATAATGTCTAATTCATTCTACTCTCCCCTCTTCCCATCCCCTCTCCCCTTCCTTCACTCTCCTCTGCCTAGTCCAGAGTATCTCTATTCTTCCCTCTGATGTGCATTTTGCCAAATATTTTCCTGCATCTATTGAGATGATCGTGTTTTCTTCTTTATTCTTTTAATATGGGGAATTACATTGATTTTCAAATATTAAGGCTCTCTTTCATTCCTAGAATACACATCACTTGTCCATAAGCATTATGTCTTTTGCTTTTTTGAATTTTGTTTGATGAAATTTGTTAAGAATTTTTGCATCAAATATTTATGAGACCTACTTATTGTGCTGTAGGGTTTCTCTTTTTCTCCCTGCACCGTCTGCCTTGGATCATGCTAGCTCCACAGAATTAATTACATTGTGTTTTCTCTATTCTTGGGAAGAGATTGTGAAGGGTTGGCATTGTTTCTTCTTTAGATATTTGGTAAAATGGTAAAGTCATGTAAACCTAAGTTTTCCTTTGTGGAAGACATTGAACTGCAAATTTTATTTAAAAAATAGGTGTAGGGATATTAGTCTTTATATTTACATGTGTAGTTTTAACTCCAGTGTTCCTTATTCCTTTCTGTTGACACAGGTTTTCACTTGTTATCTGTTTCCTTTAATATTTCCATTTATCAGTTTCCATTATCAGAATTCCTTTAATATTTCTTGTTATGCAGGGTATTTATAACAAACTCCTTCAATTTTCATATTTGTGAAGAAATTTTTATTTCACCTTTGTGTTTCAAATTTTTTTTTTCTCATTACAGAATTTGAAGTTGGCAGGCATTTCTTTCATTTCTTTAAAGATGTTCTTCTGCTTTCTGGCGTGGGTGAATCTCAACAAATAATTTATTATCAATCTGTATAGTTTTCTATATTTTAAGACTTTACTATTGGTTTCAAATAATTTGCATATTCTTGGTGTATCTTTTTTTATCAAATTTCTTATATTTAGGGTTACTGAGGCTACTCAGGATTGTGAATTTATTGTTTTCTTCAAACTTGGAAAATTTTGACAATAGTCTCTTCAAATTATAATTTTTTGTCACTTCCTGCTATGGTTTAGATATGAGGAAAACCACAAAAGATCCTGTGTAAGATAATGAAAGAAAGTTTAGAGGTAAGATGATTGTGTTATGTAAGTTTCAATCTAATCAGTGCATTAATTCACTAATATGGATTACCTGGTGGCTCACTGTTGGCAGGTAGGGAGTGGCTGGAAAGGGTGGGTCACTCGGGGTATGCCTTATATTTTGTCCTGATGAGTGGAGCTGTTTTGCTTCCTGGAAATCATGCCCATATGCCATGATATTTTGCCTCATCTTGGGCCCAGAGCAATGGAGTCAGCCATCTATGGATTGACATCTCTGAAACTGTGAGCCCCAAATAAACTTTTCCTCCTCCCTTTGATCAGAGCAACAAAAAAAGCTGACCAAAGTACTCCATTTCTCTCCTTTCCTTCAGAGACTCCAATCTCATGCATATTTGTTCACTTAAATTTGTTCTGTAACTTCATTTTTTTCAGTACTTTTCTATCATTTTTGTAGTTTTTAATTCCCTAATGATTTATTCTGCAATGTCTAATAGGTCATTAATTAGTATAAAGGTAAGTTTAATTTCAGGCACTATATCTTTTATATCAAAAAGTTCATTTAGTCAACAAACATGAAAAAACATTCATCATCTCTAGCAATTAGATAAATGTAAATTAAGAATACTCTAAGATTTCATCTTACTCCAGTCAGAATGGCAATTATCAAGACTATGGAGGATGTGGGGAAACAGGTACGCTCATACATTGCTGGTAGGACTGCAAATTGGTGCAACCACTACACAAAGAAGTATAGAGATTCCTCAGAAACCTGAGAATGAATCACTATTTGACCTAGCTATCCCACTCCTTGGTTTATACCCAACTGACTTAAAATCAGCATACCACAGTGACACAGCCACATCAAAGTTTATAGCAGCTCAATTCACAATAGCTAGACTGTGGAACCAACCCAGATGCCCTTCAACAGATGAATGGATAAGGAAAAGGTGGTACATATACACAATGGAATATTATTCAGCCTTAAAAGAGAAACAAATTATGGCATTTGCAGGTAAATGGATGGAATTAGAGAATATCATGGTAAGAAAAATTAGTCGATCCCAAAAAACCAAAGACTGAATGTTTTCTCTGATAAGTGGATGCTGATCCATAGTGGAGGGTGGGTAGGGAAGAATGAAAGAACTTTGGATTGTACAGAGGGGAGTGAGGGAAGGGGTGGGGCAGTGGGAATGGGAAGGATGGTAGAATGGACAGACATTATTACCCTATATATATATGTATGACTACACTACTGGTGTGACTCTGCACCATGTACCGCCAGAGGAAGAAGTTATGCTCCATTGTGTACAATGTGTCATAATGCATGGTACTGTCATGTATAACTAAGGAGAACAAATAAAAATGAAGAAAAAAAGAAAAAGAAAAAAACAAGTTCATTTAGACTTTTTATATCTTTCATCTATAAACTAAATATGTTCAATCTTTCTCTAACTTCTTGAATACAAGGACTAAAGATTTTTTAACTATTGTAATATCCTTGTCCACTAATCCTATCATCAGTGTGAGCTTAGCTTTGGTTAATTACATTTTATCTCCGTTATTGGTTCCTTTTCCCTACTTTTTTGCATTCCTGATACTGTTTGGTTGTATGGTCAACATTATAAATGTTTGAGATCATTGGGTGCTGGATATTTTTGTATTCTGCAAATATTATTGAGTTTTATCCTGGAACAGAGTTAACTTACTTGGAAATAATGTGATTCCTGTTGAGCCTTGCTTGAAAACTTAGGCAAGATCAGTGTAGCATTACCCCAGGCTTAGTTTCTCCAAACTATTCTTTTCTTGAATGCAAGAACTTTATTGAAAGAAAAGTGTAATGAAACTCGTCAAAAGCTGAAAAAAAAAGGGAAACTTAAGACACCTCCCCTCAAGTGCAGAGTGGACTCCTTCTGGAGAGGGTGCGCACATCTTCCAGCTGTTTGCCGGAACCACCTCTGCTGGTCAGCGGGGATGCCTTCCTTGTCTTGGATCTTTGCCTTGACATTCTGGATGGTGTGCTGGGCTCCACCTCCAGGGTGGTGGTCTTGCCAGTTAAGATTTTCACAAAGATCTGCCTTGTTGGCTGCGGCAGCACACAGCAGAGCAGCAACGGAAGGACTGGCTTTGACGGAACTACTTTTTCCAAACTATTAAGACAAAACTTTTCTGAATAATCCACTTGATATTTCTTGAATTCTGAGGATTTTTCAGAAATTTTGGTTTTCGAAAACATTAACTATTCTGTCTGGTTTGAGCTCTGATTGTTCCCTCGAAAGTCTTAGAATCATTGTTTTCCTGAATGGGGTAACTTAACATGCATGGGCTGATGATTACTTAGCTAAAGCTCTTTAAGGGAAACATTTGTAGATCTCTGAGCTCTTTCTATGTGGGTCTCTAGTTGCATTGGCTCGCTCTAGTCTTTCAGTTCTACATTATAAACTCAGGGAGACTGACAAGTTCTTGGATATCCTTTTCTTTGCCCCACCATGGTAACCTCAGGTCTTACTGTTTTTAGTTGACTGATAAAATAATGTCTTGAAGACATTGTTTGATTCCTTGTCCCTTTCTGTTTTTTCAGTAGTTTTTGATTAAAGAGAGAAATCTGATTTGTAACTTAGTGTTGTCCAGGAAAAAAAAAAAAAAAAAAGAGAAAACACAGTTCTAAATTTTGTGTTTGAAAGTTTCCTTGATTTGGTATTTATGACTTAGATGCACATAGATTTATAGAGCTCCATGGCATTAAAATGTTAATTTTGCTTTCACTCATCTTGAGATATTTTTAAAATTTTGTTTTTATTTTTGCCTGGTGATTGTTTAAGAGTATGCTGTTTGATTTCCATAAATTTGTGAATTTTTGGTGATTTCCAGTTTCATTCCATTATGGTTGAAGAAGATGGTTGGTATGATTTCAATGTTCTTAAATTTATTAAGACATTTGTGACTATATTAGTCAAAGTTCTCTAGAGCAACAGAACCAATAGGATATATGTGTGTGTATATATATATATATATATGTATATATATCTCCTTATATATATATAATATGTATATATAAAATCTTACATATATGATTACAAAAGGGATTTATTAGATTGGTTTACACAATCAGAAACTGAATAGTTTCACAACCACTATCTGCAGACTGGAGAGGTGGCATAAAAAGTAGTGGCAGAAACTGTCCTCAGAATAAGAGGGACCAATTTTATAACCTCAGTTCAAAACTGAAGGCCTGGAACTCAGGAGAATCTTCGGTGAAATTTCATGTTGTAAGAGTGAAGGAGCTGGACTCCATCATCCATGGGCAGTGGCAGCAGTCATGGAGGCAACCTCTCAAGAAGTATCAGACTTGCTTCTGAGCTGATTGCTCCTTTTACCTTTTGTTCCTTCAGGGCCTCCAGCCTGTAGGACAGTGCCACCTACAGAGTGGGATTCCTCCCTGTTTCCTCTACCACTTGTCAGTTGTCTGGTGGCAACAGCCCCATTGACATGCCCAGTAGTCTCTTAACCCTAAACTTTTCCTAGGCATCTCTTATTCCAGTTATATTGACAATCTAGATTAACTATCCCAGTGACCTAACATAAATATCCTGGACATAGTTCTGTGCCCCCTGCTTGGGAACAATGTGTATTCTTTTGTTATTGAGTGAAATGCATATCTTGGAAGATGCTTACAACTATGACAGTCACATGTTGATACTCTTCTATCAAAATATAAAATACCTGTTGTAAATTCCTATGAAATAAAAATTATTCTAGCATATACAACAAAAATTAAATGAATAGGAACTTCTCAAAATATGACAAAACATACAAAACTTATTAATCATCTTAAGTAATCTAAGAAATAAAATTGTGTTCATAAAATTTCTTACAATGGCAAAACCTAAAGAGATACTGATTTGTTTTTGTGCAAGAGGCAGTCATTAAAAATTATAGTTGGTATAGTTGGTATACTAATAATTGTTAATTCATACTTACATCACACACACACACACACATACACACACACATACAGAGTCTTTGCATAAAGACCAGAAAGATATATTTTAGAAGGTTAAAAGTTTATTAAGCAATGGTGATTTTAATTTTTTGTGAATATGTTATAAATTTTTAAATGTTTCTATTATGAATGCTATTTTCATAATCAGAAAAAAATAAGTGAATGCATGGTACATACCTAATTATAAGGTTTTTTGTTATTGACACTTGTAACTTTCCCTCATCTATTCACTACTGTTCCTTTTAAGGATATGATTGTGTCTTTTAAAAAAATTCTATAAATGTTTACATTTAATATAATTCAGAACCTTAATGGAGTCCCATATTTACCTTTCATTTGTAGTAGAATAAATATTTTCAGTCCTCTACTCTAGAAATATTATTCTCCTGTACTGCATACAACATGCCATAATTATTCTTCATAGTTGTTTAAACTCACTTCAAGCTCCTATTTCTTTTCTAATATATGTGGAATAATCAGTAACTGCTTGATAAATATTCGTTTGCAAAATAAAAAGACTCTGAGCTTTAATTCTCTCTACGTATTTTATTATTTATTTTTAAATGATACCTTAATGTGTTAATGATAAAATGGGCATTTGGTAGGGACATTAAGCAACAAGACCAGGCTTATATTACTCATCTGTTCAACCTCATTACATGAAAACGTTTACCTAGTATTTGAGGTATAAGAGATAGGAAGACAAAAATAAAAGAATGCTATAGTTTTGTGGGAAGACAAAAATTATAATGTCAAAGCAACACAGTAATTGCCAAATGCAGTGTTTTCCAAGGTAGAGAGAGATCCTAGAAGGAGGAGTCTAGACAGTTGCAAAGAATCGACAGTAGTTCATATAAGACCTGAACAGCAAGGGTTTGCCATTCAGACACAGAGCATTGTGGAAGACACATTTTTGCTGAAAATATAGCAACTGCAGAACTAGCCATAAAAATGTACAACTAATAAAATGAAGACATCTTTGTTTCCTCTATCCTTGGATGTTCCCCTGAGCTCAGGGATGGAATCACTAGGGTCAATACTGGTCGGCTTGATGTATTTCTATTTTCCAAACCAACAAGTGTGTGTGAATAGCTCTAAAAGTTACTAGTTTCTGTGAAATAGAATGATTTTCTTGAACTCAGACCTTGATAGTTACCTACAACTTATGTACTCTGGAGTCTCCTTGAGCAATCTTTATACATTTAGTTTCAGGACTTTGTGCACTTATCCCTAATCCCACATATATAGAAGTCACTGGACAACTCTTTGCACTTTCCTTGCCCATTTATTTTGTCTATTTTCAAACCCAAGTCCTCTAGGTCTCTTTCATGGTTGACTGATAAGAAATTCTTGACAACTACCCTAGTATCACTCTAGGATTAATGGTTTTAGCAAGAAATTATTTGGGTTGTGGGATCTTGGTAATTCCCCTTATTTTTGCCAGTTCTTTTTCCATTCTGAAACTTTTTCCTAGAACATAGTTTTTAGATACAACTCTCCTTTATACAAGAAATACAGAGATTATTGTGTTCGCTTGATTTCCGGTAGTTTCCATTGCTTAGACATCTCTGTTATCCCCACTTATATGCAAAAATGAATCATTCTCAAAGGGAGAACACAGGCTAGGTGCTAATAGCGATGATCCCATTTAATCATGTATGATATAAAACACATAAAGTTCATGTTCAGAGTAGAAGAGTGAAGAAGATTAGCAGAGAGTAGAAAAGAGATGGAAGATGATCTTAGGGTTCTCTTGTAGTTTTCTAATTATAGATTCCATGTCCTTCCTTAGCCTCAGTTGAAATTCTTCCCTATACTTTCCCAAGAAACATTCATATGCTTGTAAGAACTCTCTAAGGGAGCTGCAAGTTCCCATGAGCACGGCACCCATTGGATCTTCTAATCTCCCCACTCACTGGAGTAATGCTTGAGATGAAAGGAACTCTCAGTCATGATGTCTTGGCTTCTGGCTGCTCCTCAAGAGATTTCCTCTGAGGCCACATCCCTAGTCTCAGGTCTATATCCTCCCAAAGGTGTGCAGGTCTTATATCTGTCTGCTGGCCTCCTGCCTCATGCCCTTCTTCTGAGCAGATAATGCTAGTTTTTGGTTCTGCTGACTTCCATAATTCCCTACACTTCTGTGTGGACACAACACCATGAATTAAGACAGTTTGAGATTTTTTGCAGCAACAATTCTAGAAAGAATTTACAAATATTTTTATATGACAATATGATTTAAAAATTCAAAGCTGAACATCCATTATTTTATTAACATACACATGCCATTTTGTTTCCTTTAATTCTGACAACACTAGGTTATTTTAGTGCACTAATTTGAAATTAGTCATTTTGTGAAAATGTGAGTTAGTTGAAGTGCCTGTATGTTATAAAATTTCCAGTGTACTTTTGTATGGTTCCAGCATCTGCTGGAACATCAAATAAGCATTAGAACTATCAAATAAGAAATCATCAGAACATTCTGAAGTATGTTAACTACTTTGTAATTCCTTAAAAATAATGTGTTGTGCTTTTTTTGGTATTGGGAATTTAACCCAGGGGCATTGTTTTGCCTCTGAGCTACATCCCAGCCATTTTTATTTTTTAATTTTGAGGCAGGGTCTTGCTAACTTGCATAAGGCCTTGCTAAATAGATGATGCTGGCTTTGAATTTGCAGTTCTCTTGCTTCAGTCCCCAAAGTTGCTGGGATTACAGGTGTGAGCCACCACCACACCCAGCTCCATTGCTTTTTTTATGTGTATCAACATTGGTATTTATATAAAATAATGCATAAACCATGGCATTTATTATATCAAAATACTATACAGCAATGAAAATGAGGAACTCCTGCCATTTGAACAATATGTATGAATCTAACAAACCAAATGTTAAACAGAAGAAGCTAGACAACAAAAATCATATGACTCTTAGTTACATTCACATCAAATTCAATAACATGCAAGATTGCATTATAATACTACAATTCAGAGCAATGTTACCTTTGGAGAAGGCATTAAGTAGCTAGAAAGGGGGCATTCCTTAGCAGCATTAGACAAGGTTAGAATTGGGAGCCATGCAGTTCTGTACACACTGCTTTAGAGATTTAATGATAAGGAGGATTTTTCTTATTCTGATTTCCATCTCTTTAAGAATTAAATGTAATTTTACCTTCAATCTCCAGTCCTTTTACAGTGTTATACTCAACAATTCAAAATTTTGAAAACTGTAGTTCAAATAACTAAGAACTCTCCAAATGCTGCATGTAACTGAAAAGATGTTGCAGTCCTAATTTCTTAAGCAAATATAAAACAAATTAGCATTGTTGTTGTGTTATAAGTGATGCAAAACCTGGTATTCAAAAAGAACCCAAGGAAAAATGATTACATTAAGCTTACCATACATTAAAATTCTTTTTTTTTCATTTATTGGTTCATTTTTAATTGGTTTTATTTGTTTTTAGATACACATGACAGTAGAGTGTATTTTGACATTATACATACATGGAGTATAACTTATTCCAATTAGGATCCCATTTTTGCAGTTGTACATGATGTGAAGTTGTACATGATGTGAATTCATATGTGAACACAGGAAAGTTATGTCCAATTCATTTTACTGTCTTTTCTATTCCCATCCCCCACTTCCCTTTATTCCCCTTTGTCTCCCAACATAAGTTTGTTAAAGATGACCCCTTCCTGCTCAATGCTCTTTAAGAACTCTGGTGTCCTAAGCTGTTGATACTTCCCACTTTCTAGGCAACTGTTCTGTAGAGCATTTAGGCCCTTAGAAAAAACCAAAATCAAACCAAACCCTCTATACCACTTTCAGTAATTTAAAGAAACATGTCATTAGCCTTATTAGCCAATGGCATTTAGGCAAAGTGATCTGATAGTCATTTTAAGAACAGACTTCTCATGGAGCCGGAATGATATTTGATTGCTTTCAGCTGTTTGTTCTATAATCCACAGCTAGATAGCTGCTTACATCCTCAGGGAAAACAACTCCACAGCAACTCATTTTACACCAAAGCGATTAAGTGAACTTAATTGGGCATAGCATTTAATAAAAAAGAGGCTCCTCTAGGGGAAACTTTTTTTTTATGTGTCCATAACTGCATGTTATAAAATCGCTATGATTTGTGCTATGTGTGTGCTTTAGAAACAACTTTATAAAAGACTCTGGAAATAAGCATTATTTCTACGTAGTGTTTTCCAGAATTTTGACTGTTAGAAAAAAATGTCAATTTCTTTCTATACTTTTATATGAAACTTCAACTCCTGACTAGTGTTTCATCCAATTCCATGGGAATAGAGTAAAGGTGAATTTATTTCTTTTTGAAGCTTCACATGTGGACTTCTTTAGGGATACATATATTTTAAGCTTTTCTTTATGGGATATGAAGGTAATTTTTTCTTATATTTGAAAAAATGATTAAAAAATAAACTGATAAGGTATTCTTACAAATTGTAATAGAATTTACTATTTCTCTTTCAGAATAATATCTTGCTTCTGCCTTAAAGTACAAAATATAACATTTTCTCCCAGGGTTATGATGTTCATCTTCTTTGATGCAGATAAACATGTCTACCACATTGCTGTCTATTTTTTTTCAATTTATACATCATTTGTGTGACATTATACTTGGTATTATAGTTTAGTTTAATAATACCTTGGAATAACTTGGAATTTTAAAAAGACACTAAAGAAACCACAAATTCTGAGATAAAATTAGCCTTAAAAAAGAAAAAAATACATCATCATTCATTTATCAGAGAGACCATTCGGCTTTTGGATTTATGTGATTGGCTGATCTCACTTAGCATAACAGTTTCCAACATCATCCATTTACCTACAAATGTCATAATTTTATTCTTCCTTATAGCTGAGTAATATTCCATTGTGTATATATACCACAGTTTCTTTATCCATTCATCCACTGAAGGGCATCTAGGTTGATTCCATAATCTAGCTATTGTGAATTGAGCAGCTATGAACATTGATGTGGCTGCATCACTGAGGCAATCTGATTTTAAGTCCTTTGGGTATAAGCCAAGGAGTGGGATAGCTGGGTCAAATGGTGGATCCATTCCAAGTTTTCTAAGGAATCTCCACACTGCTTTCCAGAGTGGCTGTACCAATTTGCACTCCCACCAGCAATGTAAGAGTGTACCCTTTTCCCCACATCCTCGCCAACACCTTGTTGCCTGTGTTCTTGATAAAAGACATTCTATGATGATGCATAATGTGGGGGGGAAAGATGGCAAGAATGGAGGAAAGATAGCTAGCATAGAGGGAAGGGAGGGGTGGGGGCGGGTGGGGGGTAAAATTAATAACAGAGTGTATGACAGATACCATTGCCCTGTGTAAATGCATGAACGCACAGATGGTGTGACTCTACTTTGTGTACAACCAGTGAAACAATAGCTGTACTCCATTTGTGTTCAATAAAAAAAAAAAAAGAAAAAATATTATATCTCTTTACTGTCAATGAAAGGAACATGAGTACATGAAAAGATATGAAAATATGCTTATTATTCCTTATTTATTAATTTTTAAATTCAATTTTGAGTAGACTGGAAAAGAGAAAGGTATATTTTGATTCTATTTTTGTGATAACTTTTGTAGCTCATAAAATTTTGGAGATGGCTTTTCAGGGAACATTAGCACAAATATTTGTAAAATTCTTGCCCTAAAGTAAGAACTGAATTTTTTTCTCAGAGGAAATGTATTTCTGTCATAGATAAGAGCATTATAAAATAATCTGTTTTAATGTAAATAAGAAAGATAGAATACTTGGTATTCTTTTGCTTTGCATTGAAAATATATCAGAGTGCCCTGAAATTGTTGAGACTTCTCAAGTCCAGCAGCCAGAAGTCTCCCACTTAGCATGTCTTCCCATGGTAAAAACTAACCCATGGCTCTGCAGTGGAACATTCATGTAATGAAAAGTATCCACTCAATTTTATCCTTAAATGTTTAGATCTGGTGAGTTCAAATGACACTGCATTATTCATTGTATTAGTCATTTTTGGTTTCTGTAGCAAAATACCTGAGGCTTCTTTTATAAGGAAAAGAGATTTATATAGTTCGTATTTTTTGAGCCTGAAGAATTCCAACAGCATGGTGTCTATTGGCGAGCCCACCCACTGCCCCACAACTGGACTGCACCAGATCATGGCAGATGGTGTCATGGCAAGGAGCATGTGTGAGACGGAGAGATCACAGGGAAAGACAGGAAGCAAAGAGCAGGGAGAGGCCATGATGAGTTCTGTAACAACCCATCTCTGAAGTACTAACTGGGTCCAACAAGAACTGGCTAATGTCTTCCTGTGTCAGCATCCTCAACATCCTAAACACCTCTCACTAGGCCCCGCTTATTAGAGATTCCATCACCTCCCACTTGGTCATACTGGGGACTAAGCTCACAACACGTGGAACTTTGGGGGACACACTTAAGCCATATCAAACCCACACCAGACATACCTACAATCAAGTTAAGAGAACTTGGGAAAGAGGTTTAAATACCAAAAAAAGTATTTCTCAATTGTTTTTATCCCAATTTTTTTTGAATGTGTATTGTTTCCTTTTTTTTAATTTTTACAGACTGCATTTTGATTACACTCAATGGAATATTATTCAACCATAAAGAAGAATGATTATTATGGCATTTGCAGATGATGGAATTGGAAAATATCATGCTAAGTGAAGTAAGTCAATCCCCAGAAACCAATTTTTCATTGAATCACAATTACGATAATGATATACAGGGTAATGTTTCCTTGGCTTATATTCCAGTTTGGCTGCTTATAATTTATGTGACCTTGAGCAAGTTACTTAACCACTCTGCCTCAGTTTCCTCATTCATAAAATGATATTTCCTTTATAGGAGTGTTCCGAAGTTACGTGATTTAAAATCGTTGTGAACAGTGCCTGGGATGAAAACAGTGTACTAATCTGGGTCAGACAAGAAGATATGAATAATGGTTTCTACCTACATATGTTGACAAAGCTCCATGAAAAGTTTCATTTGTACCTCTGTTATTTTCTTCCCACAAATTTCAAAGCTAAACTCTGGAATCAACCCATATGTTCTTTAAGGAATGAACAATCAAACAATCAGTGGTATATACTGTGAAATACTACTCAAGAACAGGAGAAACCAAGTGTTCATACATTTCCAAAGCAATTTGGGTAATGCTATAGGGAGTATTCCAACTCAAATAAGTCAATTCTAAAGATTAAATACTCCTTTTTTCCATTTCCATCATATTTTTGAAATGAAAAAAAGAATTGCTAGGGGTTAGGGATGGGGTTTAGCCTATGGTGGTGTGAGTGGTTATAAAAGGGAACACCAGGGATCCTTATGGTGGTAGAATTCTTCAGTATGTCAACGGTGTAGTGGATACACAAATCTACACATGGGCTAAAATTGTACAGAGATAAATATGAGCACACAAGTAAGTACAAGTAAAACTGGAGAAAGCAAAACACAATAGATGGATTTGAGTACATTGGCTATGTTTTACAAGATGTGATCAGTTTGTTATACCGACTCTGGTGACCATGACTCACTCTGTTACTTCTTACAACTACCTGTAAACTGCATCATAACTGCACATGAACCTACATCTCCATAAGAATTTCACCTTAAAAATAGGGGAAGAGTGAACCTGCTTGGAATTTAAAATTAATATCTATAATCCACAGTAAGGAGATAAATAATTAGAATTTAAAAGTGGCCTATTTTATACAATAAATATACACATAGAATAGAATAGAATAAAATAACATTAATAAGATCATAGAATCCAAAGACACATGAGAGACCATCTCATCTGATAACCAGTCCAAGGTGAATATTTTGTTATACTACAGTGAAATTAAAAATAAAAGGACAATAATGCATGTATGTGTGTGTATGTGCTGTTGTTGTTAGCATGAATTTGCTAATAGTTCTGTGTTGGGAAAACACTGTCCTTTATTCTGAGATTATTTCCTTCCTCCCTTTTGGTGTTAAAAATTTCTTTTTTTTATCCAACAGTAGTCATAGTAGCTGCTTTTGTAATATCTTTAAGAAAAATTACATAAAATAAAATATCCATCAACCTGAGTGGGTCTGAAGATACACACCCCTTTTCCCCATAACAACAGACAGGAAAAATAAATGAAAGCAGCACTCACTAGAAAAAAATGTGGCTCCTGAGTGAAAAATAAAAGGGATGTTGGATATACAAATAGAGAGAGGCAGGAGAGCTCGGAACAGTGGGGAGAAAAAGGAGAAAAAGTAGAAACTGGCAGAAGTGGCAAAAGAAATGGGGAGAACTAAACAGAGGAAGAGATGGAAAGGTTACATTGTACTGTGGACAGTTGCAGAATTTCTCTTTAGCGAAGCTCGTGTGGGAGGGCTTGTGTTGCAGGAGGCTGGACCACATGTATATTGAGTGTCCTCAACTGGAAATTTCTGATGTGCATTCAGAGACATTCCAATATTTAAAAGTGGTCTATATTCTCAACATTTAAAAGTGGTCTATATTCTTTGTCCTTAAATATTTTCTTTCCTTCTCAATTTTCACACTAAATTTAGGATACCCTTCAGAAAGACAAAGCCATGCTCAGAAATTCCCAGGAATTATCTGCATATTGAGTTTTTGTACATGGATGGAATAGGAAAAAAATCCTGGGAAGTTTTCCACATTTCTTATTCTTACATGACGTCTTCTCTTCACTGCTCTTCCGGAGTTTGTTTAAATTACTATGGGGACTTTTAACCTGCAAAGCATGTTTGTGAAATCCGTTGAGGACAGCGCCATTTTCCAGACTCTCAGGAGGAAGCGCTTGGCTTTGGGTGAGCGCCATTCCCTCTGAGTGCCTCTGGGTTTTCTGGGGCTTCTCTTTCTCCTCTGATGATCGCACAGGGATCCACAGTGACATGACAGTGCCCTTCCATGATTTCTTTTTAAAAAATCTATTCATTTTTAACATTTTAAAATTTGTTCTAATTAGTTTTATATGATAGTAGAATGCATTTTGACACACTGTACACAAATGGAGCACAACTTCTTGTTCCTCTGGCTGTACGTGGTACAGAGTCACAATGGTAGTGTAATCATACATGTATATAGGGTAATAATGTCTGTCTCATTCCACTATCCTTCGCACCCCTACATGCCCTCCCCACCTCACTCCCCTCTGTACAATCCCAAGTTCCTTCATTCTTCCCTACCCACCCTGCTCATTATGGATCAGCATCTGCTTATCAGAGATAACATTTGGCCTTTAGTTTTTTGGGATTGACTTATTTCGCTTAGTGTGATATTCTCCAGCTCCATCCATTTACCTGCAAATGCCATAATTTCATTCTTCTTTAAGGCTTAGTAATATTCCATTGTGTATATGTACCACATTTTTCTTTATGCATTCATCTGTTGCAGGGCATCTAGGTTGGTTCCATACTAAAGTATGGAACTATTGTGAATTGAGCTGCTGTAAACATTGATGTGGCTATATCACTGTAGTGTGTTGATTTTAAGTCATTTGGGTATAAACTGAGGAGTGGAATAACTGGGTCAAATAGTGGTTCCATTCCAAGTTTTCTGAGGAATCTCCATCCTGCTTTCCATAGTGGTTGCACCAATTTGCAATCCCACCATCAGTGCATAAGTGTACCTTTTCCCCCATATCCTTGCCAACACCATTATTCCTTTTATATTTTCAAACCTTGTGATGGGTTTGTCAAGCTCTGTTTTGAGGTGGATTCTTTCATAGTGAGTTTATTTGGAAGGTTGCACACTGCCTCCAGGTGACAGTTCCTCATTCACTGCCTCCTTGTCTTCCCTGGGTGGGGCCCAAGGACTAATTGCAGCTGGGCAAACCCACACAAGAACATGCTGTGGGGAAGGCAGGGTCTCTCCTGCCTGAGTTTCCTGCCTGCACACACTACACAGTTTAGAGTTACAGGCCTCTCAACAATCCTGAGAACCAATATCTTAAATAAATCTCTATACATATACATAAACATGTACATATATCCTGTTAACTCTGGTTTCTTGGAGGATCCTGATAAAATTAATATTTAACATTTTATAATTGTGATTTTTATATATTTAGAAACATGTTAGGGACATTGAGTGCAATTAGTTTCCTATCCCCCAGAACTGTGCCCTATGAATACTTATGGAATGAACCGATCAAAATGTAACACTTTCCCCATAAATTATAATGCTCTTTATTTCATTAGTCTTCACTGATGGTTAAAAGACCCGAGGGTCAGTTTAGTTCTTCTAAATCAACATAAAGTCATTTATATGTTAATTTAAAATTCAAACTTCATCTGTATTTTGAGTGAGTAAAAGACTAGATATAAAAGCTAGGTTAAAAATTACTGGGATTGCTCTGAAACTGAAATTGAAATATTTGGAAATATAGGCAGCCTTCCCATTTTATGTCCTCATCAAACTCCATTTATTAACATGCATGATAGTGAAAAGCATGCCACTCCTAATTTATATGTATGACTAGGATCAGAAAGTTTGAGTATTTAGCCATTGCGTGGTAGATATTTTGAACTGGCCATTATATTTGAGTAGGATATGCTATTCCTATATTGATTAAATTTGTATTTATTTTTTATTAATTCATATGCATCTTCCCAACTTGAATATTCTATGCTATTTAATACATCCAATTTTAATGTGAATATAAAGAGCAATACTCCTAGTTACTTACCCTTCAGAAAAAAACATTGCTTTAGACATACCACCTGCAAGTGTGCGCGCGCACACACACACACGCCCCCAGGTCTGTTGAGGACCCTTGCTCTGTGGTTCCTGGCACTTCCATCTTCTGAGCTCCTAGCTCACCTCTACCTCTGCTGTGCACAAGGTCTCCCCACTGTCCTTCAATGTTTATTAAATCATTAGTGTCCAACATATTGCAGTCACAAATAATAAAGCAACGATTCCACAACCAGAGGTGTCACCTCATCTTTCCATTCTGCATAGAGAAAAAGATTCTTTGAGGAAAGGCAGAAGCCATTAGTTGTCCAAAGCAAATGAAGTGGCATTTGCAATTTTTTGAAAAGCTCAATGGGATATTTACCAGTTGCTCATTTCAAGTGTGTTTTTTCAAGCCTTACTCCTAATATTAATAGGAATATGATGTATTGTTTTTCTATCATGAAAGGTAATGGAAAAACTATTTTTTCCAGTATATATTTATTAAGAAAAATAAGAAATAATAAATGAGATCATGCCATTTTGTATGGTAAGAATTGGGGCAGTGCACTTTTCCATGGCAAAATATGCGCCTCATGTATGTTTTCATTTTCAGTAAGTAATCTGCTGTACTATTTAGGACAGTAATGGAAACTATAATAAATACATAAACCAAATATACAATAATGTATATGTATCTACAATGCAAATACATTTTGCAATCACATTTATGTATGTCTAAGAATATACATATTTATGTATATTTGTGTGTGTATATACATAAATGTGTAAGATAGTACCTAGTTCAGATACTTGTTATGAGAATTAAGTATAAAGCATTTAAAAACTCAGTGTTAATTGGGTTGATATTTTGATTATCAATGATTTATAATTTTGTTGGTTAAAGCAAATCTTTCTCTTATAAGATACAATATCTGATCATCAACACTAATAAGTTATAATAATAATTTATGCTTTGGGTGACAGTAGACTGAATGTGGCATCTGCATCAGGTCAAGCTAGGAAGATTTTGCATCCACACTTGCAGTCAATAACCACCACCTTCCATGACAACTTTATCCGGAGAAGATGGCTTTCTTGCTGGACTGTCTCAAATAGGGCTCTACAGTGAGTTAGAGTCTTTCGTCAGTCTTTCGTCAGTTTTGCCAAGTTTCAGAATTAGAACTGTACGCATCTTCTGGAACTAAAAAGCTTTTTGAAAATTTCATCTAAAATTTGTTTTCTAGAACATTCACCCAATTTCATTTTTCCTGAGATATTTCATTGCTTTCCTTCTCCAGCAGCTATGAATAAACATGAGGAATTCTTAGTTCATTATTACCTCAACTGATGTCTCCATCCATCTTTCGTATCTTCCTTGCTACAATTCTTTTCCTACTTTCTATTCCACTTAATGGTATATGGTTGATTTCTGAAAGAAAGAAAGAAAAAGAAAAGAAAGAAAGAAAGAGAGAGAGAGAGAGAGAGAAAGAAAAGAAAAGAAAAAATGAATGATCACAGGGTCACTACTAAAAAATGTTTCAGCAAATCTCTTTGAATTCTTGGTATTTCTATTTTGTGAAATAAAAAAATGAATTTTTACCAACATTGATTATCTTCCCCTTATTTTTTACCTTTTGAGGAAAAAAAAAGGTGTTCAGAATGTCTCCTTTCTAATTAGTCTCTCTTTTTGCAATTTGTATATTTCTAAAACACAGCTGGACCTAATCTACTATTAACTTGTAAAATGATTTACAATTTTCAAAGCTCTTTGTGCTTTCATCCTTCACAGACCCCATGAGATCATCACGCTGGGGATTAATGATCCTCAATCTCTTTTTAAAAATAGAGTTAAAAAGTAGTTTAAACTGTTTTAGTGAGTGGACAATGTTAAGCCTCTTAGTAAATATTACACAATAATTCAGTCTTATATTGTCAATCTCCAAACTATATCCATTACATCATGCTACCTCCAAAGCTGGAAAGAGTTTATTTTAGAAAGGTGATTTTGATCTAAAAGTGAAAATATCCAAAAAGGAATTTAAAAATTCCTGTTCTTTTTATTTGTATCCATTTCTTCTCTTTTATTAAAATTATTTTATTTGTTCTAATTAGTTGTACATGACAATAGAATGCATTTATATATTTTGATAGATCATACATAAATGGAGTGTCATCTCTCATTTATCTGATTGTACATATTGTAGGATCACATTGGTCATGCTGTCACATGCACATGAGGTAAAAATGTCTGTTTCACTCCATTATCACTCCTTTACCCACTAAGTTTTAATAATTACCCATGTCCTAGACTATTTCTCTGGGTTAGCAAGAGGAAGAAGGAAAAGACTTACCTTCTACCCTCTTGAATTTTTTAAGCTTTTTATCATTGGCAATGTTGAAAATAGAAAAGGCAGCCCATTTCTCAGTGTAATGAGGGATTAAGGAAAAGGAGAGAGGAAATTTAAAATAGCCTTTTCACCCGATTTTCTGATTTGCCATCTTGATCGGCATGGTCTGGCAGGCGTTTTCCTTCAGGGTGTTTATAGCGGGGGTTACTGTGCCATTTTGCCACTTGACTTGTGTCTGGGTGCCCCTTCCTCCTCCCCATCCTCCTCTCTACTCTGTCTGGAACAACCATATGACCCTGACTGGTCCAGTTCCCCAGGATAAGCTCTGTAGAAAATAATGACTTATTTTCTTCTCAGATACATTCAGAGAAGCAGAGCTCTAACTATTATTAGATCAGCTGCTTTATATTGCTTCAGAAAACCAATTTTAGAAGAATTATGACCTGGGCTATTTCTGTGGATCAGTTATTGATGATCAACTCAATTTTCTCTTGAGGCATTTATTATTCATTTATTCTCTTGAGGGGAATGATATTTAGAATATTTCTTTTATAGTAATTTTAATTATATAAGTACCATATTAATTGCGCTGGCTCTGTTAATAATTACATCTCCATCCCTTTATCATGACCGCAATCTTGGTTCTCTTCATTCTTCACCAAAAGTAACTATAGAAATACATACTGCCTTATTCTAGATATTTTTAAATATTTTAATTACAAAACTAGAAAATACATATTATTGTTATTTTAATATAAAAATCCACATTCCATAATTTGCTTTCTCCACCTCCAATAACATGTCTTGTAGATCTCTATGATCTAAGATCATAGAGATCTACCTTATTTCTTTTTAATTGCTGTACTGTGTACATTCTTCTGTTAATAGTCATTCATATTATTTCCAGCTTTTTAGTATTACGGATAAAGGCTCAACAAGAAACCTTAAGGATCCAGGTTGAAGGTTTCTTGTTGAGCCTTTATCTGTAATACTAAAAAGCTGGAAATAATGTGAATGGCTATTAATAGAAGAACATGGATCCTTAAGTTCAGATCATAAGGTTTTTCAAAAATGTATATAGAGAGGTAACAAAGGTCATTGGGAGCACTACTCTCTTAAATAACAATATTTACAGCAATGCTTGTTTTCCATAATCTTGGTAACATTTGGTATGAAATCCCGAATTTTTGCCAGTTTAATGAATGAAAACTGGCTTTAGGTTAATTTTTATTTCCAGCATGGAATAATAACAATTATTTTAAAAAAATATTGCCACATGAAGAACTAAGCAAAAAGCAAATCAAATATATTAAAAATTTTCTTACTGCTATTTCATTATATCACACAGTCAGATGCCCTGTTGGGAGACTCGAATACTCTTTTTAGGGCAGAACTTTCTCTTCACATCCCAGTAGGACTGTTAATTGGTTTTTGAATCTGATTACTGATACAAATTGGATCAACAGTAAAAGCACTAAGCAATTTATTCCACTTTCACAGTCTATTGCTAAGAAAAAGAACAGATAAATTTCCACGAAATTGAGAAATCATCCATTCTCCCAAAAGTCAAGGAAGAAAAAAATTCCTAAGCAGACTTAACTGACAATTTGTTAAGTCTTTCCTTACAGTGAGTTCCTCTGGTTTGGGATTATAGGGAAGAACCTGAGCATATTCAGGCTCTCAGTGCACTTTGTACAAAGCTATCAGTGTTCACAGGATAAAAACTAGAGGTGAGCTAGGACCTGTCATTTCGAGCCAATGTCTGGGCTTAAACAATCCAGTTGAGATATTTTTAGCACTGGCTACATCCACAACTTCAGTGGCTGTGTGGTGATAGTGATAAGGAGACCCAGTGGTCCAGACATTTAAACTTTTGAGCGAGAATAAAAAGGGAAGCTCCTCTCTAAAAGGGGTCAGGGGACAAATGTCCTGAGCTCTTCATTATCCACAGCAGTTCCAATGCAGAGAAGTGGACTGTAAATGGCATTCAATGTATAAAAATTCTACATGTATCTTGCAGTAGTTATCACAGATAAAAGAACGAATAAATGAGTGAATGAGTACAATTATTCAATTAATAATAATTAAACCATACTGAAATTAACACCAAATTAGTAGTGAAGCATTTTTATGTTATACTCCCAACCATATGATCTTGTGAATTTAATCTCTTTAATTTTTATTTACCATATGATCTTTGGAGAATATGTCTTTAAAATTTATTTACTCATGTACAATAGCATTAATAATATTTTATCAACAACTTCATAGGACAATTATGAGCGTAAAAAGAAAGTATATAAATGTTCTAGGTCATTCACTAATTAATCCATTCAACAAATAGTTATCAAGTTCCAGGAATGCACGTACATAAACATATATGATTTAACAATTAGCATATATGCTGTGAGAAAATGTGGGTTACTATAACAACCTGTACCAGGAACCTTACCCTTGAAGGTAAAAGCAGGCTAAAATAAGAGAATGACAATTAACCAAGCATTAGAGGGCAAGTTCAAACTCCTTCAGTGCTGGGTATGGGCGTTCAAGGTAAGCTGGAATTTCTAATGGAAGAAAGACCATGTAAAATGTGTGAGACAAAAAAATTATTATCTAGGAAGTTCCTTGAATTTTTCTGAAGTTTTATTTTCTTGTGGTAAATTCCAACTTGTATAATAAAATGTATATGTGAGGTAGTTCAGAATATTTGATTTAAAATTCTTCCTTTTAGGTAAAACATGAATGAAATGAATTAATTCTTGGGTAAGTTACTATGTTCCATTGAAGACATAAAGCTTCTACTTCCCTAATTGACATCCTGTCTGTTTTTAGCAATTTTTATGTAAATCCATACATTTGTTCAGCTTTATTAAACTAACGACCAAACACTGATTAGCACCTTAGGTCTTTACTCAGTGACTGCTGTGCTACAGTAGTTTAGCTGCCTCTTCTTCAAAAGAAAATTGCTTTGAGGCATAATTTGTAGGCATATAGTCATTAATTCCTGTTTATTCTTTTAACCACTATGTTACAGTAGTCATTTTAAATGATTCACAATTAAAACTAATGTTTATTTTTTCTGAGTATAAAAAATACAAAAATAATATAAACATCATAGAACAATGATAACATATGGCAAAGTGTAACATTGAATACAAATCTTTTTCTATTTGTTCTTTTTAGATATACATGAGAGTAAAGTGTATTTTGACATATCATACCTACATGGAGTATAACTTACCCTAATTAGGATTTCATTCTTGTGGTTGTACATGAGGTAGAGTTTCCCTGGTGGTATATTCATATATGAACATGGGAAAGTTATGTCAGATTCATTCCACTATCTTTCCTATTCCCATCTTTCTTCCCTTCCCTTCCTTCTCCTTTTTCTAATCCCCTGAACTTCTGTTCTTCCCTCCCCACCTTATTGTGTGTTAGAATCAGCATAGCAGAGAGAACTTGAATATAAATCTTAATGAACCGACACCTGGGAGATAAATGTTCCTAATACTTTGGTGCATATATTTATAATCTTTTAAAATTTTTTGTCTCTAGTATACATGTGTACCTAATAAGAGCATTATTTGGAATATGCATAAATGTAAGAATAAAATATATGACAAAAAATTTAAGAATAAATATAAGAATAAAAATATGAAACAAACATAAAGATGAAAATATTGTTAATAATATATCACTAATATTTATACTATTAGTAAATCTTTCTTAAAACTCTCACTTTTGATATCTGCATAATGTTTCAAAGTTTATATAAATCCAAAGTTTACTTAAAAATTTACCTGCTACTGAATATTAATAAGTTTCAAGATTTTACTATTTGAAATAATGTTACCATAAGCATTCATTCCTATAGTCATTTGTGTATATATTTGACTTGTTCCTAATGATTAATTTATATAATTACATATGCTAAATTAAAACAGCAAATATTCTTAATGTACATTGTTAAATCATCCTCCAGAAATAATGTACAAATTATGTCCCCTTCAATAATGTTTTGTGTTTACACATATTCAACAACAGTAGGAAGTCATTTATTGTAGTCTTCAAAATATACGTTGACCCTTAAATGTGAATTTCTTGGATTAAAAGAAACACTGAATTTCCTCCTACAGTTATTTACTTTTGCTGATATGTGTTCATGTCGTTTTCACATTTTTCTCTTTGCTACTCAAAATAATCTTATTGACTTACATGAGTCCTGTACTGATGGAAACGGTCTTTTGTGTGATATATTGATGAAAAATAATATTGCCATTTGTTGATTTGTGGTATTATAAAATTGGAAAATGTAAGAAACATTTGATAAATAATGTTACATTATTTTGGTAAGACAGTGTGCAAAGGAGGAACTTGGGGTGAATTTTAAATGTTCACCTATTCATAAAAGTCCATATATAAGAGGATAAAATAACTCATGAAACAATCAAAGCAAAATTGTAGGATGGTATCTCTGATCTAAAATTGGTAAAAGCCTTTTTAGGTACAAAGTAATGAAAGAAATTGCTAAGAAAAAAATTAAGTTTTGACCACATTAAAAATATTCAAAATTTTAGGTTAAATACTATTTAAGAAAAGAATTCATGACATGAAATGACTCATTTCATGAAATTAATTCACTAATTTATTAATTTGGTACTGTGGATTGAACCTAGGGGCACTTAATCACTGACCCCTATTCCCAGCTCCTTTTTATATTTTATTTAGAGTTAGGGTCTTGGTGGTTTGCTTAGGGCCTTACTGAGGCTAGCTTTGAACTCCTCCTGCCTCAGCCTCCTGAGACACTGGAATTACAGGTGTTTGCCAGCGTGCCTGGAAAATGACTCACTTTAAAGGTAAAGTTATACTGATAGATGGAGCTCATTATGAAGATATTTGCTAAATTATTTTCTAAAATTAATATCTGCATTAATCTAATTATAAAATGCAGAACCATTTTAGAGTGAGATATATTGAAATGTAATCGAAATTTCATATAAAATAATGATAATCTTTTGAACATGGGTTTATCTTTTGACAATGTTTTATTAAAGAAAGATGTTGCTTTTCTACATGTGAACTAATTTTCAGAGAGCCTTCTTCCCTTATCCGCCCATGAGCTACAGCCCAGGGGAAAGTGCCTAAGATGTTGCCCACACCAGCATGGACAGCCCAAGTCCTGAGACTGTTGACTAATCTCTTTCTATGATACTTAGAGAAAAAAAAAAAAGAGATCATAATACTCTGAGTAACTGTTACACACAGAGACCCTGCTGTACACAGTACCATGCTAAATATTTTACATAAGACATCCCAATTAGTCCTACCACCCATTCAATGCATTGTTAAAGAAAAGTGGCTTTCCAATACAAGCACAAACAATTGAACCACAGTGATTTATTATTTAACCACATTTACAACAGGTATTGGATACCTTTCTGCATTAGATGCCAGGACTTAAAAGAATAGTATGCTATGGCCCCCTGACCCTAGAGAAGAAATGATGCTAAAGAAAAATCAAAGTTTTCAATAAGTTTAAGTAAATATATTTCAAAATATATAAAGGTCAAAGGCAGATTCTGAAATATTGATAAATGCTTTTTTCTACTCTCATTCTTGACTTTGCGCAGTATCCCGTTCTACACTGGCTCCACTTAACCTCACCCGTTCTCTGTGGATCTCCTCTCATGCAACTGCATTTCTAACCTCTCTCATTGTACCTTCTGCAAGCATGTCTTTTTGTGTCCTGTTTTATTAGAACACTTCTATCTACCATTAACTGTAATATATAAACTAATTAACTGACTAATCCTTACTTTGGTGTTAATAAGAAACAATAGCTTATAAGGCATTCTTCTCAAGTAAGTGGAACATTTTCCAGGAACTGTAGCAATCAAGTGTCAAAGTATTTCCAGAAACTAAGGAAGACTGATGGGTAGGGGCATGGTTATAGAGGGCATTTAACTCCATTCAGAGACTGGAGCTTAAAAATCTACTCACTTTGTAAGCACTTTTTACCTCATTCGACAAGTACAGTGCCTCCCATGGGCAAAGCCTGTGCTAGGGGTACCATGGCATGGTGCTTGGGTGCCCCTCACCTCTTGGGTGCCCTTTACACCTCACTGTAAAGTCCTTAGGGGTTGGTATGATAAAAACACTATGCTCAGGAGTTTGCTGACTCAGAAGCCACAATAAAGATTTCGATGAAGCTTTCTCATAGGTTTTCTAAACAGGAAGTTCATATATGGGATGGACACTGACCTTGATTTGCTCTTTTAAGAGTTCATTGAATATCCAGCTGTGCTTTAAGAATCTGTTCTCTGGCCATTGTGTAAGAAATAAAAATCAGGGATCACAAACAAATCCATATAAGGACATAGAGACAAAAAAATATTTAACAGTGTCAAGTGAGAAAAAGATGGGTTGTTGTGGGACTATTAAACTGAAAAATATGCACACTGCATGCTACATTACTTACAGACTTTCAAATATAAAGTTGAAAAATACATTACCAGTCAAATAAAGCACAGTTTAGGACCTTGGAATTTAATGCCCGTGCCATTATTTATTTGTCTCTGACAGGATTGACTGATGTTCAGTAGAAAAAGTATCTAACAATTCTACAGATTCTGGTTATATTTATGTTTCTGTTGGGATGATTAGCTATAAATTATCATAATATTATATTGATCTATTAAAATAGTTATTCCTTACCTATTATGTCCTGGACTGAGTTCTAGGTGCTTGTCTTGGTGACAAGTTAGGTGAAAATCTCAGTCATTATGGGGATTTCATTCAATCAAAGCAAAGTAATAAATAACAAATGATTTTTAAAAGTACTGTGGAAAAGGAAAACATTCATGGTCAATAGAAGATGCTAGAGTTGGTTGCAATTTTTAATAGGAGATCGAGGATGGCACATTGAAAAGGTGGATTTGAATCAATTCTTTAAAGTCAGGAGGAAGCTGTCCATACAGATAGTTGGGAAGAGAGGTCCAGAATGAGAGAAGAGTCCCTTGGGAAGTAATCTGGAATCATGCAAGGCATGCTTATCTGGCCATGAGGAAGGCCATTGTGACTGGAGTGAAGTCAGTGTGGGGTAGAGTCACAGATGAAGGGCTTTCTAAACCATTTCAGACTTTGTTTTTTGTTTTTGTTATATTTTTTGTAATTGAAATGAGAATTGTGTGGTTTTCATTAGAGGAAATTATCTGAATTATGCTTACAAAGACAACCTCAGTTTCTGTGCTGAAGATAACTCTATGTTAGCAAAGGTGGAAATATGGAGACATGTTCAGAGGAACTTTAAGTAACCCAAGCAACAGAAAATAGCTGATAAGATATTTTCCCAGGTAACATGTAACTTTCTCACTGAATTCCTCTGGTAAGCCAGTATCACAACATTTCTAGCAATTGAAGAGTGGCTCAGACCAAGATGGTAACTAGGATTCTTAATTATTGAGACATTTGTCGAAGTGTTAACTATAGGAGTGTTAGCTCATGGCTACAAGTAAGTCATCATAGATGACATGTGATTTAAAGGGTTAGTATTAATAGGGAGGAGGTTGTGAATACACTAAAAATCAGGAAGGAGAGCTAAGAAGGACATGTATTTTGCCTTGGACAGATAAAAGGAAGTGTTGCCCTCAGGAAAGAACCAAATTTCCTTTAGCAGAAAAATAAAGGGAATAATAGGAAAAGAGTTTGAGACTGCGTAGAGAGGACCTTTGCTGATGATGAATCATGCATGTTGGGTACATTGGGACTTTTAGAAATTAAGTGGGAATCAGATAAGGATATAGAGCAGGCAAGGTGAATGTATCACTTAACTTCTAAACAGGGTATTTCTGAACTGGAAGGGAGTGCCATCAATATACACAGGGCCATAAAGATAAACAGGAACCATTTCTGTCCCAGCTGGGTTCATGGTAGCCCTTATAGCCTTATGAGGATTACAGTGTGAGAAATTAGGTACCCTGAAATCTGGGGCTTCTTGAAGTAACAGTCATGCAAAGGGATAGAGGGCCTAATAAGATTAGGTGTGCTCAATTCAAGGCATAGAGTAGCAGCAGAGCTGGACTGTGGAGGAGGAAGGCCCACTTTTGAGCTGAAACAGAGCAATGAGCAGGCACAGCCTTATTTCAAACTGTGAGAAAAGAAAAGGAATTCCAAGTAGAGGAACAGCAGGCAGCACCTAGCCTTTTTGTGGAATACCAAGATGAGTGCGGCCGGAATATAATGAACTAGAGAGAAGAAATGGGCAGAGTAAACAGCACCTGGACAAAGCCTCTATTTATCCAAGTTATGCATTATTATCTAAACCAGGACTCTTTCAAAGTAAAATGTGGTCCTGCTATTGATTATGCTGTGGTGAAAAGTATAAACCTAGCTTGTCCAGGGCACACTGGATAGAGGATCCTCGGAGTTTCAAAGCAAGTAAAAATGACCCAAAATTGTTGTAGTTAGACAGCCTTACTCATATCGTCCAGCTGGTGGCAGTATAGGACAATACAGGATATTTTCTTGACTACCTGACCCCGTATTAGCATTTTCAGGAAGTTGTATATTTCCAAACCTTCTGCAATTTATTAATTATGCTCATGGAATGCATCCATGCATTTTTTTTTTATTTTGTGGGAACACTTACAGAGACTAAAAAAACCACAACCACCACCCTAATGGGCAAAGTTTTTAATTCAAAAATAAACATTTCTCAAAATGCTAGTTATACTTCCTTAAAAGAAAGTCTTGTTATTTTGTAGTAAGATTACAAACAAGGTGTATGCATTTAAAAATCAATTATAGATTGAAAGTGAACTCGATTCTTTGGGTTCTTGCTGAGTCAGACTGAAGTAAAGGCCTGTCTGGAAGTCAAGATGTCTGATGTTTTTGGCTCTATATTAGAAATTTAATGTCAGACTTTCCTTAAATGTTAGCATCTAGACACTGTTATCAGTAGTGAGATGAAATAGCTTGAGAATCAGAGTCACTGAGATCTCTTGATGAGGAGTGCAGACAGATCAATTGTCACCAAGGAAGTTCAGGAACAGCCAGGCAGACAGGTGGCTCTTTTGGCAGGAGCATGGCAGAAGCATTTGGCAGCCAGCAATAGATAAAGCTCCAGGAAATTTGTCTATGTCTGGGGAGCTCAGTAGTAGAGAAGAGTCTTAATCACATGAGTGGGGCTTTTTCTTTGGCAATGGAAGAACAACAACTATTTTTAATAGCATCTCCCTAACCAGTATGTGAAGAGTGAGGGTCATTGAAACAGTGACCGGTTCCCTCTATCTCTGGGAGAGTTTCAGGCAGTCAGTATGGAGTTGGATGCAGATTCTGAACAGATGGATGGAGACTAGGACCAGACAAATGCTGACAGACCATTAGGCTATGGTACTAATAGCTTCTGCTTAAATAGCTGTGGGCTTTGCTCTGCCACATTAACCTGCAAAACTACTAGGACTCCCCTTTGTAGCACAACCATAATCAAGTTTCATATTCTTATCAGGTTCCACATAATCAAAGTACCCAACAGTGGGTGGGATCCTATAGGTTCAACTAGGACACTTAAATGACAGTAGAAGAATGACCAATGGGTTCAGAAAACATCAGTTCTCATAGCTCTGGAGCTGAATAGGCTGGGAGCCAATAAGTTTGGGTTTTAGTTCTTTACATTAATCTCAATTTTCCTCAGCAAATAGAAAATAAAGTGCTTTCCTGTAATATGCTTGGTGTTATCACATACATGGAAAACTCTGGGTAAACCTGGTAAGATGTTGAACAAACCTAAAAGCAGATCTAATAAGATTTCACCTTCTTACTGGATCTCCCCTTTGGCTTGCTTGCCTTTTTGTCTTGGCACAGAGCGGGTAGGCATGGAAATGTTCATAGCTGTGTTAAAGATTGTTATTAATAGCAAATCTTTCCTTAATCCTTAACTAGAAACAATGTGCTGTCTTTCCAGAAACTCAGTAGTTAATTTTATCTTTCATTTACCGCCTAAGACTTTCGCCATTATCATGATTGTAATTATTATTAGCTACAAAAATAATCAAGGTACTTAAAAATGCAAAAGGTATTTCAGAGAGGAAGAGAGATAAAAATAGTGTGTCTCAAAGGAATTAGAGGGTTCAAAGTATTTTATCTTGTGCAGACTGAGTTGTGTTTGTGAAATTGGTTCCATTTTTACTCTCAGGGAATCGGAAATGCAGGTTGTACAAATTTTATCTTTGGTATGAATAAAAAAAAATAGAAAGATATTTAGTGTCTTTGAGTGTTGGCTTCAGCTTGACCTGTGATGAGAGCTTTTTATAAGTTACACAGGAGTTTTAGAGAATGTTCTCTCCAGTTATATAATGTGCCCATTTATTAAAATCGTATAGAACTTTCTTCCAGGAAGAATAAATTAGTGTTCAGAGAACTATCAGGAAGCAAATGCTAATTCCTTTCATGCCACAGAATATGATGACTAAATAGAAGAGAAGAATCAATGAGTGCTGAAAGGGTTAGAGAAATGTGGAAAAGCACAGGTCAACAGAAGGAGTAGAGAAAGCATCTTTTAACGGTCTTTGCATATTTGAGGAGTAACATGTCTGTATGATAGTGAAGGGGAGGATTGCATGTTAGACTATTAAGTCATGGCATCACAAATGAAAGCTGCTCACTTAAACCCCCAGATCCAGTAGGGACAGATCATGGGGGCACAAAATACTTATTAATACTGAGAAAAGTGACAACAAAAAGGAGCTGTCAATTTGCATCATTGCTTCATCTCAAAGCAAATGCATTTTTGTGCTAACAATGAAATTAATCATTCTGTCCCTTCAAAGAAAAAACTTAAAGGCATGTTCATCTAAAATAAAACTGAACTGGATAAAATAAACTTGGAAATTCTATGGCCATTTCATACCGGCTTTTTCTTGTGTTAGCTTTGAAATTTGCAAATTACTAGCTACATCTCTATGAACTGCTTTCTCTTGGCATTTAGAATGGGGATAATGTGGGTGTTTGTGAAAATTTTATTTGCTTAACAGCTGGCACCAAGATTAACTGGAAAAGACATGTTTTTGTTTAGAATAGTGGTTGCCTACTGGTTTCCCCCAGGCTTTATACAGCCATAGATGTTTACTTTGATCTGAATTATATATATATAAATTAACCAATTTTTTTTAAATTTAGAAGATTTCACACAAACTTTGAATTCCCAGATTCTCTCAAGAGACCAGATCAATGTGCCCACACGTCAAACTTTGTAACTAAATAACAGCTGTCCCTCTTTGAGCAAGCATGCCCTTTACAGTTTGCATGGTCCAAATCAGTTCCTGTTTTCTTCCCAACACTGAGAAGGATGTCAGCTGCCATATTTCATTGGACTTACACTGCTTTTCTCTACATCCAGTTTACTTTAGTCATTCGTACTATCCTTTCTGGGTAAGTATATGAATTTTCTCCCTCTTCTATTTAGAAAAGTGTGTTTATAGAAGATGATGGGTATCTTTAGAGTAGGAGCCAAAGCAAACTGTTCAGAATTCCTGCTAGCAGATGTTTGTTGATTGAATATGGAGCCAAGTGTATCCAAAGGTGGATGGCTATAAAATTCTGAGGCCTCTCAAGAAACAGGAATCTGTTGAAGATTTTTATTAATTTATTTGATGAGATAAAAATAGGTTTTAAAAAATTTTCACATGATTGGAGACAAGAAAGGTAATTAAAAACTGTTTCACAGGAGCCAGATTCACAGATCTCCACAGATTTAAATACAAGTTAAAAACAAAGGCCTGTTTGGTAAGATAACATTCCACAATGTCCTGAACTTTCCAATATAGCTTCATAGCAATATAGATAAAAGAATGCTAAGGCACTGTGAGCTAACAGATTTATGTGATTGCCAAAATAGCTGTGTTCGTTTTGGACTGTATCAAGAGAAACTCAGCATCCATAACAGGTATGGAAAATTGCTTTTATTTCACATGTCAACTCTGATTAGCGATAGGTTCTGCCTCGTATGCAGTGTTGAGGGGGAATCTGAGGCTGTATCTACCCATGGTGGGGAAACTGGGCCATCCACCCATGACACCTGCTATGCCTGCAACAGGGAGAGGGACACTTTTGTGCACTTCCCACCTTCGATAGAGAATGAGGCATATGGGAGAATAAGTGCCATTTTGCTCTAAAATGTTCTTAGAGCACTTGAAGACTTTGTTGTTGTTGTTGTTGTTGTTTTCCATTTATTAAAAATAGTTTGAGTCCTTGTCATTCTTAAATGGTGATAAGTGGAATAGGGAAATAAGACCGTGGAATTAGAGACTTCTTTTTTTCTGTTTTTTTTTTTTTTTTGGTTTTGAATGTGCATCAGTTACATTTGGTACTACTTTTTATCAGTCTCTGACTGTATACAGCTTTTCCTTTTGTGGTACATTTTTATCATCTACAGTGCTTGGCTCTTACCTCAAATTTTCTATTCTGGTGATTTTTTTCTCTTGTACGGAGAGAGGATTCTCTCTATTATTGTCGTGAAAGCAGTAGTTCTCAGCAGGGAGTGATTTTGATTGCCAGGGGACATTTGGTAATGTCTAGAGCCATTTTTTGTTATTGTGACTGAGGGGTTGCTACTGGCAACTAGGGGTTAAAGGTCAGAAAGTCTGCTAAATAACCTAGAATGCCCAGAGGCCACCCTATGCAAGACTTACCTGCTCCCAACTGTAAATAGTGCTAAGGTTGAGAAACACTGCTTCAAAGTATTGATCTTGCTTTCTCAGTCAGAAAGAGGCTGGTCCCAATAGGTCTCTGTTCATCTTTCTCTGGGTTCTGTCTTGTTTTGAAGCTAAGATGAGCTGGCATGGATTGTCTGCTTAATGCAATTGACAACTCCTTTGACATGTCAGAACTTCAGCTATTTAAGATTTTTCTACCTTGAAAGAGACAGTATTCATGTGGAAAGTGGACTCCTGAACTAGACTGTGTGGTTCAAATTCAAATTCCTCTACTTATTAGTTATATAGATTAGTTTTCATTTTTGTAAAATGATTATCATCATCATAACATATAAGAGTAACCATAGTACCACTTAAATTATATAGAAGTAAAAAAATTAATATATATTTATCAGTATGCACATAGGTATACATAGCCAAAATTGCTTATGTTAATCTTTGCATCAAAAGAAGAATGGCATGTTTAATAGGGATGAAAAACTGATTTCATTTAGAACAGTGAGTTCTAAGTAAGTGTCTTTATTCTCCATCCTGAGATTCATTTTCCTCTAGATTAAGTAATTTCACTTATTTCAACTCTTCAGCCCAGAACATAGTTTGCAGCCACTTTCATTGGGTTATTTATTTCAATTCACCCCTAGGATGTCAGTGTCTTGCTGTGGTAGAAAAATCAAGATTTTGCATTGGTTTTAAGGTGAATCTGTTAAAGTCACTAAATCATTCAGCTTATCAAATAAATTGTTTTTGTTCTTTGACAAGGAGGAAGAATTTAAGGAATGTCTGCTATTTAAGGGAATCTGCAGTTTTCTTTAATTGATTCAGTTGGTCATGAGAAGACCAGCAAGTTCAGAGTCAGTGGGTTAATATTCATGATGATAGTGAAAAAGTCAACTTCCTATGACAAGATATTTACAACTAGAAGAGAACAAGCAATTTCTGTAGTAAGCATTTTAACAAATGAAGTTTCTCACAATAGGAATTAATAGTTTCAAAGTTACAACTCAATAGTCATTGAATGACATCATAGATTTTTGTCCTAAAATTAGTAGAGTTTGAGAGAGACTTAAGTTTGCATTGACTAGACACAGCAAAAGAATAAATTTAACAAACACTGTGGTAAATACTGTAGATCTTTTTTCTTTATTAATGTGAACAAAAATCTCATTCTTAAATGGTCCTCATCATTTTCAAAATGACTTGTGTGGATAAGTTCTTATAAAATATAATTTAAAAAATATGTATGTGCTATGGATCAATTACATAGTGGCAAACAGCAATACAGATGCAGAATAAAATCTAAGAATTCTTGTCTTGAATAAAAAAAAAAAGATTTTCAGTAATTTTATTTTTCATTAATAGTTGAGACATGTGGTCTCTGGTCTAAACTTATTTTTCATCAGTCAAAATAATTAAAGCTTGTGATAGTTCATTCTTGCATCCTATCAATGTAGGGCCATAATCAACATATTATACTATTTAGTCAAAGCCAAGATTTCCAAGTTTTTAACTAAATATAGCTCCTAAGTCACCCTTCTTAACTTTTACAATTGGCTACAGAAAGTACTACTTTAGTAATATTACCTCAATATATTTTGTATCATAACTAAATTTTTCTTCGTGATCAATAAAACATTATAGAGCAGATGGTAAGGATGTGGAGACTGGAGTCAGCAGCCTGGATTATAGCTGTATCATCTTGAGCCAGTTATTTAACACCTCTTTGCCTTTGTTTTCCAATGTATAATATGGTGACAATAAATTGCCTTTTAAATAGGATTACTGTGAGAATTAAATGCATTCTAATATGTAAACAACTTAGAACATCAACAGACATGTGGTTACTTTTAACTATCTACAATTTCTGAGTCTATATTCCCCATAGACTCAGAACAAAAATTATATTAACTAATACCAGCATTTTCAAAAAAGAAGGAAGACAATGATAAAACTTTTGTTTTATTTTTCACTTTAAGTCTCAAAACACTAAGAAAGAATGCAATTTATGCTCTAGTATCAGAAAACATGCCTTATCAACACTTCTGAAATTAGTTAAAACAACAGGATTAGTTAAAACAACATGTTGACTTGGTAAAAAAATAACTTGTGAGCATTCTGCTAAACTTGAAAGGTTCAAAAATCAAAAAATCATTTTAGTAAAATGTTTAAATTTAATTTGAAATTGGAGTAACACGTTGCTATACGACCACACATTATTACTAATCCTTTTAATATCACCTTATTATGGTAAGGTTGAGGTATTTTAAGGGGTCCATGACTGATAAATCTGTGCTTGTTCTAGCTTAGTGTGTGTATATGTATACACTAAACATGGAAATAAAGGTTTTCTTATTTATCTTCCAGTAAAATGATGGCATGTATTTCTAGTAACAGACAAACAAAAATGAGCATTTTTTTAAAAATGGAGATTTTGCTTCTAAGCACTGGGTATTTTAAATAGTTGTTCCATAAATTATTGAACTTCAACAAAAAGTCTTATAACTTTCAAAAGTTGTCAAATGAAAGGAGTATTCTAATACATACTCTTAATGTGATCCATCCTTATATGCGAAGGAGGAATCTTTTAGGTATCCTGGGAATAACACTCCTTAGAAGCACCCCTGAGACAGAAATTTGGTATATGAGGTATGTTGTGGATATGTGCCTCAGGAAAAGTCTTTAGGAAAGAAAGCAAAGGAGGACAGAGATGGGAAGATCATGTGACGGTGTTGCCTCGGGTAAAATGGAAACTTGACTAGATCCCCGGGGAAGTCTGTGACATAAATGGTCCCTTCAAAGTTGTTTTTGTTTGAGACGAAATGGCTGATTTTTTGTGACTTGTATCACTCAGACATTGGGCTTTTATTTACTTTCATAATTTTATACACTTTAAAACCATCCTGGATTAGACATGAAGTCTCAATCATCCCCAGTACTTTTGCTACATTAAATACACATATTTCCTTTAAGATACATTTTATTGTTAGATTTTTCTTAAAGTTCAACATCTCAGAGGATACCATTCATTTCTTACCCATGGCCAATATGACCTCATAACATATCTGACCTAAACCCAGCCAGTGCATTATCTTGTCAGGGGGAAAGCAGTTTCATTCTAACAAGTTAAAAGGCTTTCATGCTCTACAACAAACAAGATGAACACTGGAATTAGTCAATGAAGATTAAAAAAAAATGGAATAGCTCAGCAAGACTATCAGTGAATTCTTATGTAGCACTTACTATACACCTTGCCTCTTTGAGTGGCACCCTGCATATGTTCACATCATTTAATTCTCTTAACAGCTCTATTTACACATTTTAAAGGAGGTAAATAACTTACCTGAGGTCTTGTGGCCAAGAGGTAGCTGGAATTTGAACCAAGGCAGTTTGGTTAAACCAAAACAATCAATATGTGAGATATAGTGAGTGAAGCTCTTATTCCAACTTCCAGTTCCAATTTCCATCAACCCAAAATCAGACCAAGATGCAGTTTGGTATAGTCCCCTTTAGTTGAGCTATTGAATGTACTTTCACTTGTTTCATTCAAAATAGCTTTGATGAAACTTGCTAATTTCCATTTAAAATATTCTTAATGGACATTCTAATTAAAATGCCATTTACACCTTTTTTAATCAATTAAAATACAAATTCTTCATGATCTTCCCTAATGCCTAATGTGTATTTGTGGCTTTTCAGAATGTCATTCCAAATTAATTGTTTTCCTTCTTTTTATTTCCTGGTGTATTTCTTACTCTATTTAAAGTCTTGAGACAGACTACTTTTGATATTTTAGGTTCAATATCTATTTTTATAATATAAGCTTGAACTATATGAAATAACCAATGTTCAATTGCTTTTGATATACTAAAATCACAACTTAATGTGGATCAATTTAATATGCTGGAAGGAAACCACTTGACAGGGAGGTATCTTAATGATATTTAGATACTGAATATATGATTGACAATAAGGCCTCAGTACAGTTTGATGAAATTAGTATTTCTTAGATGAAGTATATAAATATACATTCATCATAAAGATATAATAGGTATTTTTTTTTTTTTACTGTGGCATATTTTCCTGAAATATTCTCCTGGGGATATTAAAAGCTTTAAAAAATGAATTCACTATTACATCTATGTTTTCTACTTCTGAAATTGTTTTTGTCTACTTCAAAATGAAAACCTTGAAATTGGTTTTTCAGTGTTGTGTGTGTAAATAATCATAATTGGTTACTTTAATTTGACTGCATAAAATATAATAAGTTCTATTTACAGAAAGTATATTCAGGGTAGTAATACCCTGTCAGAAGAGCTGCTGGAAAAAACGTTCTCCCATCATGTATGATTTCTTTGTGCTCTTAATTGTTGTTTCTTGCTGGTGCGGGAGATTTTTAATTTGGAGCCATCATACTTATTGATTCTAGTTTTTTATTTCTTGATATTAAGGAGTCTTGTTAAGGAAGTTGGGGCCTGCACTAATATGCTTTCTTCTAGCAGTTGCAGTTTCTGTTCTAATTCCTGGGTTTGTAATACACTTTGACTGACTTTTGTGCAGGGTGAAAGCTAGAGATCTGATTTCATTCTTTCACATATGGATAACCAGTTTTTACAGAACCATCTGTTAAAAAGATTTTATTTTCTCTGTTGTAGGTTTTTGGCACCTATATCAAGTATCAGACGATATTACCTATGTGGTTTTGTCTCTATGTTTGCTTGCTGTTCTATTCTATCAGGCCTCATGTCTGTTTCAGCGCCAGTCGCTTGCTCTTTTTGTTACCACAGCTCCATAGTGTCTTTTGAGATCTGTTATTGTGATGACTCCACTCTCAATCTTGTTCAGGATTGCTTTGGCTATTCTGAGTCTTTTATCTTTTATTCTTCCAAATGGATTTAGGTCTGTTTTGTTTTGTTTTTTTTTTTTTTTTTCCTTTCTAGTTCTGTGAAGAATGTCATTGATATTTTGATGGGGGTTGCATTGCTACGTTGAATCTGTGTAACTTTGGTAGTATGACCATTCCTACAGTATTAAAGAGGGGGGAATCTCATGAAAATAGAGGGAAATTAGTAAACGAAGGGGATAAAGGCAGAAGGAAGAGGGACAGGAAAAGGGAGGAGTGGTGGAATGAACTTGACCAAACTATGTTATATACATATATGAATATATCACAATGAATTTAAAAAAACAACAAAGAAGTAGAAAGAAGACATGTAGAATAGAAGTAGGGGGTGGGGGAGGGAGAACATGATGTAAAGAGGAAGTCCTGGGAATAAGGTGGAACAAATTATAATTATTCAAAATGAACCCCATTATTATGTATAACTGGAATGCAATAATAAAAACATTTTAAAAAAACCTCTTCCATATTTTTTCCCCAGCCTGGACCTGTCCTCTGAATTCTGAGACTCAAAAACAAAATGTCCTATTCAACGTTTTTACTTGACCCTCAAACTTAAAATATCCCCAAATCTACTCTATTTCCATAGCTTTTTTGTCAAATAAAATATACAACAAGTAAAAAGTATATTCATCAAGACTTGGTGAGTTATCTTTTTTCTGTTAACATACAAGTAAATGTGTTAGAATATTATGCATAAAACAAGGTCTCAGTTCTCAAGAAGTTTATAGAACAGTGAGGATCTACATAAAGATAGAGTTCTTTGAACTCTCAGAAGAATGGACGTATATTAGATAGTTATGGAATATTTAAAAAAGAAGTTGCTCTTGAATCAAGATTTGAAGGATGAGCAGGTATCAGAACTGTAAGGAGTATGAGATGTTGCAGCATATTATAGGCAAAGTGCATGCAGAGCTGAAGAAAGAATCACAAATAGAACCATGCAGACTGCACAGACTGTGAGAGGTTGGGAATAAGTGATGGGAGAAATCATTAAAGAACTTTTAAAATAGAATATAAATACTGTCAGATTTGTGCTTTCTAAATCTAAAAAACAAAAAACACAAACAAACAATAATAAAACCAGGAATTACACAGAACATAGACGATGCTAAGAAAAATGGAGTGACCACTCTGGCTGTATTACAGATGACAAAGGCTGAGTTTGGGAGATCAGGTTGGAGATAACTGCTATGATCTGAGCAAAGACAATGGAGAATTTGCTTAAAGTGTTGCAGTTTAAATCAGTAGAAAAGTACACTCAGGCAATATAAGAAAGCATAGATGACAGGAATTGAAGATGAATCAGACACTGGGAGTCACCCTATTTGTGTTTGCTATCAATTTTATTGAAGTAATTTATTTATTAAGAATAAACCTGTATCATTGCAAGCTCAATTTAATTGTGAATGATGCTTGCAGCGAAGTCCTCTGTGAACTGAATACTTTATTCAAAGTGTGTATACATAGCCCAGAATAAATCGTTGCTTCTCTGGAGGCAGTCTTTTGAATGAAGTTTCATATAAATTAAACATCTCATGTTGATGAGCAAAACACACTTCAAATTAAAACATGCAATAATATTAATTAAACAGAAGAAAGTTGTAAATTGATGTTGGCATACATCCTCACCTTCATTTATTTTTATGGAACTGCATTATTAATGTCCCTTTTAAAATGAAGATTAAATAGCATGTTGTCATTAAAAAGCATGTGGCTGGCCTGCTGTTATTAGTTAAAGAAGGTGATTATATCATTGTTATGAGAAGACAGGAGGATGCTTATACTATCAGCTTCATTTGTTTTTGTAATTTTTATGTTTTGTATCAGAATCATGTGACCCTTAGAAAAAGATGCTTTATAACATTGCACTTTAGGCCTCTCATTTAGTTATTTAGTTGAAGTTAAAAAGAATTTTCTTTTTTTTTTGGCATTGGGGATTGAACACAGGAATGCCTTACCACTGAAGTATACCCCAGCCCTTTTAATTTTTTTAATTTTGAGACAAGTTGCTGAAGTTGACCTCAAACTTGCTATTCCCCTGTCATAGCCTCCTCAAGTTGCTAGGATAACAGGCGTGTGCCACCACACCTGGCTTAAATTGACTTTCTTAAAGAGTTAAAAATTTACTTTGTAAGTTTAGCACATATGAAAGGATAACTTTTAAAGTATAAAATCATAAGTATTAGAAAAATGCAAAGTATGTATATGTAATTTTAGTAATTAATGTTAGTAGGTTTAAATTTTAAAAAAATTACATACAACTCACATATGAAGGCAATTAGGACTGATGAACGCATTTACAAGTAGATGGAAAACTTGTTCATCTACATAAGACAATGATCAATTGCAATCCACTGGATGCAGCTCATTTACATTATTACTATTTTGCTACAACTTTATTTTTATTAAAAATAATAAAAGACACATTTTTCATCCTTTGCATATTCTTTTACAATATTTCTTGACACAGGAAAAGATGATGCTACGATGATAGGAATAAACATTTTAGAATTGTACACCTGTGACTGTACAGGTGTCCTCCTCCCAGCAGGCACCATGGCTTCCAAATCTCTTTTCCCTGCCAAGAGGGCTGCAGTTCATTTTAAAGCCAAGTCCAAGTCTGAGTTGGAGAATAAACATTTATCACAAACTATGGGTGAGAATTAGTGCATGGCACTGGCTGGGTAACTGCTAATTAGTGCTGGAACAGCTACAAGAAAATATTTGTCTGCTTTCATGGAGCTTACATTCTAGAAGGGAAAACAGGTGGCCAGGCAGTGCTAGTGTGGTGAGAGCACTCTGCTGGAGAGGTTTCTTAGAGGAGGGCAAGCACAGGTGATGAATGGATACTCTGCTAGTTTTTAAGACTAGGAGCTAAGGGGTATTCCATAAAGAGGAGATATGTGGTGGCTAGGCCAGAGCACAGTGAAACACCAAGATGTGGAGGAGTGTAAAGGACTTCAGCAATTCACACCTCCCTTAATGCTTCATGAATTGATTCATTCTGCCAGTTTGGAATATAAACTACTATGAATTACTGAGGAAATTTCAAATGCCATTTGCCATTTTTCTTTGTCTGAAATTTTCTTTATCTTTAACAACTTCTAAATTAACATGCTTTTTATAATTTATGTTAAATTTATGGAATAAGTTAAGAAATGCAGTCCAAACATTTAGGAACACTAAAATTAATTTTAGTTTTCCCCTACCAGCCTCTCCTTATCATCACACAGTCTGCTCTCTTTAGTTGTTCAAAAATCCCTTCATCTCTCTACCCCATGTATGATAACTCCTTTTCTAAGCAGAAATAACTCCTTTTTATTCTGAGTGGGGAATCTTTTGTAGCCCTCTGTGTTTTTAGGAAAGTAGCAATGTAGGGGAATTCATTTATTCATATAACTCACAAAGCAGGCAGAAAATAACCAGTTCAGGTTAATGTTGCAAGACGAGTAAAGGTAATAGGTACAATTTTGACAACAGAAGTAATATGAAATAATAACATTTCACTTTTCAAATGGAGAGCTGTGCACATTCAAATTCAGTGTATGAATTCATACACTGTGTTTGTAGGAAATGCCTAAGGCCATTTTCTTTTCTTGTGTTAGTCTAGGATTTTCAAACTGGATCCATTTTGTTATGCATTCATTCATATTATACAGCTGATTTGAAATTGATGATTACAAAGCCCAGGGAAATAGTAAATGAATTAGCAGATATGATAACACCATGGAAAAGGAGGGGGGGGTAACACCATTGCAGAATAAGATAGCAATGAATGACTGCAATAATGTCCTCAATTCAGGAAAGAATAGTTATTTTCTGTACCTTCTACTTAAAGAAAATATGTAATGCATTTTTCATTTTTTAAAAAATTGTTAATTTAAAAATTTAGGTAAAGGAAAAGTTAAACTTCAGTTATCTTTCTAATTACATTGTGATACCTTCTCATTTATAATAATAGTATGATTCCTGGTTTGAATAGTGTACACAAGCTTAATAAGAGTAATAGTGGTTACCAGATTCTGGGAAGCAGGGAGGGTGGAGTAGGGTGTAGTGGGGATGAAGTGAAGCTGGTTAACAGGTGAGGGATGCAGCTGAATATGAGGAACAATTTCCAGTACTCCGTAGGATGCTTATGGTAAAAAGGAATTAAGTGGATATTTTGAAATAGCTAGTAGAAAGAATTTTGAATGTCCCAACCTCCTAGAGGTAACAAATGTTTGAGATGGGCATGCCAGTTATCTGCATCTGATCATTACACATCGTATTCATGTATTGAAATATCACACAGAGCCCTATAAACAGGTGCAGTGTGTCAGTTAAAAATATAAAGCAAGAAAGCCTAATATGTTAGAGAGAAAAATTATAGACTAGAACATTTCATGAAAAGGTAAAATATCATTAGAAGAAATCAGGGGAGAAGGTAATATTCTGGTTAAGAGAACAAAGGGTGCAAATCAGGAGAAACGTAGTGATGTCTCGCAACAGTCCTTAAGGGGTTTAGCCCACCCTTATGCAGATTAGGAGAGGGCATGTTAATGTGATTTGAAGAAGATCCAAATAAACAGCCAGTGATCATGGCAAGAACTTTAGTTCTGCTGGCTCATGGCCACCAGAGCAGATTGACTCATAAATGCGCAGGACATCTCTTCATGCACCAAAGGTGGAAATTTCTTGAAGAGGACAAAAGTAGATTTGCTGGATCCACATGGTAGTATGGACACAAAGGGGAGTCCCTGGCGCAAAGCATTAGGCACAGATTTGAACCAAAGGCAGGTGGTGCAACTGTAGCCTCTGATTACCTACTAGTCTTGTTTTGATAAGTGACATTTCTATCTTTTAAATATAAAACAAATATCCATGAAAAGTGTTGATCTAACAGTACAGACATTTTCAGCAGAGCTAAGAAAAGAAAAGATGCACCCTCCCCCAGTTGCTTTCTGGGTACTTTGCTCTTTATTTTTCTTTATAGCCCTCTTTCTTCTCTGCCGTGGTGAAGTAAGAATAATAATGGCTCTTAAAGATGTCTTATTCTATCCTTAGACCCTGCGAGTATGTTATCTCACATGCCAAAATGGGCTTTGCAGATGTGATTAAAATAAGGCCCTTGAGATGGGGAAATTATCTTGGGTTTTCCAAATCTAGTAGGTAACCTCTCCTTGCTGAGGTCAGAAGGAGATGGGATGATGAGAAGATGATCAAAAAGGAGAAGATTGTTGGCTTTGAAGATGAAGAAAGGAGATCATAAAGCAAGGAATGTGGGAAGCTTCTAGAAGCAGGAGAAGGCAAACAAACAATCCTGGAGCATACAGAGAGGAATGTGACTTTGTCAACTCCTAGACTTTAGTGCAGTGAATCCTGCATTGAGTTTTTAACCTGTAAGAACTATAAGATAATAAAATTATGTTGTTTTCAGTGACTACATTTGTGGTGATTTGTCACAATAGCAATAATAACTAATAATAAAGATGTGCATTGTAGTCAATATGTTTTTTCATCTCCTATACACAGACACTAAAATGTAAACCTTGAAAGAGCTTGAAATATAAATTTTCTTTATTTCTCCATTCCTTGGACATTTTGAAATATAACAGATACTCAAAAAATAAATTTAAATAAATTATTTGAAGAATGTGGAGAAACAATTTGCATACAATTTTATGAAAATTTACTCAAAGAATTCATATTTAAATAACAATATAAAATACTATATTTATAACATTTTAAATAATTTGTTTCTACATTAATTTGTTTCCATTTCAAAACCACTTTTATATCATGTTTTACAAATGTGAAAATTATATGCGCAAACAGTACAAAACATGTCCATATTCTTATTTCTATTATTAAAACCAATAGTGAAACAACATTTCAAAAGCAACTTAAACACACAAGATTCAGAAAAATACAATATCATCCCATGAAGTTAACAAACTGAGAGAGATTTCATGTTGGTAAATAGAATCAGGGATGCTTCACAGAGCAGTGGGAACTTGGGATGATTTCTTTAGTACTGGACTTTGGTCCTGACTTTACAAACTAGAGAAGACTTTAAGACTGCAGTTGTTAATCATACATGTACATAGGGTCATGATGTCTCTCTCATTCCACCATTTTTCATACCCCCACCCCTTCCCGTCTCATTTCCCTCTATGTAATCTAAAGTTCCTCCATTCTTCTCTCACCCCCACCCCCCCAACCTGATATGAATGTACATCATGCACAACCATAGAAATGAACATTTGTACCCCATATGTGTACAATGAACCAAAATGAAGACTGTCTGTAAACATAAAAAAATTTCCATCCATATGTTTAGGGTAAATCATACTATTTATTTATATTTTATGACTACATGAATATTATACTCTGCTGAGCAGAGTATACTTTCTTATAAAATTTTTATTTTTCCTGGAAAAAAAAAGACTGCAGTAGTTTTGCTGAGAAGCAACCAGATTTCTAAGGAACAACTAACATTCATATGTCCATTTGCTCATTTATGCATTTGGTAATATTACATGCTTTCTATGTGCTAGTTAATAACCTAGGTTCTTAGGGAACCTAGCAAAGGCCCAAGTACTTCATGCAAACTATTTTTTTGGTAGGAAAAATAGAAAATAATCAAAACAAATAACAAAAATTTAAGACATAGTTAACAGTGACTAAAGCTGTGGAGAAAAATGTCATGGGCTATATAAATAGGAGAGCTTTTGTGTTTCTTTTACAATGAGTGTTTAGGAAAATCTTCAATGAGTGAATGAACTGGAACAAGAGTTAATGTCAGTATGTAGAAAAGGTGAGTGAACTCAGACTATGGGAGAAAGGATTCCAAGTAGTGTAAAGCAGTAAATGCATAAATTTGAAGTAAAGTGAATCTATTGTATTTGGGGACGTGTAAGACCATTTCAATAGTATTTTAATTACTTTAATTTTATTGATTTGTTTTAATACCAAAAGGTTAAATTTTTGACAAATATTGGACTCTCATGAAGTCTTCAAACTAGATAACAGTATGGCCTGAAAGAATTTTGGCTAATCTATCAAAAAACTTCAGTTTTCCATCTGGATTATTACAGGTGTCTGAGTCCATTTTGGCTGCTATAACAAAACCCTTTATAAAATGGGGAAGTTATAAAAACAGAAGTTTATTTCTCACAGTTCTGGAGGGTGGGAAGTTCCAGATCAGGTTGCTGGCAGATGACTGCCTGTGAAGACCTACTTTCTGATTCATAGAAAAACAGCTTTTCACTGTGTCCTCCGATCATGCAGGTGCAAGGGAGCCTCTTGAATATCTTTTTTGAGGGCATTAATACCATTGGTGAGGGAAACCTTCATTACCTAATCACCTCCCAAGAGCCCCACCTCCTGATATGATCATGCTGAAGATTAGGATTGCAACATATGAATTTTGGGCAGATTCATTCATCCTAAGGCACTGGGGTTCCAGGTGGCAGGTCAGATTTCTTTCCACATTTCTTGGTGTTATGGAATGGTATTCAATGATTAGAGTTGTGGAGAAAAATATCATGGGGTTAAATGAATAGGAGATTTTTATATATATAAATCCATATATATGAATTTATATATAAATTCCTCCATATATATTATGTATATATTCCTCCAAATATATATATAAAATACATATATATACACATATATATGTATATATATAAATTCATCTATATATATGGAGGGTGTCCAGGGAAATCTTCAATGAGTGAATGACCCCGGAGCAAAAATTAAGAGGTCATTATTTGGCAAAAGTAGGAGAGGGAGTAGCACTTATATATAAGCAGCATCTCATAACATGATCTACCAACCCAAAGCCATTCCTTAAACAATCTGTTTCAGGATTCTTTTATCATAATGAAGAAACCTCCTAAAACTATGTTCTGAGTGTCCTACATAAAACCATAATCCTCTGAGGACTGACATGTCAAATCTGAAAGAAGTGAAATTGTCATTGACTTTAAGATAATGATCCAAGCCAAATGGTTGTACTGTGAATCAACAGAGCATGCCATTGCTTTCTTATTTATTTTCTGCATTTATCTAAATCATTGAACTGTATCACCAAAAATTATAATTTAATTTTAGCACAAAATGTGAAATCAAGTAAAAGAAAACATTTAAGGATTTCCACAAAACTCAATTTGTACAAGCTCTTAAATATTTTTATTCCTTCCTCATAGCTCTATTCTCTGTTCCTGTCATAGCTTCTCTTTCTCATCAGATGCTGGCTTGGAAATCTTGGCTTGGATTAAAAATAGAAAGGGTTTAAACACATCAACAAAAGGGATGCCTTCCCTGGTTCAGAGAGGACGTTTTCTGAATTACTGAGTAAGTGAATAAAATAGAAATAACACCTTATAATGGAGGGTCTAACTTCAGTGAGTATGAATAACCACTTTCGCCTGGGAGAATCTCCCTAATTGAATGATTCTTTGGTTAGCAAGGAATCATATCAAGGGTAGCTGGTACATTAAAAATTACATTCATCCTGGCCATCATTAAGACAAATGTGCTCACTGTGTTCAAGTGTGTTTCATATTTACTCTTTCATTTGTATGATACATATTTATTGAGAATGCATTTAATCCTACGCATCCTTTTATGGACTAGACTAAGGGTATAGTGATGAAGAAAGCAGAGGAAAATATGCCTACCCTAATGATACTTCTGTTTCAAGGTGACAAAAAGGACACACTGCAACCATATTACCAAAAGTATATTCTGGTTTTTCATATTAATTCTTTTATATCAGGTTATTGTATTTTGGATTCTTTAGGCCTCAAACAGTGTTGGACAGGTAAGTATATCAAAGCATTTTCTATTTGCCTGTCTCTTTTATAGTTGCTATGAAGAAAAATTTTCTGTCAACAGAACAGAATCTAATGGATGGTGTTTTGGGTTGGCTAGGATTCCATACTCCATTTGTCTATGTTAGAGCTTCAGCTGTGATGACACATATGGGTCCACATGTCTGTGTCCTTACACTTTCCAAACTGCCCATTTCCTGACTGCTTTTTAAGGTGCATTATTTTCAAAGATGTCTGCCTTCATCTACTGTAATTAAAGCATCCTTCTAAAACTGAAAAAAAAAATGACTTAGAGCATTGTGAAGTTATCAAAACATAGAAGTGGAGACTCTCACCAGGTTTCCTTGCTCATTTCTATCTTTTTAGAACTTCTTTCCTCAGAACATTGGTGCCTTTCTGCGTCCTTCCCCTAAACACCTACTGTTTTTCAAAACCCAAAATCACTTAATATATTTTAATTTTTCCCTGTTTAAATGCAACCTGAGTAATAGAAATGTTCCTCCATTATATCCATCTATATCTATATCTATATCTATATCTATGTCTATATCTATATCTATACCTATCTATATATCTATATCTATCTATATACACATTTCCTTTTCGAATTAGTTAACAACTTTCTCTTTCATTATAAAGATGAAAGAAAAAAGAAATCATTCTAACACATAAAAGTCTTATACTTCTCCAGCATAAACCTCTCTAGCTCAGATTATTTTAAATAAATTTTCTTGACTTCATTTTTTCTACTATCAAAGTTTGTTAAAATCAACTTTATCTAGTATGAGATAACCATATTTATTTGGGTATGTCTCTGTGTCTTCTGTTCCACTGATCTTCAATTTTATTTTTGTGCCAATACCAGACCATTTTTGCTACTATAGCTCTATAGTATAATTTAAGGTCTGGTTTTGTGATGCTTCCTGCATCACTTTTGTGGCTTAAGATTGTTTTTGGTATTCTGGGCCTCTTATTTTTCCAAATGAATTTCATGACTGCTTTTACTATTTCTTTCTTTTTTTAAAATTAATTAATTATTTATTTATTTTTTACTATTTCAATGAAGAACATCATTGGAATTTTAATGGGAATTGCAATAAATCTATACAGAGATTTTGGTAATATGGCCATTTTGACAATATTAATTCTGCCTATCCTAGGACATGGGAGAGCGTTCCATTTTCCAAGGTCGTCGTCATCAATTTCTTTTTTTAGTGTTCTGTAGTTTCCATTGTAGAAGTATTTCATTTCTTTTGTTAGATTGATTCACAAATATTTTACTTTTTATTTTTTGAGAGTATTGTGAATGGGATAGTTTTCCTGATTTCTCTTTCAGCAGTTTTGTCATTGGTGTATAAGGAAACAATGAATTTATGGGTGTTAATTTTATATTATGCTACTTTGCTGAGTTTGTTTATGAGTTCAAGGAGCTTTCTCGTGGAGTTTTTGGGTCTGATAAATATAGAAGCATGTCATCAGCAAATAGAGATAGTTTGAGCTCTTCTTTTCCTGTTTGTATCCTTTTAATTTCTTTTTGTCCAATTGCTCTGGCTAAGATTTCAAGGACTTGAATAGGAGTGATGAAAGAGGGCATCCCTCTCTTTTTCCAATTTTTAGAGGGGATGCTTTCAATCTTTCTCCATTTGGAACAATGTTGGCCTTGGGCTTAACATATATAACTTTCACAATGTTGAGGTATGTTCCTACTATCCTTAGTTTCTCTAGTGTTTTGAACTTGAGTGGATGTTGAGTTTTGTCAAATGCTTTTTCTGCAACTATTGAGATAATCATATGGCTCTTATCCTTATATTCATTGATTTCCATATGTTGAACCAACCTTGCATCCATGGAATGAACCCCACCTGATCATGGTGCACTCTGCTTAAACTTCTATGTCCTCCTGTTTCAATTTGGTAGGTCATATGTCTCTAGAAATTTGACAATGTTTTCATGATTTTCTATTTTATTGGAATATAGATTTTTTTTTAAACCTTTTTTTTTTTTTTTTAGTTGAGTTTTTTTTTTTTTTTTTTTTTTTTGCAGTGCTGGGGATTGAACCCAGGGCCTTGTGCTTGTGAGGCAAGCACTCTATCCACTGAGCTATATCCCCAGCCCTTGGAATATAGATTTTTAAAGTAGTTTCTATCATCTGTATTTCAATAGTGTCTGTGGTAATATTTCCTTTCTTATCACAGATTTTAGTGATTTGAGTTTTTGCTCTTTTTCTTTGTTAGCTTGACTAGGGGTTTATCAATTTTATTTAATTTTTCAAAGAAACAACTTTTTGCTAATCATTTATTTTTTGAATTTTTTTGTTTCAATTTCATTGATTTCAACTCTGATTTTAATTATTTCTTGTTTTCTTCTGCCTTTAGTGTTGATTTGTTCTTATTTTTTTAGGGTTTTAGGTGTAATGTTAGGTTAATTTTTTTGACGACTTTCTATTCCTTTAAAGAATGAGCTCAGTGCAAGTTAACTTTCCTTTTAGCACTGCCTTGGAGTGTCCCAGAGACTTTGATAAGTTTTGTCACAATTCTCATTTACCTCTAAGCATTTTTGTTTCATCCCTGTTTTCTTCTGTTATCCATTAGTCATTCTATAGCATATTATTTGGTCTAAGCTAATAGAGTAGCTTCTATTTTTTATTTTATCATTGATTTCTAAATTCATTCCATTAGGATCTGATAGAATGCAAGGCATTATCCCTATTTTTTGAATTTACTAAGAATTGCTTTGTGGCCTAAAATATGGTCTATTTTAGAGAAGGATCCCTGTGCTGCTTAGAAGCAAGTGTATTCATTCCTTGATGGATGAAATATTCTATATATGTATGTTAATTCTAAATTATTAATTGTATTTATTAGTTCTATAGTTTCTTTATTTAGTTTTTATTGGAGGATCTATATAATGATGAAAGAGGTGAGTGAAAGTCACCTTGAATTATTTTGTTGTGGTCTATTTGATTCTTGAAATTGATAAGAGTTTGATTGATACACATAGGTGCTCCAGTGTTAGGGGCATACAATATTTATGATTGTTATGTCTTGTTGATGTATATTTCCCTTTAGCAGTAAAAAATGACCTTCTCAGTCCCTTCTGATTAACTTTGTCTTGAAGTCCACATTATCTGACACAAGGATAGAAACACCTGTTTGTTTATGAGATCCATGTGAATGGTATTTTTTTCCCCTCCTTTACCTTCAATCTGTGGATATCTGTGCTTATGAAGTGAGTCTCTTGGACAGAGTACATTGTTGGGGCTTGTTTTTTTAATCCACTCTGTCAGTCTATGTCTTTTGATTGATGAGTTTAGGCCATTTATATTCAATGTCATTATTGAGATATGATTTTTATTCCCTGTCAATTTTATTTATTTCTGGTTTTTAATTTGAATTAGTTTCTTCTTTGATTGACTATTCTTCTAGTGTAGGTCTGCCTTTTGCTGGCTTTCCCTTTCATTTTTCATTTCTTCATGAAATATTTTATTGAGTATATTTTGTAAGTGCAGGCTTTCGAGTTTTAAATTCTTTTAACTTTTGTTTTTCATGGAAGGTTTTTAATCTCATCTTTAAATGTGAAGCTTCTTTTTGCTGGGTATATTATTCTTGGCTGGCATCCATTTTCTTTTTGGACTTGGTATATATTATTCCAAGATCACCTAGCTTTGACGGTATGAATTGAGATATCAGCTGAGATCTGAATTGATTTTCTTCTAAATATTACCTGTCACTTTTCTCTGGAAGCCTATAAAATTCTGTTCCTATTCTCTATGTTAGGTATTTTCATAATAATGTGCTTTGGTGTGGGTCTGTTGTCATTTTGTATTTTGGGGGGTCCTCTAAGCCTCCTGTATTTGGTTTTACATTTCATTCTTAAGGTTTTGAAAATTATCTGATACTATTTCATTGAAAAGATTGTGCATTCCTTTGTTTCGTGTTTCTGAGCCTTCATCTATCTTGATAAATCTTACATTTGGCCTTTTGACATTATCCCAATTTCTTGGAAGTTCTGTTTGTGGTCTCTTAACATCTTTTATCCATGGTCAACTTTATTTTCTAGATTATATATTTTGTCTTCATTGCCTGAAACTCTGTCTTCCAAATAGTCTAGTCTGTTGGTGATACTTTACATTTAATTTTTAATTTGGTTTATTGATTCCTTCATTTTGAGAATTTCTGATGGATTCTTCTTCAGCATCTCTATCTCCTTATTGAAATTATCTTTCACTTCTTATATTTTCTCTCTGATTTCATTTCTCACATCATCTTTTACCTTGTAGATCAGTTTAACCATGACACTTTCTGAATTCCATCTCTGACATTTCCTCCAGTGTGGTGTTAATGGAGTCTATTTTTGAGGTAGTCTGTGTTATTTGGGATGGTTTATTTCCTTGCTTCTTCATATGTTTTGTATATATACCTGTCTATCTAGATGGATCTGATGCTGTAGAATTTCTACCTATGAGTTTATAGTATCCCTCTATGTTACTAGTACCTCACAGATTTGGTGGTTGAGCTCAATGATAGCAACAATGTATGCAAAAAATATATAGCAGTAGACTAGGTCCTTAGTTCCTATTTTGATATCTAGTGCTAATTTGTATGCTATATAGAGATAGCAGGATCAGTAATTTCCATCAGTGAAAATGGTAACGAATCATGCATTATGTATGGCTTAAAATCATTTTATTCCATAGATCTATACACTGTAGTTGTACATGATATTCAATAGATCTATACATTTTTTCTATTATTATCAGTTAAAAGCACATTTGACTAAAAAAATCTCAAGTAAATATTTGAATTAAATATTGGCCATTAAACATGAATTTTTACTTATAAAAATATCAACTTTAAAAATTTCTACTTACTCATTATAATTAACTTTACATGAACTGTAAATAGTCACCAAATTGCTTCAAAAGATTTGAAAATCGCTAATAGCTGTCCAATATCAGCAGCTAAATGAACCCTGTGTAGGGTCCAAAATAAAGGTCTTAGATAAGCAAGCAGTGAGAACTATTTGGCCATGGCACTGATATTCTGATCATTACAAGAACTGTCTTAATTGAATTTGTACTCTAGTGCTAATTTAAAACTTTCTCATACAAAACCCAATTATACAGCCAAAAGGATGTTCATGCTTCCATGAGTTGAAAGTGAAGAAGTGCTACACTAGTAATGCAAACATTTTATCCAAAACTGTTGTCACCATACTACATTAGAGAAACTTTTCTGTTATTGTTAATATTGAAATGTACAGATAATCACAACAAATAGGGGAAAGAACCATAGGTTCTTTATATTTTTTAAATTAGAAAACTTAGAACATGGATGATCTTACTGAATGATAAAGCAGAGTTTATTCTGCACCAATAAAATACTATTCAAACCAAGTGGAAATTAACTCAACTGTTAAAATCCACAAAAATGACAAATATTTGAGGTGATGGATATGCTCAATACCCTGATTTGATCATTACACACACACACACACACACACACACACAGAAATTTATATACATATATGTTTGGAAACATCACATGTGCTCCATTAATATGTGAAAATATTACATGTAAAATAAAACTAGAACAAAACTTAAACTTTTAAACCTAATTTTAAATATATTGATATATTTTTCTTCTATTTATTGACAACTACTTATGATATGAAACATATTATTTCACCATCTCAAATTTGTATTTAGGTACTAGAAATTCCTCTTGCTTGCATTTGAATTATTTCTTCTTTGGATTCAAAGAGTCCAAGGCTCTTAGAGAAGATCAAACAAGTTGAAAAGCAGCATTTTTATTGTTTTAATCCAGAGTTAATATGAAAAGTAGATAAAAAATTATACTATTTACTTAATGTAACAAGAAAAAAAGATCTGAAAGCATTGTCTATTATGTAGCTATCAGTAACATCAATCTTACACAACAGAGTTCCACATAGTTATTCACCAACACCTTACAAATAAAAACAAAATATTAAGAATGAAATTTAAAATATGAAGTTAACATTCTTTCTTAGCTTGTTTGTTAATGAATATAGAAACTGAAACTGTTTTGCTGTAGTAAATTTTATTTTTTAAAAATTTTACAACTTTGTAATGCCAGACTCTTGGGAGTTCACATTTGTATATTTGCTATATGCGCAGAACTTCCAGAAAAGAAAAATAAGATTTAAGAAAAATGACAGACACGTTTAGCAAAAATCAGATATTTCAATGTGTTTTTAATATTTTGATGAAATACATTCAGCTATTTATTTTAGTAAATTTAGCTTTTCTTTTTCTTTGTTTTTCAGTGCTGGGGGTCAAAACTCCAGCCCCAGAGCCTCATGCATACTAAGCAAGTTCCCTATCACTGAGCCACATCCCAATCCTGGATGATGTTTTGACTTTTTTTTTTCTTTTTTTGGTTGTATTTTAGAATGGAGCAATATAGGTTCTAATTTTAAATTGGACATCCACTTCTGACATGAAAACAAATTTTAACTTCCTTGAGTCAGTTTACTACATCAGTTTACTAACGTTTCTTTGGGCTCCAGTTCAAATTAATCAATAATCTATAATAATATGCTGAATTATCCATTGACATGACCTTGAGCACCTTCTTCAAATGGAACATTTCCTCAGGAAAAGTCAGATAAAAGTCTGTTTGCTCTAAAAAGGTTAGAAAAATCTAGAAAATAAAGTAAGGGAAACCTTGGAAAAAATAACTAAAGTCATTAAATCTAATTCTTAAACCAAATTCAAGATTCAAGTGACTCAAGGAGGGCACCTTAAGCTGTCACCATCAATTTTGAGGAATGATGTAATATTCTTCAATCCGTCCCCACTTCGGTTCTATTACCTGCTATCCGGAGATGGACATCAAATTTACTTTTCTCTTAAAAAATATTCTGTATACTTTTGAGGATGGAATACACAAAAATTGAAATGGAAAAATATTCTAATTTTCTAAATGCCGGTGATCATAGTTCTAAAGATATGCACATCAGAAGAAATAAGAAAGAAAGACTTGATATTGCTGCTGACTTAATTTCTTTAATATCTTTTAGTGTCTTGATAGGGGTCTATATTTATGTATGGGTTGTTTCTCTCTGTAGGTATTGATTAGCCTTTTTAAACAGAGATACAGAGGCCTGAGAGAAGTGGTCAAATGACTCACAACCCCATGTGGACTATTCAAGTACGATAGAATGTTGGCATCTTCAGCTGGCCTTAATTCTCTACTGAGTTTTCAATGTCAGTTTAAATTATATGCATTTTCTCCCTGGATTTTGAAAATTTTCTTTTATTGGCATTCCTGTTTTCCAGTCTTCGAAACCCATGTTGTCATAGGAATAAACAAGGTAAAATATCAATTTTACCTTAAAGGAGTGAATTTACGTAAATAAAATCCTCATCAACTTTACCCAACAAACTCTCATTAAGTTTCTCCAAATGTCATATCAACGTCAGTACATGTAATTACTGTAGAAGACCAGAGGAGCCAATCTGTAGATTAATCTTCCTTCTTTCACCCTACCACCTTGCCTGTTCATTGGAGATGCATATCTGGTGTTGATGTTATTTAAATCTTCCTTTCTTTCTTTCTGGTACATAACAAAGTATAGAATTAATGTCAATCTTTAATGCTGAGGAACTTCAGGTATTCCTGGCTATTTCTAGATGCAAATGACACCCCAGTGTTCAGACCATGGCATTTAATTTCCTTAATCAGTGAAAGATCACACACATGATCCAAAGAAACATTTTATTCCTGAATGCCCTTATTCATAGATATTAAAATATATAGCATAGAGGTGAAGAAAAAACAAGTATTTGTGTTACAATGAAAAAGAAATTCAGGTCATGGCTTTTTTTTTTTTTTTTTTTTTTTTTGGCATTACAAGTCCACTTGGCTCTCTTGAATTGGTTAGTACCTACCATACTATACTTCAGTTCTGTTGGGTGTCCTTCACATTAAATATAGCCTTTGCTTATCGCTACTACCACACTTAATGCTCACTGTCTATACATAGATGTAAATGAAGAAAACAAGTCACAAAAAATGCTACATGGTCATCAAATTCACATTTCTCTGTCCTCTTTGGAAATCCAGGAAGCTTTTATTTTCCAGTCTCACTATTAGGTATGGTCATATAGCACACTTTTAGCTAAAATATTATGTGTGCCTCTCTTGCTCAACTCTTTTGGGAAAGGAATGTGCCTGTCTTTACTCTCCCTCCCACTAGCTAAGCAAATGATGATAGACTCTAGAGGAGGGCAGGATTCTTAAATGTTTAAGGATCTAATTGTAGATTCTTAAACCACTGAGTAAAATGAATCTTTCCCAGGAACACCTCTTTGGGTTCTTTATGGAAGTGAAAATTAAACTTCTATCATGACTGATGCACTACATATTTTGAGGTCTATTCGTTTTAACAGTTGCCTTCCTCTGATACAGGGATACCAAGTTGGACAATTTTATTAATTGAATAATTTATTAATATTAAAACAAAAGAATAAAGCCACTAACATAGCAAATGCAATATAATTATTAATATATTCATTTTTAGAAACATAAAAATGCTGCATTGATGTAAATGCTGAAGACATAAATGTAAACTCCTAGAGCCAAGTGGAGTTACTGATCACATGTATTTTTAATTTGTAAGATTATGAGTTCTCCCCTGGCTGTACTTTCTAACTCAATCCTAAGTATTTTTCTCTGACATTACACCTGTCCTTACAGGCCTGTTCTTCACTGACCTGTCCCTGCAAGTTCATTGTATTTACCGATCCTTCCCTAAATGAAGGAGGCCCTTTCTTACTGAATTCATACAGGTACTTCCTCTCTGATAGGGCAGATGCTGCTTTTGCTGCTCTTTAATGTGACTTTCTCTTGGGTCTCATAAATATTCTGAGTGCACACAAATTTCCTCTTCCCTTAGTGATTTATCTTTGTTATTTGCATACAATAACCAGTTCCAAGGATGATCCTCATTTGGATTGAGGTAGTGTTTTTCACTTGGATCTCTCATTGAATAATCTAGGTCATGGTTTCTCTAGGCATGATATGATCTCAATGATGGATGGTCACTTTGCAAAGAATTTTTTAAAAATTTATTTATTTTGATTCATTGTACACAAATGGAGTACAGCTGTTGTTTCTCTGGTTGTACACAAACTATATCATGTAGCTTCAAACAACTTTAAAGCCCATTTCCCGCCTTAGTGGTACTATTTACTCATTACCCATCTGACCAACAGGTGAAATGGACATACCTGAGATCACCGAATGACACTTTTCAGTTACTTAGCCCCACCCATTTCTCCAATTTCTGTTCAATATTGAATCATGTCGCCAGATTCTGAGAGAAGTGGCAGCTGTAATGTAACAGAAAGAAGACTAGGTTGGAATTTAGGAAACTTTATTCAATTCACACCCAGTATCTACTGACTGAGTATATACATGAGACTTCATTATCTCATCTAAAACTTAGGAATAAACATTTTTTTTATAAGATTGCTGCAGGGAGTAATAAAATTATATTTCTATAAATACTTAACAAATATTATACAAATAGGTACATGATTTTATTTATATTGTGAGAATAGGTGTTTCCTTTTCAAGTCCCTCAATGTCATTAGGTTATAAATTATTATAAATCCATGATGATGATATTTAGGAAAAATCACAAAATATAAGTAGAAATTCAATCTCTTACATGGAATGTCATAGAATCTTTTTCTTCCTTTATGTATTCAGATAATTTTTTTGTCTTTATTTTTCACATGAGTTCTAAAGAAAGGAAAACATAAAGTAAAGGGCATATGTTAGATCACGGTCACTGTGTGTCTTTTGCAGCCTCTTGATGTACACAATACTGTTTTGGAAGGATCACACCATAGATGAGCAGCAGTGCCTCCTATCTTGGGATGTGAGCTGAGGCGTTTTAGGGAATGACTACCAGGACCAAGAGGAGAAGCAGCTGCTATTAACTCAATCCAGCAGGAGCCATGAATAAATTACATGCCATGGAAACCTTTGTGAACTGACTTTTCGAAAAATCCTGCTTTCACTTTATGCTCCATTTCTTTTAGCTGCTGCTGCTTCTTTGATTGTTCCCCTGCTTTAGTCATGATAAGGGGTTTTGCTATGATACATTTGACTTAAAATGATAACACAGTGAGGCTTTTTAGATGAGGCAAAAATAAGATATTTTATTTTCTGCAAATAGCAATAGAATCTTTACACCATTCTGTGTTGTAAGACATCACATAAGTTTAATCCTGTGCACTAATTACCTAATAGGGCCCCATAGCCTGCTTCCTGACTCATGGAAAACTTTTAATATATGGCTTAGAATAAATAAATGATTTAATACACAATGTTAGCTCAGATTTATTGCTTGTCTTATTTTCTGCACACACTCAAAGAAGATAAAGAAAATTTTCCTATTGTTTTGCTTTATACTGCTCAGAAGGAATGATATTCACGTATCATTCCTTAAAAGTAAACAAAACCACAAAATGAAAGGTATTACTTTTTAAACAAAAGGAACAGATTTAATGAGAGAATTGGTAACAGCTGGAACAGATAGCTCTTTTCTTTTTCAACAGTTTTACTGAGATAGAACTCTTATATCATGCACTCAACCCATTTATAGTATATCATTCACTGCTTTTTAGTATACTCTCATTTTTAAATGATGCATAATTATTGCTGCAATTTGAGAACATTCCCACCACCTCAGTAAATATTGAAAATATCATAGCCGTTAGGTACTATAATTCTATATCCTCCATCCCCATCCCAGCATTAAGCATCCACTAATCTACTTTTAGTCTCTATTGTTTTCCCTGATCTGGACTTTCTTGCCAGGGTCCAGCCCTAGCACAAAGGGTCGTGGTGCTCTCTGGTGAATGGGATGGCATCGGTGAGGTGGAGAACAAAGCAATACAGACTCAATGATCTGAGGCTAAGTTCTGTTCTAACTTTATTTTTTCCACACACCATTTTTATATATTAACTTCTAGCTTGAGTACAATATTGTGAGGCCACACAAAAGGAAACTAGTGCAAACTACAAGACAATAGGCAAAACATATTAGCAGATTAAATATTATCAACTCTTCATAATATTTTTAAGTATTCTTTATATAATCTTAAACTAATTCTACTTTCTATATTACTAGAAACATCGTACACAGAAGTCATTTCTATGAACAACATATAAGCTTACACTATGTGATTAATAACTAAATTAACAGGAACAATAGGGAGTTTCTTTCTGAGCTTTTTCTGGATCATTGAATAACTGAGCTACTTTAGGCCAATTAGGAGCAGTACACCTCCTTCTTTTGCCCAGTAAGCATTAGCCGGTCCTGCCCAAGGAATCTGTTCAGAGCAGCTAAGCAAACACCAGCATTTTACATGAGCTTTCCATGTACATTTTTCATTATAATATACTTGATGCCAACCAAGGTGTATTCTGCCAGTGGGAGATAAAGGGGGTCTAAATCTAAGGAACCAGAAGCTGGTTTCCTAGGAGGATACCATAGTTTTCCATTAACCAAATAAGCATGACCAAATGATGTCTGAATTGTTGGGACTATTTTTCTAGCCTTAACAACTTTGTGACTTATTTGTCTGGAGTTAAGGTGGGGACAACGTGTTTTTCTGCCCTAGGTCATCTGGGAGTAGTCGCCATCCGCGGTGCCATTTAGCATAAGTTGCTGGAAATGAGCATAGCATTCTTTCCAAGTTAAACTTTTATCACCCCAGAACAAGGGCCTTTCTTGGTTATATCCAGTATGATTAACTGTTTGATTCTCATGTTCTAAATCCCCTAAGACCCTAGAATTCCCAGAAATCCAATATAATATTATTCTCAAGCATAGGCAAATTAAACAAGACAACAGGAAACAGTGGCCCCAATTCCCAGGAAGATGAGACCTTGCAAACATCTTTGTTACTCAGTGGAATCCTTGTCAAGCACTGAGGGGAACTGAAGAGGGCGCAGCACTTTCTGATGAATGGAATTATATAATGTGTAGTCTTTTCATAATAGCTTCTTTTACTTCGTGTGAAGTTTTCTCACCCATGTTATAGCATGTAGCAGTGCTTTATTTCTTTTTTACAAATGTTATTCAGATGTGTAGATATACTACATTTTGTTTATTAGTTGCTTGATGGAAATTTAGGCTGTTTTTGTCTTTTGGTTATTGTGAATGATGCTGTTGTAAGTATACATGTCCAAACAAAAAAAAAAGAAAACAGAAATTGTCATGTTATTTGAAATTTTCTTTAGATATAAAATCAATGTTTCTAATATCTAGAGACTTTTGTAGAGATTTCCATTGAAAGATGTCCATTTGTCTGGTAGTTTTCAGGTAGCAGCTTTAGTTTGGCTGGACTATTTTGTATCTCCAGTAATTAGTTAAAACTTGGCCAGCTTTATTTGAGGCAGATAAAAATTTGCCTAAAATCTTAACCTTAAATAAGAAGATGGAAATCTATTGAGAAAAGTAATGAGTATCTATTTTGGTTGTCTGACTGCCTCCTGTCTGGACACTAGACTTTAAACAATGTTTACTCTTCAGAATGAGAAACAGTCTAATGAGGTGCTTAATTTCTCGGTTTCCTTGTAGAGATGGTACAGTGGATTTCCTCTTTGGAAAATATCTCTAGTATCCAAAGGGAGCCTGAGCTGTCACTGTGCTGAAGGAGAAATGGCCACATCATGGTTAATGGTAATTGCTTAGATGTAGCAGGGAAGGTTTGACAGAGCTTGCATGGGGTTGAGAAACTTTAGATTACATAGTGGTTTACAATTAAGAATTTGAGTTGATGTAAAAACTTGTCAAAAGTCAGTACAAATGGTATTAGTGATGATTCTTGACTAAAGTAAACAATTAGCATCACTCTTATTATATTCGTTTATTTGTATTAATTTCAATATATGGCTAATGATACTCATTTTTTATTTAATGTATTAGCTTGACAATACCTTTTTCAAATTAAATTTATTCTTGAAAGTCATTTGATTTAAAACATACTTAAAAATTTCTTGCCTATGAAATGAAATCCTAAAGTCAGTATATTTGAAAATGAAATACAGGAAAACTAGAATATAATAATCCTTAAGCATTATTACAAACACCCTGAGAACTCTTTTGTAAGTTTGTGCAAAATCCAACAGTTCTCTTAATTAATTCATTCAAGATTTCATTTGCTGCTATTTGACCTAATTTCATTTTGCCATTTTCCCTTATGGTCACTTTATTTCATATTATATACATGGGATCATATTACCCCCACCGGGTTATAGCTGAATACAGAAAATCATTTCTATATCTTGTTTGGGTTAGTAATACAGATCTATAGGAAAGACTAATTGCCTGGGGATGTATAACTCAGCATTAGAGCACTTGCCCAGCACGTGTGAAGCCCTAGGTTTGATCCCCCTCAGCATTGCAAAATAATAGTAATACTAGAGAGAGATGCTAAAAACCATTAACTGCCCTTTACCCAGTTGTAGAATATCAGAAAGATGATTGCCCCTGTGCAATGAATATTTTAAATTGTCTATAATTTGTGAGGAGATAATGATCAGCATATAATCTTAAATATACAAATATGCTTCCTTTGGTCTAAAATTCTGTTTAAGATCATTTGTAAAAAAAAAAAATACGTCATTTTATATGAGTTAAGGTTTTATATAAAATGTCAGTCTAGGTAACTATCAGTTGCCCATAATATTTTCTCTACAAGGGAATAGGAAGTAAAAGGAAAGAGATTAAAGTTGAAAAGAGGAAATTGTAGTCTTGAGGAAGAGAAATACTTTTAGACTGTATTTTTTTCCTCTATTTAACTCAGTATCAACTAGTCTTCCAGATTTTCTCTTTCCCTGTAAATATCTTCAAATTTCTTAAAAGATGATCTAAAGATGGTTTAATTTTAATTAAAAACAATGTCACATACATCTTTAAGGAAGAGAGGAACACAGCACCAGATCAAACCTAGAATGTCAGATTGTCTCAATACTCAAGAGATAATTAACCAAGGTTTTCAAAATTGCATACTAGAGGAAAATAATCCTAGCCTTGATTACCATAGTAATTCAGTTTGTTTCTCTTATTTATGTAGATACCAGTTCTTGATAATATATATTGACTTAAAATGAACAGATTATGTATCCTGGGGTAAATATGCTGAACATTTTTCCTTATGCCTCATTTCCAAACAGCTTTATTTTAAAAATATAGAAGTGTTAAGAAAAACACCTTAGTCTAATGATAGTGTCCTACTGCATCACCACTGCCCAACAACACGACAACAAGAAGTCCTACCTCAGTGTGACCCCAAATCACTTCTTATGTCATCAAGCAGAGGTCAGAAACTAGATAAAAGAGACACCCTCCTGTTAAAGAGGAAAAGAAAATTGGTATTTTTCAAAATATGAGTCACTGAAGTAAATGGGAATGGGTTATGATTACCCTAGGAATACACACACACACATACACACCACACTTAAGCTATCACTTTTCTAAGAAGGAATTGATACAAGAAAATAGGACGACCACAATACAACATAAAATAGCTTCTCTTTGTCACCTATTCTCCTTTTCAGTGTAGTCTTCTCCTTGGGGACTGGGTCTGTGATTACTTTGATGGCTTGCTATGCTTTGTGTGGAGTAACAGGAAATATGGTCTTGCTGTCCTTTTCCCGAGGCACAGTTTCCTGAGAAATTGGACAATTAATCTGATTTTGCCTCCCTGGGGACATTCACTAGTAATGTAAGATCAGCAATCTTCTGTTTTATTCTTGGTATCTTTGTGATTTGCAGTAGAGGTGATGTGAATGTTCCATTCTACAAGAATCTACAGAGTAGTCATTGTTGTCTCAGACATGCATCTCTGCAGAAGAGACAGAAGCCTGAATGTTCTCTTCTGGACTACTGAAAAGTAATCTTTGATTTTCTACCAGACTGAAAGGCTCTGGGTGACTAAAGGCAGTGCAGAAATGATTGGCTTTGTCCTTATTGTAGTGCAATATGCTTTGCAGAAGAACTCTGATTTCAAAATATTGAGGCATTTTGAAGGCCTGAATGTTTAGTGCTGAAAGATAAATTGTAGATTAACCAGCATATGTCTAAAAAGTATTTGTTTAATATTGATCATTAGACATATCAGACTGTACTCTCTGTACTCTCATTCCTTATGACAGAGACACATGCAAAATGAATATACAAACACTCAGAGGACACATCTGTCCACTTGAACATACCGAAGTTCCCTTTCTACCTACAATGATGCATTTTGTACTCACAGTGAGTCTTTTGTTTCCTGATATATCCTCCCGAATAACACAGGTCGAGTCTCCACTGATCGTGCCCCTGCCCCCGTCCTTGAGGACATCAAATTCAACTCCATACTACTGCTGGCATCTCTCCCTCAGCCTTCTTGAGTTGAACTTCTAATTTCTAATTCAATATTTTTGAGGCATCTGCATGTCATCATTTGATACCTCTGATTTGTGGAGGTATCCCCCAGTCCCTCTTTACATCTAGATACATCTCTGCTTCACCAGAATTTTTCTTCTGGAAAGGAAGAGAATGTGCCAGTTTGGTTAGTTCAAGTTCATAACAGTTGACGAGGTTAGGAGGGTGTGAGAGAGCCCATTTCCTGTTTGCTCACTTTCACATGATGTGGTTCAATGGGTCAAGGAACTCAGAATGCATATCTCTCCCTTTTTTCCCCCTTTCATCTTGATCATTAGATGGGGGCATGCCTGATGTAGTGATGGAGATGGCACCATGGTGACATTCATTATCATCTCATGATACCTAATACTCATTGACTGCTTGCTATTAATCATTGCTTGAAGTGTTTTACATGAGTAAGCACATTAATTACTCAGGATTTGACTATGGGATGGATATGATTATTGTTTCCACTTCACAGATAAGAAAATGAGGCAAAAAGAAATTAAATGACTTGTCCATGAAATTGCATTGCTAAAATTAATTTCAGCCATCTTGCTTCCTCTTTATCCTTGACTTCTAACCTCCTTCATGTAACTCATAAGAATGTGAAAAGAACTCAGGATTTAGGTTGAGAAATGAGGGAATGTGAAAGGAGGGAGCAGAAGTCTTTTGGTCCCAAGAATAAAGCATGTGTTAAAACTCGATTTTTAGCATAGTCTTACAATAAGTATTTTGGGTAGTATTTCCTTCTCATTTTGCTGATGTTCCTTGAAAATAATGCTTTTGGAAAGTTTGTGGTTGAAATTTGGAGGTACAATCATTTAACTGATGAGCAATAATTTGTCATTCTTGCTTTAATATTAACTTCGCCCCAAATCCCTTTGTAATGTCCACAATGTTAGCGACAACTTTATAGCATAGTTTAAATTGACCATTTTTATAGTTGACATTTATTGAAAGAAGCACAAAGTTTACTTTCTTTTCCACAACCTTCAAATATTCAATGATTTTGGGAACTCAGTATGGTTTAGTGACCAAAACACAGTAACTGCTTCATCTATACTTTCCAGGGTCCATTGACCTTACAAAGAAGGAGAGGGGACAGAAAAGTCATTGTTCTAAGGATTCTTTGTCTCATTCAACCTAAGCCTGATATATGTCCATCTCTAGAAGATAATGAGGATTATTGTGTGAGAAAATTACTTGTATGGAGAACTTTGAGAAGACAATGTTACTTTAAAATAAATAAGCTGGGTCTTCAAACACATTTTTAAAGGCCAGGATTTAGTCTGTTTATATTATCATTTATGCAATCTAGAGAACAGGGAGAGAGGTGGAGAATGGAATAGGGAAAATTCAGTGTAGAAATGTTAAAACTGATGGAGAAAGTTTATCTAAAGAATCCCTATGTATTTCCTTGGTGTTCTGGGGGCAATGAACAACAAAAGAAAAGGAAATGTACATTTGTCTTTTTTTTCTATTGAACTTGCAAGCTGGGTTTGAAACCCTAACTGTGGATAAAGTTGCATATTGTTATTGATGGTGCTCTAAGATATTTTTTTGTGCGTATGTGGTGCTGGGGATTGAACCCAGGGCATTGTGCTTACAAGGCACACACTCTACCAACTGAGCCATATCCCCAGCTCCTCTGCTCCAGGATATTGTAACTACAGTGCTGCCCAGCAGAAGTGGCATCAATGATACTTGGAAAAATAAGGCTCAACCTAATAAGAGATAATGTACCTTCATTATACAGCTTTGGAAATGATTGGGGACCCCACAGTTGTCAGTATCAAAGAAGACCAGAACAGAATAAATCATTCTTGGATATCCTGTGGTTGCTAATTAACATGGTCATGAGTATTCAGGAAATAACACCACAGGATGCCTGGAGTGATTTTGGCAGGCGACCTCTCGCTAGAAGTTGAAAATCCTGTAATATGAGGTGAGCAGTGGAATGGCAGAATTAGCAGATAGCGTTGTGTGACCAGAAGACCAAACAATTACAATTTTAGAGGAGAAAAAGTTTGTCACTCACAGTTTCAGAGGTCTCAGTTCACAGATGGTCAACTCCATTCATTCCTCTGGACCCTGAGGTGAGGAAGATCATCATGACAGAAGAGTGGGGTGGAGGAAAGCCACTCAGGACATGGCCATCAGGAAGCAGAGAGAGAGAGGGCTTTCTTCATCATGATAAAATATTAACCCCAAAGGCATACTCCCCACCTGCTCCAGCCACACCCTCCCTGCTTACAGTTACCACTCAGTTAATCCCTAACAGGTATTAATGCACCGATGTGGTTAAGACTCTCATTACCCAATCATTTCACCTCTCAACCTTCTTGCATTTTCTCATTCAAGAGTTTTGGAGGACACCTCATATCTAAACCATAACACCTGGTCTTGCTTTCCCAAGTAAAAAATAGATGGCACACACTGGGAAATCATCTAAACATCTGTTGAATTTTTAAAGTATTAGGGACTCATATTAACTGTTTAATTTAAAAAAGGAATCACTTCTTAGTATATTACATATATAATACTGAGATAGATGTCACAGACAATAGGAAAATCCAATGGCTTTAGGGATAAAATGACAAGCAAATATGAAGCTGTCTTACATAATGGTTGGTGATTTATTTTCTTGGAAAAATAAATATTCAGGACTTATTTCACCATAGAGCAAAAAATGCAAGAGGTTGGTGATGTGTTGGAAAAGGTGGTGTTAGGGATGGAGTGCTCGATGAAGAACCTAAAATGCAGGCTTGGGATCAGAAGAGAAAAAACGGTAGCCCCGTGCACATTTTAAACTCAAGAATATAAACTTCAAAAAGGCACTTGTTCTTTTCCTTCATCATTATATGCCTGCAACTCAGAACTGTGCCTGGAATATACCAGATATTCAACAAATATTTGTTAAATGAGTGAATATTAAATTGTTAAAACACTTAAAACTCTTGTGTTCCTCGTGATGAGGTTTAAGATGATCTAATTAGAGAAAAGTTTTTCTCTCTGGACTAAAAGTTGGCAGTGAATATGGCTAAGGTTGACCAATTTCTGTCTCATATCAATTAAACCTTTCATGGGTTTTTACTCAAATGCAGTCATTAATGAGCAGATGCCCAGGGCAATGATAATTATGATGGTAATACATTGCCCTTACGCCATCTCCCTTCTCCATGGAAACCTAAGTGCTTTACCAACAGTAATTATCATAGCACTTATGGGAGATAGGAAGTATAATTAACACCGTTTACAGAGGAAAATGGAAAAAGAATTATTAAGCAACCCACCCAGAGATGTAGGAAATCCATCAGTTATTATTGTAAAAATGTCAGCCCTCAATCTGATTACTTGAAAACAATGAATAACCAATACCCAGATATAAACAAACCTAAAAAATGTTTGGGTTATTTTTATAAAAAATGTCAGGGCTAAAACTGGCTCAAGTACTATTTCTTGAGTTCAAACAATTTCATCCAAACAAGTTTGTCTTGTTCTCTTATTCAAATCTCATCAGTGTACTGACTTTACTCTCGGGCTACATGTAGTGGCAAGACTATAGTAGTGGTTCAATGACAAACTTTCAGGTTCAAGTTCAGTGGAAGTGACTATGCAGCCACCTTGAAGCCTCAGCAGATATTTTGTTGTACTATATTGGTTCTGATTGCATCATCTGTTCTTCCTGTCCAGGATGTGCTATTCAGTGCAAAGACTGGAAAAATTAGGACCCATCCTTGATGCATGGGGTGTGAGTGAATCTCCATTCACACCATTGCACTGGTTGCCCCACTGTACTGTCAAGTCCACTTCCCTTAGTGAATTGACCTTCACCCACTACTGCAACTTGAGTGTGAAGCTGCTGATAACAGTACTGCCACCTCCAACACTGAAACTCTAGGGTTGGATATCCCTGAGAATAGACATATGAAGAAAAGGCAATGTCACTTTATATAGGAGGCTGATACTGGGAGCTAAACCAAGATGAGAGTAAGGAAATGAGCTAAGAAAAAGGTCTGCAGGCTTCAGGTACTGAAATTACTGGAGTTTCCCTGCTTTCTGTAGCCTAGCCATCAATTCCTCAACTTACCCCCATATGCTTTCTAGTTATGTTCCCATCACTAACAAAAATATTCATTGTTAACACTCTTGTTTTTTTTGTTTGTTCGTTTATTTCTTTGTTCTTGAGACTTTTTTTTTTTGTTCTTGGTTGTAGTAAATGGGCCCTTTTCCTGCTTTCCTGTCTGAATACTTGTTTTGAACAATTTTCTAGCAACTAGTCCTTTTTAATTTCTATTGTGATGTATTTATAGACTTACTAATAAATGACTATAATAATATAATGATTTTTTACATCTAAATCACCCAAATATTAAAATTTTACTGGGCTCAATAATAGACTCTGACTAATTATCTGGATGACTGCCTGTAGCTGGATGTACCCCCAAATTTTCATTGTGTATTTGTTTTGCTTTTCTTTTTGGATTTTCCAAGTCTTCTAGCTGTCCTATTTTCACTCACTCTCAATAACTTTTTCTGACAATAGAAAAATAAATGCCAATTCCTGGCTGCTTTATATCTGATAAATCAGTAGACATGCAAAGCATTATGGAGCAGTGATACTGCCTGGTTGTAATGATGATCGTGTTTCAGTAGGCAGCCTTTCTGTCATACCACTTTGAAGTGGTTTAAATTTTACTGTAAAGTTGGGAAACTTAATATCCATGGTTATATAGGTTGCATGAACAGGGAAGTAAATGACTTTCAATCCTAAAATACTTTTAAAAATTGAACTACTGATGTAATGTGGGAATCAGTCTCTTTTGAACATACTTTCAGTTTTTGTAGTAAATTCAGGACAAGATCAGACAACCCTGGGGTGGTGGGGATGGGGAGGAGAACCCCACTTCCTACTAACCCAGGAATAAAAATAGATCATGGGAATAGGTTACCATCATAACAAGGAAATCAGAAACAGTTAATTTGGGATCACTTCTGTAAAACTTTAGACATATTTCTTAAGATTTGTGACTTTTTATGTTACTATACATATATTTTTTTCACTTACTTATTTTGCAGTGCTGGGGATTGAACCCCAGAGTGCTATAACACTAAGTTTTATCCTTAGTTTTTTGAACATTTTGAGATAGGGCCTCACCAAGTTGCCCAGGCTGGCCTCAAACTTGTGATTCTTCTGCCTCAGCTTCCAGAGTCACTGGGATTACAGGCATACGTCCCAGCATGGGGTCGATGTCTATTATTTTTATTATCCTATTTTCTTGTAACAAGTAGCCACAAAAATCTTTGAAACAAACATGACCCTGTGTAGAGGAGCAGAAAAAGGAAGGTGAAAGAAAATAACTCCTCTAGTACAGAGTAATAGCACTGTCAGAAGGAAGAACTTTGTGAAGTTCACAGACATTGTGAAGAGCTATTTGGTCTGAGAATCAAGCCTAGATTTATTCATACAGGACACATGAGGGCTTCCTGACATTAACCACTAAAAAACTTGCAAACCTGCAGAATCCTAGTTCTTTATTCACTTATGTGTTTTACCCTCATACTATTGTAGACTCTAGACCCTGACTACTTACCTTTTGGAGAGTTTTATAAGATTTTTCATATTAGCTTTGTCAACCCCAATGAGAAAGATAAATAATGTGGTTTATTTTTATAGGGTTGTTGTTATTAAAGAAAAGAAGAGTTCTCAATACTTCCTTTTTAAGGCTGTAAGTTCTACAAGGATCAGTACTTGTATAGGGTATTTTCATTACAGGTAGCTGATAAATATATAAATAAATGCTTAAATACACAATTTGCTGAGTGTATATTATAGTAAGTTATCTCATTTTTTTTCACCCCCTCTAGTCAGGAGCTCAACAAATCATATCTTTAATTTTGTGAAAAGACACACAAGAGCTTAGAGAAGCTTGACATCTTGATTTTTACAAATTATTGAAAGAACTAATTTAGATGGGTTATTAAACCAAGTCAAGACATATCTGTTTATTGTAAACTATGGAATTCAACTACATGTTGAAGACATAATCAGCATGTCGGATCATATTAGGGTGGAGAATAAATCGGTAAAGCTCGGAGGCTAATTTCTTGCCCTTTCCCAGTGCCTGCTTTCTACACTGGTATAGAGGAAACACATGCCAAATACCATAGCAAATAAGTGATCCTCAAGTTAATCCCCTCCTACTTCTAACAGTCTGCTCCTGAACTGAATAGAGAACAGCCTCTCATAGATTTATATTTTTCATTAAATGCAAACTTTAGTCTTGGCTGTTCACAAAGATGCCTTGTTATCAATGCTAATAACATTTAGCCTGAAGAAAAATGTGAAGAGTTTGTGAGTGACTCTCTCTTGGTTGGCCAGGGTTCAGAGACAGGACCCTAAGGTTACATTAGCTTTCTCTCTACTCACCTCCAGGGTGGATCCTGGCACTCTCATTTGGGATACCTCAATCAGAGGTTAGGGCAACTAATGCTGCATTTTAATCTTTCTCAAATTCTAATTAAGTTATGGTCTTAATGCAAAGCAATTATGATTACTGACAGATCTATGATTAATGCAAGCCACAAAGCAATTAGCTGAAGAGACCAAAATATGGATAATATCATTGATGTACTGGTCCTAAGCAGAATTAACATAATCTTTGAAATGTGGACCCTTCTGCACAGATCATTGACATGGTTGTCATGGAAACCACCTCCTTGGTCATTACAGCAGTCTCCAGACATCTATACCAGGTTGAAACACTCATTGACATGTGCATCCATTTGGTCAGATAAGATGTCTTATCTTTGGCACCTTTATCATCCACAAGTATCTTGAGTCCCTTTAAATAATGAAACGCTAAATTAAAAATGAGTAACCACAGATCTGTCAGCGTTTAGAATTTTGGTTGACAGCTGTTGATAACATCACTGAGACAGAATTGTGGCTAGATTTTATAGGTTTCTAGTCAAATTGCTTGCTATAATGGCTTAAAGCCTTAGGATTCAAGAAATATCAGTTGTTTGTTTTTCCTAAGTAGAAAACTTCGTAGAATTTTAAGGGAGCTTTTCAAGATATGTTTGAATGTAGCCCAAAGGCATTTGTTATTGGGAAAATACACTACATTTCAAACAAATCATGAAGTTATATGAGGAAGATATAGCCACAAAGAACTCGCAAAGATATTCAATTTCCCCACCTTCATTTGTTTAAATTTTCTAACAGTTTTAGCCACTGGTAGAAATAGATGGCATCATTTCCCATGTCAACAAAGGAGTTATTAATTTTGTAGGACTGTATTTATCATTCTCAGAAGCTTAGTATTCCTGTCCTCCATTAAGTACCAGTAAACATTCCCTGCTTTTGTCATGGGAACAACTAAACATTAATCCACATATTTTAAAATATTCCCTATGTGGGGCAAAGCACAGAGAAGGAAATTGTATTAATTAGATTTGCATCACTATACTGAAACACTAGAGACAGGCAGCTTATGAAATAAAGAGAGTTCAATTTTGGCTCAAGTTCTGGAGGTTCAAGTGCAACACTTGGCAGCCCTCTTGGTTTTAGTCTTTGGTGAGGGTAGCACATCTTGGCAGGTGAGCATGTTGGAATCAGTGTTTACCTCTCAAGGCAGGAAGCCAGAAGAAAGAGAGCTTATAGTTTCAAATATCACCATCCCCTTCAGATGCACATCCCCAATAACCTAATGGCCTGTCTGTAGGTCATAACTTCTTAAAGGTCTTCAAATCACTTGCGATTTTATACCAAATGAACTTAGACAATTGAAAGGTCTTTAGATCCTTGGTGAGGGAATTACTCATGTTTTCTCTTTTAACTTCAAAATTCATGCAATAAAAGAAATACATTCTTTGAGTCCAATACCACCATTCTAGGGATGAAGTCTTTATATTTGGACCTTTGGAGGACAGCCATCTAAACCATAACAGAGTGGGAATGCTGTTCTTGGTTGGGAACCACTCTAAAAGTCTTAGCAAAGATGTCTTTTTAATTGTCATTTTATTAGCAGATGATTCTCATCTTCAACATTTAGTATTTAGATGTGTCAGGTTTTAATTTCATATTAGCAAAGAGCAAAGAAATTGCTTTAAGTGTCAAGAATACTACAAAAATGTCATGAAAATAACAAAAAGAAAGTGAAAAAGTTTTGCTATCCTAAAATAAATGGACAAAGGAAGAAAAATCCCTAGAATCCAAAATAAAATAGTATAGAATGGAGCAGATAAGGATGTGCATTTCTGTGTGATGAAAGTTGAGAAGGGATAGAGGAGTATATTATTAGAGACAAGATAAACAAGACTGAAGATCTGTGCTCTCTTGGAAGGAATTCACAGCAACTTAGAAAAGAAAATCCCCTGGGCCACGAAGAAATCACTTGCGATTTTATACCAAATGAACTTAGACAATTGAAAGGTCTTTAGATCCTTGGTGAGGGAATTACTCATGTTTTCTCTTTAACTTCAAAATTCATGCAATAAAAGAAATACATTCTTTGAGTCTAGTGAATAGTAAAAAAAAGTATTTTTCTTTTGTAGAAAACATCCAACACATTTAATTGACATTTTTTAGCTATTGGGTATATAATAAGTCGTTTTCACAAATTTAGTATAATTACTACCAATGTGTGTGGCCATTGTTTTCTTACACAGCAAATAATTGATTAAAGCAAACCCAAGGGAGGCTAGAAAGTCAAAAAGTAAAAACACTTTAGGGACAATCCAACATCACTCCCACTTTATAGGAGAGGAAATTAATGTTGAAAGATTATTTAAAACAGTTACATATCTGAAGAAGAACTAGCTTATTATAAAATTCAAAATGTATATTTGAAATTGAAATCCAAACTCGGGAGGCATCATATTTCTCCGTAATTAAAATACAACTCTTTCTTATAATGCGCCTGGATGTGATGCTGAAGCAGGAAGCTATGGAATTTGATCACCGTCATGGCAGCGTTGGGAAGTAGGACCTTTGACAGTGATTAGATTGTTAAGCTGGATTGTGCCTTTCTTGCAAGACTGGGTTCATTCCTAAAGGACTGAATTAGTAACTTTGAGAGTAGGTTGTTGTAAAGTGAGGGCATCTCTGTGCTTTCGTATCTTCTGCACCACCACTTGCCCTTCTGCTGTTCTGCTCTGTAACGACACAAGACCCTATGTGACAAACCAATCTTCGCAGCCTGCAGACACTAAACAAAATAAGTCCTTATTCTCTACAAATCACCCGGTTTCTAGCATTCTGTTATAGGCAACAGAAAATGGACTACGACAGGTGGTGATTAAATATCACAGACAAGTGAGGCATGGGCAAGCTGACTTCAAGTTTCCTTAAAAATAAGATGTTCTACTGTTTTTTTTTTTTTTTTTTTTTTCCTGGGGAAGAGAAAAATTCAGTTCTTCTGGATGAAATGGAAAACATGGATTGTGCATATCTATGGGGATTCTAACTTGTCACGCAGATAAAGACAGTGATTTTCTAAGATCCTAATGATGTATTAGAAGTAGTGGCCACTTCTGATAAATGTCAACATACTTCTAAAGGAAATAGAGTTGATTTTAAAGCCCTTTGTTGTTTTCTTAAAAACTTTTTTGCTTCATAATTCTTCAAAGCATTTAACAGAACATGTGAATATCAAAGAGGAGGCTAGAGTGTGGTGAATGAATTAGAATGTATTATTGTTCTAATTATGAATGCATCCTTTAAGAGGATTATGATTGATTCCTATACCAGTAACTTGGTTTTGGCTACAAAAATGAATGCATGCTACTTCTGAGCAAAAGTTTAAGATGTAGCATATTTTCACTCTCTTTTTCTTCCGTCACCAGCCTAGCATGTACAGACAGGGACTGCTCCATAAGGCTGGGTTCTGAAGGAAGAAGACATGTGGGAGAACAACAGCTAATGATCATGACACTGACCCAAGAAGAAAACTCACCTTTGTTTGAATAACTCCTAAGATCTTGGGGTTTTCTATAACTGCACCAATACTTAGCCAAATCATACACATTTATTTTTCAAGTATATTTCACTATAGAAATCTTTATAACCTCAGAGAATCTAGTAGGACAAGTTTCACTGAAAACATGGGCAAGACTGGATTCAAACTATTAACTCTGTGCTCTCTTAAAATTAGCACCCTTAAGAAAAAGTAAATTAGTCACTGATAGTTGATCCTTAAGATGCAACAGATGTAGTTATCTTGTAATTGTCATGTCTCTGAACAAAATCTGTAGATGCACATTATTGTCACTACACAGGGTCAACAGGATTTAAAATATGCGTTGATGGTTTTGTAATGTTGCTTTGCTTTTGTTATACATGTGACAAAATGTGATTATTTTAAGGATTTCCAGGTTGACTTTGTTGACAAAATAGTAATTTGGAAAGATAGAAAATCACTTCTCTGATTCCAGCCTTTGTAAACTTGAGTCAAGGACAAAGATTTTCATTAGTAGGCACTAACTAGGGGAGGTAAACATGTATGCGTATCTGGAGTGAACAAGCTCATTGGAAAAACAAAAAAGAAAACAAGTCCTGAATTTTGCCTATTCCTATGGTAATACCACCATAACCAATTTTGAGCTTCTATCCTAAAGTCATTGACTGTGGAGATAAGAAAGAGATGTGAACAACTATTGGCTATCCTGACTGTTCAAGACAGGTTTAGCACATCACTGATCAAAAGCTTGAATCTTTTACCTGAGATCTGGCATTCATGATGGTATTGTTGAGGCTTGGGTTAATATAGTTAAGCTCTGGTCTCTGTTGAGTATTAAATATTGCAACATGTCATCATTTTTTATACCACTTTTGCCAAACCAAAATGAGAAAGTTCTGATCTGCATCTTCTGTTTCTTTCCTATTCAAATTTGATTGGGCATCCTGTGGAGGACTACAACCCAGTTTTCTAAAACAGACAGTGTTTGCTTTGGATAGCCTGATAGTTCTTTTTTTTTGGAGCTGAATACTATACCTTCTTCCTTCAACTACTTATCTTTCTATAAACAGAACAGCTGTTTCAATTTCATCTGCATCCCCTGTTCAAGAAGTGGTTCTCACTGTTGCTTATTCTACCCTGCCACTCCCTTTCCCTGAAATTTTGCTGTTTCAGTGACTGATGCCTGTCTAGATCATCTTGCATCTGCCCACATGGACATTGCATCGACTTTCCCAACTGTCCTACTATAATGACACGGTGACCTTTTATTATCTTCAGAGATTGAGAACAGACTGAGTCTAGCTCCAAGTCCCCAGTTTATAGCTACAACTGTTTTAAGTTAACAACATATATGCTTTGAATAGTTTGATTAATTTTTTTTTCACTTAATGATTTCATTTAACCATTTTAGGTGGTTAAAATTTCATATTTATGCAATATTTACAGGGTTGAATCTCTGAGATATGGTATTATCATGATGTAAAAACTATGTGGATTGAAAGGTATTTTCGATAAATTTCTGGTTTGATAAATAAGAAAAAGAACAATGGTAGATATATAATTGGGACAAATTTAATAAAATCACTGGGCTCAGGTAAAATAATATGAATAAGTTCTTTTAAGATGTGGTAGCATAACATATTTAAGCCTTATTCAGTTTATATTAAAGCCTTTTTTCATCAAAATAGAACCATAAACAAGAGTCATATTGACTACACCTTTCAAGCAAAAGCAAACGTTAAGGATTCAGAGTAGCAATGCATTATAAAGTGATACTTTCAAAAGAAGTTAGCAGAAGAGTGTTACTAAAAACTTGCAGCATCTGTAACAAACAATTAGAAAGTGTGACTTGAGTAATGAAAATGGAAAATGTGTTATTTGAACAGATGTCGCAGCTATTTGGAGAGATGTTCCCACTCACCTATGAATATATTTATCTTCAAATGGCCAGATTGACCCTGCCTGAACATAGAGAAAGAAAATCCTTTATAAGGAGACACACACCCAAATTCAAAATAGTTTCTGCTGTGTCCTCACCAGAGCTTGCATTCCATTAAAGCGAGTCTAGAAGAACAAACCCAAAAGTCCATAATTTATAAAGTTTTTGGAAGATTTTTAAATCTTTGAAGATTTTGTGTCTTGAAGAGAATGTTACAGATTTTAAATATAGTTTCATTTGGTGACAGCTCTTTAATGAAAAAGTTTATGAAACAAAACAAAGGAATTCATTCTTTGAAAAGAGAAATTTCAAAAAAAGCAATTCGTTCATTTATTGCCTTTTCATTCATGTGTAGGACACATTTCTGATTTCATTTTTTATCTGTAGCTTTTATAAACTGAATATTGTTCTTGTACTTAGAGGTGAAAAATGCTATTTGTTGCATGAGTTTATAAAACACAAATATTTCAACATGTGAAAAGTGATTTCCTTCAGCTATTGCACACTCTCCTTTCCATGAAGGTAGCTAAGATTTGGGACACATAACAAGTGGTTGTTCAACAGATATATTTATCCTTTTCTTGATGCCTTAGTAGTCCTAAGACTTTTAGGAATATCATACTCATTTAAGTGCTCAAAACAAAATGTTATAAAACAAATATATATTAAAACTCACATTATGAAATTTTAGATAAAGCAAAAAGGAATAGGTAGGAGCATCCCTTTTAGATAGCAAAGCTGTTCTATAGTAACTTTTAAAATTAATAGTAATAAGATTACAGTTCAATTTTTTTGTTAGGCTTATGCCTATTCATAGTTAAGAGCATTTCTATTCCTAGAAGATGTAGCATATTAAGTTTATAACTTGTGCAAAACTATCAAAATTCTGATTTTTAAATATAATGACCCTTTTTTACAAGCCAAATTTAAAGCAGTTTTCAGGTGTGCACTGAGATCTATGTCCTCAGTTCTCAAGGATCTTTGAATATACAAAATCTTCATTGTTCATGTTTTTTGTGGAACTTTTCTACATCTCTTTTACGAGGCAGTTTTTAAAAATATGCTATTTATAGAGTCATGCAATTAGTTCTTTAATTTCCACAATGTTAGTAGGAATGAGTGACATAAAAATGTTGTATTTTGGGAAAAGAAAAAAATGGTAGATATATAATCAATATTTGGCAAAATCTATATTATTCTCAAAGCTGTATTCAAATGGATATACGTGTTCCTCAGTCCAAAATACCCTCATGTTGGGCTTATAAAAATAAACTGGCACTGGACAAAGTTAAACAGGTAAAGTAAACATTATTCAAGTCTACAGCAAAAGGAGAGAGAGCCTAACATCAACTCCAGTGAAATGTAAGACTGGAATGTTTTTCAGCATTGGGTGGAGCTGATGGAAAAGCACTAGAGGACTATAAGGAGGAGCAGGTTGATCAAAGGAATGTATGCAGCACAGTAAGTTACTCCCGAGACTGCAGTTTGTGGTGCTGTGATTAGGCCATCTGTGTATGCTAGATGGATTCCACTGAAGTAAATCCCCCAATTTTTCACAGACACTAGGAGGTAGGGGTGCTGCTTCCTACAACCTTTACATTTCAGAAATGGTTTTCAGGTCATTGAGAGAAATATTCCTGGGTCTTAATATTTGCTACTAGAAGAAGATTTACTTACATTTCAAAGGACAGAGAAATAAATCACAAATGAAAATTTTCACAAGTAAAGAAATGCTGTTGTCAGGGGTCCATAGTCAGGGAAGAATCCTTTCTCAAGTTTTTGAAAGCTGAGGGAAACTTAAAGGCTTTCATGATCAGGCCTCAAACATAAACTTCTTACACATTTTTGTTTGTGAGGCTGGGACCACTCATTCTTTTGGCTGTAACCAGTATCCTTTGAATCATGGAAAATTTAACACAAGACTGAAAACTTTCACCAGAAATGTGTTTAGGAGATTTTCTTGGCACAAGATGCCATTAAACCAAGAGAGCCAGATGTTGTAAGTAGTAAGCCTAATTCACAGAGACCTATATTCAAAACGATTATCAAAGCTGAAATGACTTAAGAACTTCCCAAATTTTCTCTTTCCTAAACTCTGGCAGTGTATGTAACAACAGCAAAACAATGCAAAAGGGATTTTAAATACTGTCTTATTTAATTGGTGGAATTCTCAAGAAATTAGCTAAGACTACTAAACAGAAAAAGTGATAAAAAGCATTATGTTAATTTTGAGTCTTTTGCAGTTTTGTCCTAAATGTTTTTGGCTGAGAATGGCAAAGTGTGCTTTTTTTCCCTAGATAAGTAATTTCTTATAAATCAGATATGTATGATTATTAATACCATTTATTATCAATACTAGGTCTTCCTAAATTCCTAGTAATTATCATTAACTCTAATTCTGATAATTTGACTTTCCCATTACCTTTCTACTATTTATATTGATTTCCACATTAACATATTTATGTCTATTCCCCAAATCCCTATTGCTCACTACCATTATTAAGTACACCCAAATGCCTCGTTCTGTTACTTTGTCCTCACTGATGCCTGCCATCTGCTTCCTCTGTCCTTAAAGGATCACTCTCTGCTCCTCTTTAACCCAACGTGGAAAAAGACCTCTGTGAGATTTATCAGTTTCTGACTTAATTCACCTCTTGTATTTTAGTGAACAGAAAGCAATCTTACTTAATGCAAAGGAAACAGGCAGTTTTGAGAAAAGGGTTCTATTAAAAATAAAGCATAACAAATTAACTATGAGTAAGAAGCAAGGAGAGTGCTGTTTCTAGTGTTATTATTCCTGTGAATAATAAACACAACACTTTCTAGCATTTGAGAGCTGTTTTCTCACTTGAGAGGTGAAAAGAAGAAAGAGAAACAAAGAAATACAGAAGCTAAGTTAAAACATTTGCATTTTCCCTCCAAAATGGAAACTACAAGTGGGAATATGAGGGTTTTTTGCACATTAAAAATGATTTATATAGTTTCCTAACCAGTAACTTAGTGATGCATTTTGTTAATATCTTACCTGTCTTTGTCTTTATTTGATATTCATCCAAAAAGATTTCTTAGTCACTGAATTTTTACAGACATTATAAAAGATTACTGGCTATGTAATTGTTTAGAAATGATTCCTGCCCTCAAACACTTTATACATTAGTTATTTATTTAAGCAAAGATGGTGAGAGAATGGCAAATCGATACAGGGAGATCAGCGCTGTTAGAAGGTTAGTAAGAAAGAGGAACGATTTATAGCAGGAAATGGTGAATCAAGTCTTGGAGCAATCACTCAACAGAGGCTTCTGTGGGTAGATAATTCTGTACTTTCACAAGCAATGTGGGCTTCTCTGTATTTTATTTAAAATTAAATTTCAATAGTAATTGTGTATTTAATTTAAATATTCTCTCAATTGCTTTTTGAAGCTCTTTTACCAGTTAATGCTACCACTGACACTAAGTAGTATTGTGGATTTGAGTTCTGATATTTTCTTTCCATATCTCTGGGCTTGAGCAAGGTCAAGCATCTCTTCACAGAATTTTAAATGATCCATGCTTTGTTTTGTTTTTGTTTTTCTGTGAACTTTTATGTAGTTTGCTTTTTTGCTTTTTTTTTTTTTTTTCCAGGTTGAATTGTTCTGGAATTTTCTGAATACTTTGAAGGAACTCATATGTTTAGAAAAGTCTTCTATCTCATCTGTCATAACAGTCCCTTATTGTTTTACATTATAGGCTTCTTGGCACCTATGGGGATGATAGGAATTTTACAGATTCTATAACAGATTTCAAATGTTTAACTATTTTCCTATTTGTGCACTATTGGTTTCAAATTGCTTATATTTATTAGAGTTCTTTTACAGTTTTAAATTTAATTGCTAATTTGACTCACTTGAATTCTTTATGAAATTATTCGGATCAATTTTTAATGTGTCACCCTTTCCTCCCTGTAGTCAGTATTCCATTGAACTCATACAAGATGGATAGATGTGATGTTCTCTCTCATCTGGCTGGATTTAGAGAGATGTGATGTTTTCTTTCCATTGAAAGATCAGGGAAAAATAAGTAAATGTTAATTCCTGGGGCTTGCTTAAACAACAGCTATCATTCATAATTTTCAAATTTCTAGATTTTCCAGAATAAAAACTTGAGAGTATCTATTTGTTGTCAGACAAACTTTGGTAGTTTATATCAGCCTAGAAATAATTTCATGTCATTATTCAAATTATTTAGTAATATTATTTACGTTGAATAAGATCTCTTACACTGACATATCTGATTTGCTACACTTTTTGAATTTAGGTCTTTTAGCTTTGTTTTCTTTTTGCTTTTGCTAAGGTTCATATGTTCTATTTTATTTTTATTTTATTTTGCTGACCTCATGAAAATTGGGGTTTTTATTTATTTATTTATTTATTTATACTTTAAAAATTATGAAATAGTCTTTTCAGCTTCACCAATTATTTTGATATAGAGCTGGTGCCTTCTAGGAAACTGAGGCAGCACAACGGACTTCCTGCAAGTCTCAATTCTTACAATCAGGTCAGAAAGATTTCAGACTTGTTGCTCAGAATACCAGGCATATGTTTATTAGAAGGGATAGAAAAGGGGGAAAGGGGACACTCTCAAGGGAGAGAGTGGGTCCTCCCAGAGAGGAGAGGGATGATGTGCCTTTCCTGCCCACCTGGTTTATTGGGATCCCAGGGAAGTTTCCAGAGAGTCTTGCCCAGGTGGACCTCTTGACTTTTGACTGACAAAGGATGATGTCAGACTTTCAAGTCCTCATTGCTATGACAACTCTAGGTTATTATAGACCATGCTGACTGGTTCTCATTGGAACAGTTCTTATAGATACTACTATTAAAGTGGGTTATCCCTCTTCCTTAGTTCCAGAATCTGGTCTATAACAGGATCACAAAAGTCTCTCTTTTAGAGTAATTTGTATTCATCTTGTTGAAATTATTTAGGGCCTGCATTTTGCTTTGGATAACAGGTATTTTGCTGAGGAATGTAACATATCCTGACCACTTAAACCTGGCAGGGCTGCAGGTAAATTGCTTCATAGCAAAGAAAGCACGTGGTGTCAGCACAGTGAGCCCATTTTATAGAATTATTCCCTTAATCTCATGCCCCCACACTCATGTCTGTCTGTCTCCTACCATTTTCATTCTGCTTCTCCTTGGTTTATTTAGTCATATTTTCCCTAAAGTTTCAAACTGGTTTCTTGTTTATCTTTAGTCTTTTTTTTATGATTAGGTATTTAAATCCATGTATTATCCTTTGTTTATAAGTTTGTGTATTTACATGTCATAAATGCAGCTATATGCTTTTCAAGTATTATATTCCCTGGATACTTTGCAAATATTTGGCAATACTTGGATAACTTGTTTCGGGTATTTATTAGTCTATTAGGATTTTGTACATTTAGTACTTATTATAGTTACTTATTTATAAAATTTGTTACTATAAATTTTTATTCTTAAGGATTGATGACATTTTTGCCATTCATATTCTTTAAAATTGTAAAGTAGCCATAGTCTACTGCTTTTTAACATGAACCAAAGCTACAGTAATCAAGTCATTTCAAACTTTTTTGAATCATTTGTATATAATATATTCCTGGGTTTCACTTTGTGTCATTCTAAGAGCTAATTTAATTTTCCTTAGTAAATGAATGCTTTTCCATCTTGATGTGACAGAAAACTTTCTGCTTATAATTTATTTTTCTCACACTTTCTCTTTTATTGTGATCAAAGGTTGTTTACTCAATCTTTGTTTTTTATTTGAGTTTGTGTGTGTTTCCTTTACATAATGTAAAAGCTTATTATCTTGGGCTGGGGACATAGCTTAGTTGATAGAATGCTTATGTGGGAGGCACAGGGCCCTGGGTTCAATCCCCAGCATCATATAAAGCTTATAATCTTCATTGTTCAAGTGGTAACTTTATAACTGTCAGTAATCCTTGAACTTTTTGATCATATGCCATTATTAATTTTAAAAGTCCAAAACACAGCCCTGATATTTGTATAAAAATTATTATATACTTTTCATATGTAAAATTATCAATATTTACATTAAGTATAAAAAATAAATTTCTCACTTATATTCCAGACACAAATAAACCATTTATTTCTATATTCTGGGACAATCTTCTTACACATGGCCTGGGAAATGAACAATATTGAATCTTAATATTATTATTTTAGACATCAGTTGACTTCACATTCAATGATAAGGTAGGATGTGTACATTCATTTACTTCCAGCTTCCCTCTCTCTCCTTCACCATCTGGTTATATTATTTCTACCTTGTCAATGGTGACATTTATACCTTAAATGAAATGCGTATTCCTGTTTTACTCAATTTATCAGTTTTTGTTGAATTTTCACTACTTGTCCTGAAAAATGAAGTAATTAGTTGAGAGTAGCTTTTCTAATGGTTCTCCCCCTAAATGATTTATTTTCAGCATTGCTTTTCTGTTTTCTCTGTAAAACATTACTGATGGATGTCTACCATGTGTGACAAACTTACTTCTAGGTGACTTCTATTATCAAAGATAGATGAAACAATACCTCTCATTCCACATGCTCTTCTACAATAAGACCTTGCCAACCTGCCATTTATGGTCTTTATCACAGAATTTGATGAATGATAGTACATTGTTCACAACCATCAAATGCAATGAAATGATGTGCAGCCGCCAAGACTAGCTTAGAAAATACTGTGTAGTTTCAGCTTTGTGTTGACTTTATCTTTGCTAATAGCTGCCATGTAAGAAGTGAAACTCCCAGGCTAAACGAGACCACATGTAAATCCAGGGCATCCATAAATCATTAATACTTTTAGTTTGGAATCATCCCCTGCCTTTTTAAAACCAAACTGCTAGTTCACTATACTCCTTTGTTCTTTATCATTTCTTTGCTGACCCTTTGCATTTATGTCTTAAGTTCTTGTTTTTATAGATGTCATATTTTCTTTCATATCATGTTTTAGTTGAAAGATTAGCTACAACTTTCTAGTTATATATAAACTTTTTCTTGTGGGATACTCATCTGCTTTGATTTTCTCTTCTTTTTAATATGGTAATTTCACATAGATATTTCTAACTTACTCCTTATGTTTAAATTGAGTAGTTCTTCTGGGAACAGATAATTTATTCTTCTATAAATAATGTAGGGAATGCCTGGAGAGTGGGAAGTTACCATAGGCAGCTTGAGCTTCCTTCTGTGGTCTTGAAACTGCTTATCAACGCTCCCACCCCCTTTGACTTGATTTGGCTTCCTGTAAGTTGAAAATCCCAGTGACTCAGAATTAACCTTGATGGCTTTTTTTCCTTTTATGTCCCTCTCTATATACATCCGTCTCCTCGGACGACAAAAAAATCAGCAGGTGCAGTGCTTCTTGTGGCTTAGAATTTTTTTCTTTCTTTTTTTTCTTTTTTATTAGAGCTTTATAGTTATATGTAGTAGTTGGGTTTGCCCTGACAAACTCACACATGCATGGAAATTGATACCAGTTCATGATCTCCTCCCTTTTCCCTTTCCCTTTTCACTCTCATCCTACCTTCCCTCTCCCATTCTCATCCCTCTACTCTTCTAGACTACCTTTGACTCATCTATTAATTTATATTTGATTGGTTCTCTATGTTATCCTATTCTTCCCTCCCTCTTTCCTTTATTTTAATCTAGCATTCACATATGAGATAAAACATTCCACTTTTGAGCTTCTGAGTTTGACTTATTTCACTTGGCATGATGTTCTCCTTTTCCATCAATTTCTCCTCTTTTCTGACACAAAGAGAACTTACTGACAAAGGTGGGTATAACTGTGACTTCCAAAACCGTAATCTTTCTGCTACTTCATGGTGTTAAATGGAGTTGAAGGAAGTGTCCAGGAACAGCCCAAGCCCTTGATCCATGTGTTTGGGGAGCAGTGACTTGAACCATGGTTTCTGATTGCCCTGTGACTGTTGCACTGGGAACTTCCTGTACAAAGGTTCAGGTCAAGTTGGCTCAGTTGCTGGCCCCAGGAGGCTAAAGCTGTATCAGTTGGGACCTTGAGCTCAGGCATTAACTCCCAGTGATAGAGAATTCTGCACATAGCAAGATGATCCTAATGTCTCACCAGTCCTGTACCCTTCAGATTGCCTGCTTTGCTAAAACCTTCCCACAAATAGCCTTTTGATGAAACCTATATAATAAATGTGCTGTACTACCTCTGGGTCATTCATCCTCCATCAGTGGGTGATGTCCCACCTGGCTTCAGTTTTTTCTCTCTACGTGTGTCTATGTGTATTTTCTCAATCCCCCACAGCCCTGTGTTTTCTCAATCTCTGCTTGCTCCTGTGTTTTCCTGAATTAATGGCTGTGGGACCACTGCATATGTGGTTGACTTTTGTAACCTAGAGGAAAGGAAAAAGGTAATAGCTGCTGTCCACATGGTGGTATACAGTATACCTGGGACATTCTGTTAAATGATGCTGGGTAATTTGGGGTAATTTAATGGATACATAACATGCACTTACACACACACACACACACAAATATATTTAAATTTTTTACTGATACATAAAGCATAAAAATTGTACAAATTAATGGGGTACAGTATGATATTTTGATAACTGAGTATGCTTTTTGGTCTAAATTAATTCAGCAGAACTATTTCCTCAAGCATTTGTTACTTACTTTATGATGAATACTTGCATAATTTTTTCTTTGAGCTTTTTAAAACTGTTTTCCATAGCAACCCTACTGCGCATAGCACACTGAAATTTCATGCTCCTGTCCTATCTAATTGTAACTTTGTACCCACTGATTAAGCATTTCTTATCCCACATTCCCCAGGCTCTACTCTCTATTTGCCACCATGCTACTCTCAATTTCCATGAGATCAACTTTTTTAGATTTCACTTGAGTGAGATCATGTGGTTCCTGCCTTTCAGTGCCTGACTTAGTTCACCTAACATAATAATCTTAAGTTTCATCCATGCTGGTGCTATTGATAGGATTTCATTTTTTATGGATGGATAATATTCTATTGTAGATATGCACATGCTATTTTATTTATTAATTTTTCTTTATTCATTCATCAGTTGATGAATACTCAGGTTGTTCCCATTTCTTAGCTCCTGTAATTAATACTGCAATGAACATGGAATGGACATATTTCTTCAATATATTAAATTCATTTTCTTTGGCCATATAGTTAGTAGTAGGATCACACAATCATATAGTAGTCTTGTTTTTAATTTTTCAAGAAAAAACTGTACCGATCTTATAATGAATGCTCTAGTTTACCTTTCCATGCACAGTGCACAAGGGTTCCCTTTCTCCACATTCTCACTAGCTTTATCTTTTGTCTTTTTGATAATAACCATTCTTATTGGGGTGAGGTGATATCCTATTGTGGTTTCAGTTTACATTTCCCTGGTGATTAGTGATGAATGATTTTTCATATAACTGTTGGCTGTATGTCTTCTCTTGAGAAATGTCAATTTAGTTCTATTGCTCATTTTTTAATCAGGTTGTTTTTTGCTTTGTTTTGCTATTGAGTTTTGGAGTTCTTTATTTATTCTAAATACCACCTGCTCTTCCTATAAGTAGTTGCAAGTATTTTCTTCCATTCCATAGGTATCTTTACTCTGCCAAATGTTTCTTTTGCTGTGCAGAAGCTTTCAAATTTGCAATTACATTTATTGGTTATCACTTTTGTTTTCTGATACTGTGAATAATTGCTTAGATGTCTCACACCTTTCTGTGACCCACTTTAAAGAGACATTGTTTCAACAACTATTATCTTATGTATCTTTTTCAAAACTGAATTTTATCATTAGCCCATTTAACTTCATCTCACTAAATCCAAGTTCCAAGTGGAGAAAATGTGGACAGTGTCTTATCGAATGGCCTCACCTACTTTAGAAAAGCCTTTCCCCTGACAGCTTACCTGGAGGAATGTACACATTCTAGACTTGTCCATCTGAATTTTACAAACTTTACTATATTTGGCAATTATTCTTTATAGCTGTTATTTGTAATTTTGTTTAATTCATTGCTTCACTAAATATATTTTACCTCTATATTATCTTTTTGAGAGTTTAGGGAGAAAATCAAATTAAAATTGCTGGAGACTGATTACTATGTGGAAAGCAATGTTAGATTTTTGTTTTAAAGAAGATCTGATAGTAGAATATTAGGGAGAAAGGGAGAGGAAAGTGAAGGCTGGGAGATGAGTCCAAAGACCTTTAATAAGGAGAGAGATGGACATATATATTAGCATTGGTACTGAAGAGAATAAAAATAATTTGAGATATGTTAAGGTGGTAGGACTGGCAGCATTTCATTGTTTTATGGTGGGTTGAAGAAGATAGCAGTGTCAAGCTGAAATATCAGTATGTGTGGAAATACTAGGTTAATTTTCTGCTATTCCCTGGATGAGGAAATCAGGAGAAATGAGTTTGTTGTAGAAAACGATGAATTTGTTATTGAATGTGTTTAGCTTCACTGTCTCAGTAACATCAACAGTTGATTTCTACCTCTAGGTTTGGTCAACCTGAAGTCAATTGATTTGAAGACCTTTTTTTTTTTTTTGTCACAATTGGAGTACTGAGTGTTAGCAGCATGTAGTGAATGGAGATCAGGAAAGCTGCTAGAATCCACAATATACAGGATAGCTCCCTCCAACAGAGAATTATCTGGCACCAAATGCCAATAATGTTGAGTTTGAGAAATCATACTTTAAGTGAGGATGGACATTATGCATGCAGTTTGATATTTTCTCTGGAGTTCAAAAGGAAGACCAATAAAAGAGCCACCGTTTTGAAAGAGACCTCAAGTTGATCAAAGATCCCTTTGTTTCTTCTCACTAGACACACCCACTTTATTTCTCAGCTTCCCTTCTGTTAGGCAAGCCTTTAAGATTCAGTTCTAACTAATAGATTGAAAAACAATGATTTGTACAACTTCCAGCTCTGGCCAATTAAAAACAACCCTCTTGTTTTGTTTTACTGTGTGCATGTAGGAATATGTAACAACAAATCCCAATAATATGTATAACTATAATGTACCAATAAAAAGTGTGGTAAAAATGTCCCTTTTGGAATCCTACATGTCTTTCTTCTTCCATTTGCCTTAAATAGATGAGAATAATGAACCTGGAAGTCACACAAAGATGGTGGATCCACAGTATGGAATTGACCTCATTACTAAATCAGCACTTGGAGGAGAGAACTACCTCCTCATTAAGGACATTTGCTTTGGACCTCTTGTAATTGTGCAATAAACTGCTATCTTGAGATCTGGAAAATTTGTGTTTATGAGTTACCTATTTTTGCATAATAAATTACCCCACAATTTGGCAGCTTAAAACAACACTTTATTATCTCACACAGTTTCTGTGGCTGTCAGGAATCTGGGAGCTGCTTAACTAACTGGTGCCTGCTCTGGATGTCTCATGAAGTTGTAGTCAAGTTGTCAGCTAAGGCTGCACTTGTTTCAAGGGTAGACTGGGGCTGGAGAATCTGCTTCTAAGTTCCCTCGCAGGGTTCTTGGCTGGCCTCAATTTCTCATTGGCTGTTTGCCGGCCTCTGTTCCTTGGCACATGGGCCTCTCTATAGGCTTCCTAAATAACTTCCTTGTAGGGCAGCTAACTTCAACCAGAGCTAGATATAGAGGGGAGAAGGAGAACAGACAAGAAGAGAAAATGAGAGAGAGAAAGGGAGAGAGAACTCTGAAGATGGAAGTAGGGAAGCCATGTTTCTCAGAGCTGGCCCAGAAATGGCATAACTGTGCCACATGGTGTTGGTCACACAGACCAAACCAGGTGCAATGGGAGAGGGCATTATCTGAGAGTGTGACTACCAGAATATGAGGATCATTGGGGATCACTAGAATCTAAATATTTACTCCCATAGAGGTTTAATCTTTTTTGTCAGCTAGTGCTGCCCTTACCAAAACCAACAAATCTTCTTGCTGTTCTTCTATATAGTGTTCCTTGCATAGGGGAGCTTGACTTGGAAATAAATGTATGTTTGATAAGAAGACTCATCAAGGAACTTGCTCTCTTTCCACATGTGAAGACACAAGGAGGAGGCAGCCACCTGCAAGCCAGAGGGGCCCTTGCCACAAACTGAACATGCTGGAATCCTGATTGGAGGCTTCCAGTTTGTAGCCTCCAGCACTCTGAGAAAATAAATGTCTGAGGTTTAAACCTCAGTCTATGGTGTTTTGCTATGGTAGCCTGAGTCAAATAGTAAAATTCTCCATTTCTGGAGAGTCCATCCTATGCTATACCTGAAAAAATAAATAGAGATATATCCTGAAAGAGGTTATTGCCATGTCATAGGACAATCTGCACCAGGAATGTTCTTTGGCCAGTCTATTGAGAGATTCCAGACAGCACCCAGGAATGCAGCCCAAGTCATTGCCTAGATGGAAGGTGCTTGCATTCAAGAAAGAAGAGTTCCAAATAATAATCTGCAACAAAAAACAATGGGAAGAAGAGACTTATGTTTAAAATCTGTGCTTTGATATCTGACAAAGGTTTGAATCTCAACTTCACCGTAACTGTGAAACTTTGAGCAAGTTAATGTACTTGATGTTAGCTGTCTCATCTAATAATTTGAGGTAAGGGAATGAAAAGTAACTTGAACATTACAGATTCCTCTAAATTCTTCAAAAGTTCTCCTCCTTCAGCCATACCCTACCTGCCTCCAATTACTACCAAGTTGATCCTTGTCAGCGGTTAATGCACTGATTTCGTCAAACCTCGTGTAACCCAATCAGTACATCTCTAAACTTTCTTGCACTGTCTCACACCTAAGCCTTTGGGGGACCCCTCATATCTAAACAATAACAAATTCTATGGAGGAAAATAAAGGAAACTAAGGGAAAATATGGAGGACTGGGGATGTATTTGATCAGTGAAAGTTTCATGGTCAAGTAATGTTATTCATTTATTCAATTTATTTATTGACTCTACAATATTCATCTGGAGCATATACTATAACAGGAATTAGAGAGTCTCTGAACACTTATTTTAAAAAAACAAAATAGCAGCAATGTTTACAAGAGATAACTCAGTTTGGCAATGATTTTTAACATTCCTTGCAATAAATCTGCCTTTGGTAATCTTTTCATACTGTAAACACTGTCCAAGAAAATGCCTACATATCCATTTCATGGGATCCTTGAAACTCAAACCTGATTTGTGGTTGAAATTATGACCTGGCTAAAAGTAGCAACATGGAACCATTTCTCAATTTCGAGTGAATCAAAAGTGGTTTTGTACATAGGACAGATAAAATTGTTAGGATTTTCTGCACTGCGAGAAAAACCGTGATGACAGTTAAACATTTGCAAATGAAAAGTATCTGTGAGAATGCTTTATGTTGGTAGCAGGGAAGTTAAAAGGAAAAGTGCTGTTCTTAAAATAGAGTACTACCTATTTTATAGTTGCTTTACTGACTATGCAGCAAATCCTAATTTTTATATAAATATAGAATGAGATGACAATTTCATATTTAACAAAACTTTTTCTGTGAAGGTGACTTTTACTTATTTCTCCTCCTTTTATCCTTCGCTTTGCTTCGTTTTCGTATTTACTTTATTGACTTCACATCATTCACAAACCAACTCTGACAGCAACAGGGTAATGCTGTTACTCTCATAGAATCATAGACTTTCAAGTCTAGAAGTGACTTCACATGATCACGTTAACTCATTTTCCAGTTGGATTTGAGACATGAGGTAAAATAACTCCAAGTTCACAATCTAGTTATATAATAAAATAATAGCTAATATTTAGCAAATAATATGAAGCAGAATCTGAGATAGCTAGGCAGGATTGCTATATTCACTTAAAATGTGAAAACTGAGCCAAAAAGGAAATGCGTTTGTCCCAGATCCTAGAATTAGTTAGCAGCTGATTTGGGATAGAAGGCCAGGCTTCCTGCCTCCATTGCCTATCTACAAAAGCTTGTCACTCAAATAGTCTGTCTCCAAGTTCTCTGCAATTTACTCAGCCCTCACTACCTCCATCCTAAGCTTCCCAACCTCTGATTCTTTTATCACACTAAGCCTTGGTTTGCTAAATATTGCAGTCAGGGACAGGTGGAAGATTGTTGTGAAAAGAATAGGCAGAAACATTCTTGTTTAGCCTCTTTTTATATCTATTTTTTTCTACAGATTAGGGTATTTTTCTCAATTATGCATACTTATTCATTCTGCCAAAAATTCTTTTAAGACTGTTAAAGCTGTAGTCAATTTTCTCAGTTTGATGTTCCAAAGGAACCTGCTGTGTCTTTTTCATTCTATGCAAAAATAGGCATGGTGGGATCCACCAGCTGCTAAAGTCATTGAGTAGCTAAAAACTTTCTATGTGCTTTCTCCATTGTTATATTTTCAGTTTCTGAATTTGAGCAGCATTTAATTTCTCTATGCTTTATATTTTCCTTTAGAGAACAAATACACTGGTATTTGTTTTTAGATGTTAGAGAAATAATCCCAAAGAGAGAAATTATTTTTCAAATATCCACGAACACTGAATACTAAGTAGTTCTGCAACCTACCTAACAAAAACAAAAAAACAAAAATACCCTCCAAAAACCAAATAAACAACCAAAAGGGAATCTTACAAGCAAAAAGAGTGCAGGAAGTCTCAGAAGTATATATATAGCAGTTATTCTCATTTCCTGAAGTGAAAAGATGTTTTCTACATATTCTCTGGAGAGAATTTTGGCTGTATTTACCAAAGACTCTAAATTTATTCACAACTCTTGACCTAGCAATTTCGCATCTTAAAAATACATGCAAAAATATTTAATATAGCATTTTTTATAAAAGAAAGCAATCAGAACTAGTTTAAATGTTCACTAATAAGGCATTTTTGAATGAATTATGATACAATCACCCAATAAAGCAATATAGAATCATTAAAAAACTGATATTAATATCACTTTTAATGTAGGGGATCACTCATAATTTGCAGTTCAATAAAAAGTCCATAAAATAGTAGGCACATCATCCCATATTTTCCCAAGGGAAATGACTAGAAAAATTACCACCAAATCATCTTATTTTGTACAAATGTTTCATCTGATTATGATTCCTGCCACTTTCTATATCTTTGCATTTAATTTACTGACATTCACTTAACATTTTCTAAATGCTGGGGGCAGGGAGGAGAAAAGAAGTAAATTGGTAGACTTTCCTCATTTAATGATGCCTGATGGTTACCAACAGATACACCAGTTTAGCAAACAAAATGGACAGATGAGGATTCCTTGGAACACAAAGCACAGGATGCTCTCTGAGTATACAACTGCAATTTTGAAAACCTAAAATTCTTAGGCTAAGATTTACACAGTCCTTCCAAAGAGAAGACTTCTGTGGACTGGGAATTAAGAATGCCTACTTTCGTAAAGATGAACTTGTGAGGCATTGGCATATTTGCTGATTGAATGTGTACAGATTCTTGGAAGTCAAGCTTTATCTATTTTTACTTTTTCTTCTAAGCATGAAGTGATTTTCCATTTTCCTTTACTGAACTCCCCTGGCACTAATTGTCAGTCACCTCATTTGGTATACTGCAAATATACTATTTTTATGGTGTGTATTACCTTCTTCTTAACATCGTGGGAAATTCTTTCAAAGAAAAGATGGTCAATTCTGTTGACCCCCCCACAGAATTTATTATGGAATCCAATAAGTAATAGAGCCAACATATATGACTATTGAAACAAAAGCCTTGATTCAAAATCTAGTTACTATGATACATGTTCTGTACAAAGACAAGTTAAATATTCATGATCTCTTTAAGAAAACATATATAATCTCCCACTTATTTAAGTTTTTAATCAAAGACTTTCCAAGCAAGATCATTTCTATACACATAGTATTAAATAACAAAGAGGATAAAACTGAACCTTTTGGAAGCATGTTACAGAGGACAGAATGCAATCTGTGGAACTGGACACATCCATGTTTAAATTCTAACTTCTCAATTTTTGGCTGCATGACACTATATGTGAATTACAGTCGCTATCAGGAGAACAGTAGCAAACCTAAAATGTCATTAGAAGGTTTTCATGGGATAGCCTTGAAGAACTTCATGATTCCTTTCTCTATATAGCTCATCTAATGACTGATTTTCATGACCTCTATTCTAGTCCTTTGGTTACTGCAGTAGCCTTCCACATCATCTCTCTCTTTTCACCTTTGAGTCCTGTTAACCCAAAATTTATACATTAAAATTGTTTCCACCAATGCTGCAGAGTATGACTGTATTTGGAGACAGAATCTTTAAAATGGTAATTAAACTAAAATGGAGTCATTTGATTGGACCTCAGTCCAATCTAACTGGCCATCTTAGAGGAAGAGAAAATCTGGATGTAGGCATGTACAGAGGGAAGACAAGGTGAAGGCACATGGAAAAGGTGGCCCTCTGCAAGACAGGAGGGAGCCCTCAGAAGAAATCAACATTGAAGACGGCATTATCTTGGACTTGTGAGAAAACAAATTTCTGTCATTTACATTACCCTGTCTTAAATGCAGCCTTGGCATATTAAAACAATTCCCTACTCAAGTAACATGGAGACCCTTTACAAATTGAAAACATCCAAATCACATCATAAACCAACTCAGTCCCTCACACACACACACACACACACACACACCCATCAAAGTCTTCCAATGGAGTCTTATCTTACTTAGAAGTAAAATCCTAAAGTCTAAAATGCCACACTAAATACAGAATAAGACTCTAGGCTGTTTATCCTACCCCATTTCCATCTTTCTTCCAGTGACTCAGTTTGATTCTGTTCTATTGACCTTCTTGCCCTTTCTCAAATACATCAAATTAAGTCCCACCTCACATTTATTTCACTTGCCTTTCCTTCGGCCTGAAAGATCTTCCTTTGTGTATTCATAAGTTCACTTGCTGGCATTGTTTCGATCTCTCCTGGAATGTCACAACCTCAGAGAGGTTTTGCTCTCCATCTCACCAAAAATGGGGCAATCTTTGTACTTCCTGTCTTCTTGTTTGGCTTTATTTTCCTTCATACTATATATCATGGAAAGATATGCAAATATTTTCTTAAATTATTTGTGTATTTACACATCACTTATTTACACAATAATATAAATTCCATGAAAGCAAGGACACTGCTTTGCTCAGTCTTGAAACCCAGAGCCTAAAAATCACCTTGTGAAGAGTGCATGCCCTACCCAAGAAACATTTATGCAATAGATGAAACTATTAAATGGTGTTTAGACATGAGCATGGAAAGAATTGCTGTAAGAAATCTATTCAATGACATATGAGGAAAAATTGTGTGAATCAGTGTCCTCTGTTGCAATGGAAATTATTTAAAGTAGCAAAGCTGTGAAGCACACATACATACACACAAAATATTGCCCAATTCTAATCAATAGACCATATTGGTTTTGTCACACCCATCTTGTTATACCAGACTATTATTGGAAGTATCACTAGATGGTCGATTATAGTTTATTGAGGTTGAAAGGACATTTTATAATTCATTTGGAACAGCTCTCCTCTTTACAGTCTTATATGAACATAAAACTTGGTTTTGCTTTGAGTCTGTCATTTATTACACCAGTGACCTGGGACAAATCTTTTAATACTGCTAAACCTAACTGCTTCATCTGTAAGCTATGAATAATGATAGCAGTCCTGCCTATCACTCAGGATTATAAAATGTTTCCATTTTAATAATTACTTTAATTTTATTAGCTGAAAAGCATTCTGTAATGGTCAATGGCAGTGTGGTCTTAGAGACATTTCAAAAAATATTGGAACCATTCTCTGCTCCCAGCATTTCCGTTGTTGTGCCAATCTCTTATAAATTAGCCCCAGACTTTAATTCAAAGGAAGGACATCAATGGAATTGTTTACAGAATTAGATCTAAGGATATTTCACCTAGTATAACAAAATATGAATATAGTGATCCTCTGTAGGTAATTATCATGGAAATTATTGTACACCTAAACAACAGTACATAGGACTTTCAAAGTGATGTGAAGACAGGCACTGAGAGAGTTCTGCTGAGATCAGGACCACTGACATCCCTACCAGGTGTCATGGATAGCTGGCATCTTCTATCCCAGAGAAGAGGATCAAAGAATGGCAAAGTGTACCCAGGGTTGGGAGAAGGAAAGAGGGTACTAAATATTGCTAGACCTAATACAAAATTTCCTCAGTAATGAGCTGCTCTCTACTCTCTATTACTTTTTGAGAAATCATTATTTTGCATGAGGTTGCCATAATTATCAAAGATTAATGGTGGGTAGAGTTCAGAAAGGAAAAATAGCCATCTCCAGGATTATGTTTTATTTATGAGTGATCATTTATTTGTACTTTTTCCTTTTGTTAGATGTGTTTACATGCAAAAATACCTTTTTAACATCATTTAAAGTTGTGAAACAGAATGCAAAATCCAGGCATATGTGTGAATTATTTTAAAAATGTGTAAAGTACATCTTTTTTATTAAGGTAAGAACACTTAACATGAGATCTACTTTCTTAACAAATTTTTAAGTGCACATTACAGTATTGTTAACTGCAGGCACAATGCTGTACATTAGATCTCAAGAATTTTCTCATTTCATACATGGTGAAGAGAAGTTCCTATTTCTCCTCCACATAGTCCAGGGAAGCCACCTTCCTTTTCTCTGCTTCTATGAGTTTGTCTATTGTAGGCACCTCATGTAAGTGGAAACATGCAGCATTTAAACATACTTTTATTTCATAACGACTGTAATTGAGATAGACATTTCAAAGAAAAGAAAACGGAAGTCACCATTACCAGTTTGGGGAAAAGAATCATAAACAAAGATATTCTGATGAAAGTGTGTACTATTTTTGTCTTTTGCATACTTAATGTTTAGTCTGTAGTTCACCTACACATGTATATAGACAATTGAATATGTGCTATAGAATGATTCCTATTTTATAGTATTATTGTCACAATTACATCAAAAAGGTATGTCAGTACCCAATATTGTGTACAACATATTGTTGATGCTCAAATATTGAATTACCTCTGCTTCTATGGCTACTGGTTTTTAAGTTCCTAACTGGAAGTTTGTTCAAAAAGATGGAGTGAAAACGAATGACTGTCTTAAAACATCATCTGAACAAGGTGGAAGTTCTCCATCTCTTGAAGAGGTCTCAGTAAAGATCTTAGTTCTCATACACATTTAGAATTTTGGCCATCCCAAACATTTAGGTTAATCGAAACATCACTAAGAAATCCCCCACTTTGAAATCATATCTCCCTAACATGATGGTGCCTGTCTTAGAGATCATAGACTATATTTTCTTTTCCAGAAAAATAAAACTAACACAGAGCTGCCAAAGGGAATTCCATGGAGTTTGGAGAGGGAAAATTGTTCTTATTCTTTCCATTTTCCAGGCTTTGATTACTTTATCTGTGAGCTGCTAGTTGAGAGATCATACTTACCTAAAGAAGTAGTAAAAGCTTGAATGATCCATTGTAGTAGGAGAAACTGAAGTTAGAACTCTTCGTTTTGAGAAGACAAAAATGGAAAGAAAATATAATAAGAAGAATGGAGGAACTTTGGATTATGTAGAGGGAAATGAGAGGAGGAGGGGGAGGGGGCTTGAAAAATGGAACAAGACAGATATCATTATACTATGTACATGTATGACTGCATGAATGGTGTGAGTCTACTTCATGCACAACCATAAAAACAAAAAGTTGTACCCCATTTGTGTACAATGAATCAAAATACAGTCTGTGAAAATGAAAGAATTAAAAAAATGTTAAAAAGAAAATATAATGAGAAGGAATTAAACATATGAAAATCTTATTATGGTGCACATGCACTTTGTAGCCATATCTCTATATTATAAACAGAATACCCTGTGCAGGAATCACTCAGGATGTAGAAAGGGAATAGAATGAAGGGAGAGGGCTACACAGAAGCAGGTTAACTACTCGGGGCTACAGCAATAGTCCCAGCTGTACATCAGACTGCTGATCATGGTTTCTGGCAGGTTGGTAGTGATGAAGGTGAGACCTGGACTTAATCAAATATGTTTTGAATTGGTATCGATGACATTTGTTAACATAGTATGGATTTTCAAAGAATAAGGGGAAAGAAAGATGAAACTGAAGTCTTTAGGGGGACTACCAACACTAAGGACCGGGTATGTTAACTACGTTGGGGAAGATAGTGAGCAAGTGAGAGAACAGCAGAGGGAGATGAAGAGCTCCACTTGGCATGTGTTTACAGTGACATCTATTATGCCTTCAAGTGAAGATGATAATTAGGCAACTTAGTATGTGTTTGCAGTTGGGAGCAGAGGTCTCAGCTGGAGATGTAGTTATGTATGAGTTATTAGGAGAAAGCATGATGTTTGGCAAAGAAATCCCCAAATTTTGAGATTAACAGCAGGAAGGACATTCATGTACTTCTAAACTATGGTATTCAGTGCCACTAATCAGAATATATCCAAGGCCATATATCTGAACTCTGACAGCTCTGGTATTGATTGTAAGAACTACCAGAAGTAAGAGTCAGGCGTTTGATATTTTTCTTCCTTGTGGCTTTCTCCTTCTGGACTCCAACTTTCCATTTCATTAAAACTTTCAAAATAACCAATTGACCTCAGGGGCCTTTCTATTATTTTTTAACTTTGTATCTGATGCTTCCCTGTGAAAAACATGACCTTGTTTGGATTTATGTGAGTGAAATTTAACAACAACAACAAAAAACTCACATTGGCCGAAGAATGCAGACACTTCATTTTTCGTACCTTTTGGCTAAAGTCAATCATTCAAAAATGGACCATTTTTCCACCCCCAGTCTTACTGTCAAAGAAGCAGAAACCCTATGCTTCATGTATGAAATATCACCTAGTAGCTATTGCATTATTATACATTTTCTGTTTGTATCTTAGAAAGATCCTTTTGTCTCAGAAAGCATATTACTATCTGGAATTATCTGCAGATGTTAGTCATAGATAATTACTTTCAACAATATCTTAAGAAAATTCTTTTGTATCTATGATGATGGGAAGTAGGAATAAGGGAGCTTTCAGTGTTTGCCACTACTTTGACTAAGAAGGTAATTTTGTCTACAACAATTCAGAAATCCATTATTACTACAAAATTCCTCAATATCTCTTTTAAAAATGAAGCTGTCATTTTGATCTTCATCTGCGTGGATCTTTGCCAATGTCTCTCTTAGTGCAAAACTCTGACAGGGAATTGAGGCGTTGCTAGTGTATCAATCCTTCAGGCCCCAAGACAAACAGGAGGGAGAAAATCTATCTATTTTGAAACACATGACCAACTCCCAATGACAAAGTTATAGCTACATAGCTATATTCTTGTTTTTCTTGTCCACTGTCAAGAAGAAAATGATATAATTTAGATCCATTTAATTAGGACATGTTGAACTGCAAACATTTCTATGTATGGAAATTCTTTTCCTAGGCATGAAGAATGGCTGTTCCAGTTCATGGATTTCTATTGCCCTTCCAAGGAATGAGCTTTTCAAGGCAAATGGATGGATATTTGCCATTTTCAGATATTTACACAGGGCAGTGTAAAGCCCTGTGATTTCTAATTGCATCTGTTTGTATTTGGAATTTTGCTAAGGCTGCCAAAATGGTATGATGACCATTTTACCTACCTGTGATCACTAAGGTAATAGGTGCCATTCCAACATTACATAATACAAAGTTTAATATATTGGACAGTGTATATAACTTCAATGAACTCACATAACTCATACAAAAACTAGGGTAAGCATATAAATTTGCCGTTGCGACATCATCTGTACTGTTTTTGCCGGGGCTGGGTACACTAGTGAGACTTGCTGATTTCACACAAGCAAATTTTATGTGGTAAATCTGTGACGTAATTTAAATAACACATGGAAGCGGTTCCTATTTAGGTTGTATTTAATTTATTGTCTTATATGATTGATTCCATGTTCACTTCTTAATAACACTGCCTCAGTTCTGTTTTCCTAACCTCCTCCGTTATTTCTCTAACATGATCTATTTATTCATGTTAAAAGGTTTTGTTAACATTCACTGTCTCTTAGGTTACACTTTGTTCAAGTAAGGTTCTATGTTGGGGATTTTTAAGGTTTTCTACATTTAATTTATTTTTGTATAGAGACTTAAAGCAACAGACTTTTTGTCTTCTGAGTTGGTGTGTCTCAAATGTGCCCCCTAGATTAATATCATCAGTACTACCTGCTGTGTATTAGAAATGGAAGTGGCCAGGCCTTGCCACAGACATGCTTTCTCTTAGATGAGACTTGGGAATCCATTTTAACAAATCCTCTCTATGTGGGGATGTAGGAAGAGCCCCTGGGAATATCTGCCTTCCCATATCTGCGGCCAAGCAAAGTCCTGTGGAATACCCAGGACTATCATACCCAGGTGGCATATCCCTGGGTGGCTTTCCCACCGGGGGAACAATGCCTCAGGAGAGTCTCACCCCATCCCTTGGTCTCCCCCTCCTTGCCAACTGCGCAACTTCTGGCTAGTGGACAGCTCTCATAGGCCCTTGCATTTTATGACTCTTTGTTAATTGGTTGCCCTCATATATAAAACATGTTTGCTTCCTGAAAAAAGCTGAGATTGCATCACAGAACCTGTCTCCTGGAGCTGATACCTGTTGCTCGAGCTGATTCTTGTCGTTCCCTCCCCTCAACCCCCTTGGAAAAACCCGCTTTTTATTGCATCTCTAGGTAATTGTGATGTATGCTAAAGCCTGAGGATTAATGTTGCACTTGGTTGATTAATCAAAGAAGTAGTATAGACATAGACATATGCATACTATAAAACTCACTGAGTCCTGATATTTTAAAGATAGCCCATTAAGAAGCAGGTTCATCTTAGGCCCCATTAAATAAGCTCTATTAATGAATATAAAAAATGTTTCTTTGTATGAAGTTATCATTGTCAGTCTACTCCAAGGCAAAAAGTGAAAAGATACAACTTGAAAAAGTCTTAAACATGCTAAGAAATGGTCCAATACTTAAATATTACAATGATTTGGAAATTTTTTCTCTCTCAAGTATATATATGTGTATGTATTTTAAAACACATATGAAATACAGAAGAAATATAAATGGTTTCAAATACCCAATGTTTTAATATTAAACAGGAGAATATGACCAAAGTTTTAACCATGAATTAAACTCTAAGCCTAATGGGAGTGATTTTTTTAAAAAATTATTCTCTGTCTCTTCTGCTCTTGCATAATGGACATGACCCTTACCAGCTATATCAATAATAGAAATAATAGTGCTTCCATTGAATTTCACACTTTCAAAGTCATTTAATCTAATCACCAACTCTCTCACAAAGGTTTTGTAAAATTGGTAGGTAGTTTTTACTTTGATTCTTCCTGGGGTTTGTTGCCCTCTGATTGCATGTGTGATCCTTAGAGAGTTACACTGACTCCTTTAGAGGGTCATTTTGTACTCTAAGCCTGTAGTTAAAAACAGAAATAGTTTTTTCTACTGAAGAAAAACTGAAGGGGGAGAAGAATTGAAAGTCAATTTTCCATTTTAAATGTACAGAGAAGCCTTATAGCAGAGGAGGAGCAAGAACATCCAGCCAGTGAGCCACAAATGGCAACCAAGATGCTACGCTCCTGCTCCCCCCAGTGTCCATGGCTTGCTGTCACGGTTGCATTGTCTGCTCACAGTCACCTTAGGGGAGTCTGGCTGCAACTGCTCCTGCTCAATTACAGCCTCTGTTGCCATATGATCTCTCCAGGCCCCCTGGAATAATCAAAAACTTTCAATCTTATTTCACACTGTGAATAACGGAGTATCATATGGTGGTAGTAATTGGGAAAAATGACTCAAACACTTCCCAAATTTGCAAAGTATTCATTGTTAGTTTCAGGATCCCTGCTCTTTAAGTGTTTTGCAATACTTTTTTAAAGCAACTATTCTCTCTGGCTATTGGGCTGTGAACAAATTTTCTATTTTTAATCCCTTTGTTGGGTAAGAACTTTGGAAGAGAAGAGGGAAGAGTGGAGGAATGATCGATTTGAGTTGAGAAAGCTTTATGCTGAGCATCATTAAGTTTTTATTAGTTAAAAAAGCCCACATTTTTAACAATCAAAACAGCAATTTCAGGTTCTAATATATCAATAGAATAGAAGATCTATTTAGAAATTAAGATATGTTATAGAAAAATAAAGCCTATATACTTTTTGTATTCTTGAAATTGCTTGCTACCTCCATACCTACTGCATTCATTTTTAAATTTAATATTATCCTAATTATAAAATCAATAGGGTGGTTAGAAATTTTGTGTATTTCCATAGAGAATGAAATAAGAAATGTATTTAGTCATTGTTGAAACAAATTAATTCAACCATAATTAATAAGCAAAAATGCACTGATGTTCAAGATAATTTATTGTAAGATCTGGTTACCAAGGTTGTGTTCAACTATAAATCGAAATGTTTCTTGAAAATTTCAGAAATCTCTTCAAGTTATAATGAATAACAATTCATTATAAGATTTAAACATTTTGTTCTTAACATCTGGAGTTTTTCTTTGTGACTTTTAATGGCTTTTGCTGATGTAATTCTGACTTGGAATTTCTCCAATCTAAAATTAGTGCAGAAAATATTTTTAGCCCCTAATAGGTAACAATGTTAGAAAATAATGACAGACAAGATCCAGTTTTGAGTCTTAGGAACTCTGATAGTATCTGGAGGCATGTAGGAGACACTATACAGACTTTCACTATACAGACATCCCTACCCACATAAACACTTCCCTGGTTCTGAGAGGGTACTTTTCTTTACCTTACTGGTAGGATGTATGCATTCGAGCCTTGAAAATTACCTATTTGTATGGTTTGGATATGAGGTGTTTGCTCAAAGGTTCACATGCTAACTCAGGAATGTTCAGAGATGAAATTTAGGTTATTAGAGCAATAACCTCATCAGTTCATTAATTCATTTGATGGAGTAATAATTTGAAAGGACTTTTGTACTGGGTGGTAGCTGTAGGTGGGTGGGGCCTGGCTGTAGTGTGTAGGCCACTGGGGCTGTGCCCTTGGGGATTATATTTTGCTCATGGCTCATGTCTTGTTCTCTCTGCTTTCTGGATGCCAGGAGCTGAGCAACTTTCCTCTGCCATGGTGAATATCATTCACCATGATATTCTGCTACTCTCAGGCCCAGAGCAATGAAGCTGGCCCAACCATGGAACCATGGACTGAGATCTTTGAAATCATGAGCCTCGAATAAAATTTTCTTCCTCTGAGATGTTCTTGTCAGGTATTTTTATCACAGCCACAAAAATTAGCTAGCACACTACTATTATGTATATCACCATTGTTCTATAAGTCATCCAGGGCAGAATCTACATCTGATTTTTTTTCTTTTTCTTCTTCTTTAACTGTAAGTTATAATAGGCATGGCCTTTAACTCTCAAGTAAAATGTGTTAAGAAACATGTTCATAATCATGATCTTAAATGAACAAATATAAAGAGCCAATGGGCACACTGCATAGGTAGACATTGCTTGTGGTATCGAGGGTAGGATAATAATTGGTGATTATTCTCTCAGAACCCTCTAGAATTGAAGGTAATTTGGAGATGATTTATTTTAATTCTCCATGAATTCCCAGATTTGAAAAAACAAAACAAAACAAAACAAACAGAAACCCCAGAAGCTTAGAAAGGTTAAATGACTTTGCCTCTTTTGCGAAGTTTATTGGTGGCATGTTTTGTATCCTTTGTAACCTTTGAGTTAATGATTAGGAAATAATAAAATGTAAATAAATATCATTAGTCAATTAAACATTATTAGATAGTTAAAACAATAAATTTTACTTAAAACCAATGTACGGTTCCATCTCACATAGTTGTTTCTCAAGTATGCCTACTTTATACAAATAGAATTATATTTTTACTTTGGCTTTAAAATCAGAAAGCTGGTTTTGAAAATGTGACATATGAAATGGGTGTGTGTGTGTGTGTGTGTACGTGCATGTGTGTGACTGTGCTCTGTGGATAGTCTCTCAGAAAATGACTAAGACATAGTTTGTAACATCATCACACAACAATCAATGCTATAGACTATGTAGGAAATAGTATTATGTGTATCAGAGACATATGAGTCCAACAGGGTGGACAAAGAGTGTCATCATTGCAAAGCAACTTCCCAGCAGGATGGCTTTTGCAAGAATATGGATGACACAGTTTCTTTCTTCTCCTGTGGACAAAGAGCTTGTCACCTTCTCAGCACATTCATTCTCCCCTGCATGGGGTTGTGCAGCTCATGCTGATTTTCAGACCTTAACCTGAAAAAAAAAATCCTTTAGAAATACCTCTTATTATGATTATTTTTAAGAGAAGCTTGCCAACTGAATTTAAAGTGAGTCATAGTCATTGCTAACAGCTTATTCTTCTTTTTATACTAAAGATACACTTTGTCTTGGAAAAACACTAAGAACACAATCTACATTGTCTGTTTTTGTCTTTCTCCTCTCAATCAATATTTGTATATGCTCAATACTCATTAGGAAACAAATTTTCTATTAATATTTCCTACTGAAGTTTTTCCAAGTGTATTTCCAGCAGTTTTCCAAATGTAAAGGGAGTGACTTGAATAAATTTGTTCACTTACTCTTCAATTTTTTTGAGGTCCAACAAAGGGCTAGATATCATCATTTCATTGACATGTATGTGAGGCCTTGTAAATGTTTTGTAAAGTTTGTGATGCTATGAATATTGCCTTTAAAATTTTCAAGTGATTATGGTTTTATTCTTTTATTACTTGCAGAACTGCCTGCATGCCTACCTGCCTCCCTGCCTTCCCAAGACAACTTCATATATGGTATTGTGAACCTGCATCAGAGGCACATAATAACATACCATTCCCCTTAAATGATGCTAGCAGCTGTAGATGATTATTGCCTCCTGCATTAATTCTGCAGATACTGTAATATTACTGCCTTCTAATCATATTCCTGTTTGTGCTATAAAAGAGATTTGTCCTTATCAAATTTTGATTACCCTTTGGCTACTTTTTTTAGGAAAAAGCAAGAAAAATGCCCCTTTTTCCCTTTATTTTCCAATTTTCATGATAATACTTTTGTCTCCTAGCATCTTTTATGTTTGACCACTGTGGTGGGTTGCCATGTCCAGCATGGCCAAATTCCAGGTTTCTTGTGAGAGGCAATGAGGGATTAGAAAATATAGACTCACACACCAGATTTTGAAGGTAAAGCTAGGGTCAGGTGGAGTGCTGCTCTCTGATGGAGAAGGAGATCTAAAGGGTTACGCCAGCAATCTTTATTTATATATGTCTCATTATCAGGTAAAGTCGATGCAAGCATTATTCTTTGTACTCAGGAAAGTTATAGAAACTGGAAACATCATTACAGCTTTTCCACAGTTGCAATGTGCAATGTTAGGAGCTTTGTGTAGTGCTCAAGGAGGTCCATCTTTTACAGTTACTGTTAAGAAGGCAGGCTCAGGAGTAGTGAAATGGTGAAACATTGTGGTTGTATAGCTTGAGAATTCCTCTATCCCCTGGAGCTATGTGCCTGAGATCAAGGTTGAAGCTGATAAGACTGCACAGAGCCTCCTCAGGCAGGGCATTGCCATAGCGACTGGAAATCCTATACACTTTGCACAGAAACATTCCCAGGCACCAGGTGCACCACAGCCATGAGGTCATCAGAGACCCCCAATCTTAGTCACTGCTCTCCCATCCTCTCGCCATTCTCCACAGTGGGTTTTCCCACTCTCATCATGAACTGATGGGTTTAAATACATTTATTGTGCATTCATTGTGTTTATTCTCTTATTAGCTTACTGGTATTCAAATGATTCTATTAAACCCAAGATTATATAAATATATCTTCAGAAAAACATTAGAACTCTTAAATGGCTTTCCTACTTTCTAGAATGACAGGGTATTACAAATTAAGTTTGTATATATCTTGATCCAGACCAAGAATTTGACATTTCTTCAATAAAATCTGTTATCCTTTTATGAGAAATTATATGTAGCAATAAAATATAGCTGCTAGTTGTGCTCATTGCTACTGAGCTGCCATTTGTGTGGAATTTTCATTAAATACATATTATCTATATAATCTATCATTTAAATTATTTAACAAAGTGCATGATGAGTTAATACTCACATTTCTATTTCAATAGGATTTTAATTTAACCTTATAAATCTTACAACCCCATCTCCCTTTTCCTAAGACAAAGAAGTCTGCTTTCAATTGTTGCTAATTCTTTATTAGTTACTTTATCCTACCTTATACTAACAAAAGTTTGGACATAAAATTGTACCACAAAATATATACTCACTAAAGCATTTTTATTCTTTTCCATTATTTCAGTTTCTGCTAAACTATATTTCACTAAGGGTATATAAACAAATTACCATGTTTTAAAATCAATTGATATGATTTTTCTCTATGCTTTGCACTACAAGCCATTTACATAAGTTCGCTTATTTTGTGTTACTTTTAGTTTTCAGGGACTACTCTTAAGATTTAGTTTTGTTTAATAATTAAAATAAATATATTTTAATGTAAACTTTAGAATATTTATTCAAAGGATTCTAGTTTCTGTCTTCCCATAACATCCACCCCATTCTTTCTATCATTATACATAAACACTTCAAAGAAAAATTTATGACTTATCCAGGTGGATTTTCTTTTAGCATTAGAAATTGGTCTTATATATTGTTATCCTTCTGTTCTTAGATACATACATACATTTTTTATGATAATATATCCTAGACATTACCACACTGTGCCATTTATAGGAATTCTTCATTTCTTCAAAGCTACATGATACCGCACTGCATGGGTCTACACAGTTGACTCAACTTGTCCCCTTTGTTAGATATTTAAAATATTCTTGTTTTTTTCCAGTTACTTATCAACTCACAGAAAATGCAGTATTCAAAAATACAACCAGTGAAACCCAAAATATGGGAAATACCACAGAACAAGACACCGAATTGTTCAATTACAAAAACATAAATGTAAGGAAAAAGAACATATAAAGAGATAGATTAAAAGAGAATTAAACTGAGGAGTGGGATAGCTGGGTCAAATGGTGGTTCCATTTCAAGTTTCCTGAGGAATCTCTATACTGCTTTCCAGAATGGTTGCACCATTTTGCAGTCCCACCAGCAATGTATGAGTGTGCCTTTTTCCCCACATCCTTGCCAACACTTATTGTTGCTTGTATTCTTGATAATTGCCATTCTGATTGGAGCAAGATCAAATCTTAGAGAAGTTTTGATTTCTCTAATTTCTAGAGATGTTGAACATTTTTTCATATATTTGTTGATCAGTTTGTAGCAGCTCAACTCACAATAAACTATGGAACCAACCTAGGTGTCCTTCAACAGTTGAATGGACAAAGAAAATGTGGTATATATATGTATACACACACACACACACACACACACACACACACACACAATGGAGTATTACTCAACTTTAAAGAAGAATGAAATTATGGCATTTGCTAGTATATGGAAGGAGTTGGAGAATATCATGCTAAGTGAAATAGGCCAAACCCCAAAAACCAAAGGCTGAATGTTTTCTCTGATATGAGGAAGTTAATTCACAATAAGGGGAGGGGTGCTAGGGAAGAAGAGAGTTACTTTAGATTAGGTGGAAGGCAGTGAAGGGAGGGGAAGGGGTATGGGGATAGGAAGAATAGTAGAGTGAAACCAGACATTATTACCTCATACACATATATGACTTCATGATCGATGTGATCCTACAATATGTACAATCAGAAAAATGAGAAATTATATTCCATTTAATGTACAATTTATCAAAATGCATAAATGCACTTTACATCATGTATAACTAATTAGAACAAACAAAAAAATTTTAAAAGAAAATTAAGAGATATTTTGGCAATTCTATAGTGCATTATTTATTTGGGATTCCAATTAAAGTCAACTATTACAAAATACCATTGTGGACTATGTATTCACGATATTAAGAAATTCTTATTAGCGACTTTAGTATAATAGTGACAATATTATTAAAAATCTTAGCGAAACATGCTTAGTGTTTACTGGTGAAATATGTCTAAGATTTGCTTCAAAATAATCTGGGGTGGAAGGAGGTGGAAAGCGTAATAGATTAAGCACGATAAGTGCTGAACTGACAAAGGTTGAGTCTAGGTGATGAGTTATGTTGGTTCATTATTCTACTTTCTGGTGTTTTGCATATGTTTTAACTTATCTATAATAAAGTGCTAAAAATTCAAAGTTTTATGTTCATTGGATATCACTTTTGATGACATCTTTGTATATGTTTGATAGGTTTTTATTGATATGAATGTAGTATAATTTCTCTATGGGATTATCTGAAAAATCACATTCAAAAAAATCATTGGCTTTTAAAATATAAGAATTTGAATTTATATCTCTTTTGCATGTAGGAACTATTTTAACTTCCAAATGTAACAATGAAAAGGTATCATTTAGTTATTAGCATGTAAAATGGAAAGGATAATGAATCAGATAATGCAAATATACATAAAAATTCAATATTCATAGATGTTTTCCTCTGTAGTAATGACTTTTTCTTACTACTGCAAGACCAAAAAAAAAAAAAAAAAAGAAAAGAAAAGAAATTGTGTATTAAAAGAGTTTTATGCTTTATCCAAATTTTACAAGCTATATCAGGCTTTCAAGTTGGAGCAAGGCTGACCAAGTCAGCCCTAAAAGTCATACTGAGAAAAGATTCAACAGAGAAGTTATAGAGAAGAGGAATAATAGATCACAAAGTAAAATGATTTAGCCACCAGTGACTTCCAAAGGGCATACTCTGATAGGTCAAATAAGGTAGACAAATATTTCAGCATATATAATACCAATATCTGAATAGCTATGAATTTCATGATTTCAAAGGACTTTATTATAACATCCTAAGTGTATAAATGTTGGGGGGTGATTTAGTTTATAACAATTTATCTAGAGCTTTAAGTCAGACTTGTAGGTGCAGAAGATGTTCATGTCATTCTAAGTCACTTCAATTTCTCAACTCATAAATTCAAGTGAACCCTTCAAGGGAGACAAAGCCTATAGATATATAATGATGAGTATCTTCTCATTTTGGGGGAACTGTAAAGTGAAAGCTAACAAATGAGTATTTTCCAGAGGCTAAAATAACAGCTGTTGAAGTTATGTGTGTTAAGTAAAAGAGAGGATGTGGCATCTCCACATTTGTGCTCAATACTATATTCTAATATTAACAAAGAGTTAACAAATATTTACTGGGGATATGCCATGTAGCAGGAAGCTGTCTGGATGCTAGAGCTGTGTACAGTGATGAACAAGAAAAACAAAGTCCTTGCTGAATTTTAATGTGATTTTAATTTTGAATATGGGATAGAGTGATTTGGTGACAGAAAATAAAGAAAAAAATAATTACAGGTAAGAATGTCTGTTATGATTAGAATAGAATGGTAGACATGACAGAGACTGGGAGTGGGTGTTGGGAAATTACTTTAGATAGAAGTTTCCAGAAAGATGTTTCTGAGGGGTTATAGTGCAACTGAAGTCAAGAACATAAGGAGCTTCCCTCTTAAAGATGTGAGGAAGAAGATGTTGAAGAAAAAGAAAGTGAGTCAAGCTCAGGATATATGATTCTGTTAGAATTTTTACACATTTTCTTATCTCTGTCCATAAATAAGGAGGTTGGAGAGAGGATAGCATCCTAGCATAAAATGTCTTTCAGGATATGGTTAAGAGTCTTTTTAAATTAATAAGGCAAGGGAAATTAATGTAGAATTTTCAGACAAAAAGCAATCTGAGATACACTTTTATATTTTGGGAGGACCATTTGGTCTTTTGTGTGGAGGATGAATCAAAAGGATCTACCAAAGCCAGAGATGAGACATGCTTTCCTTTTGACCAGGTGAGAGAAGGTGGCAGCTTAGAGTGAAATAGATATCTTGCACAAACATTTTGAATATGTAGCCAAAGGTACTTCTCAATCAATTTGCTGAAGGAAGGAGGGAATTGATGCAATGTCATGTATATCTTCTTTTGGTATTAAAATCAGTGATGAAACTATTTGACAAACTAGTCATCGAATAGAATAACTTCATGTTCAACATGATAGCAGCAGTTCTAATTATGGAAATGGAGGAAATGGATATATATATCCATACATATTATGGAAATACATATGTATAAGTAAGGAGATTTGGGAATATTACTAGTTCCCTTGAAACTAGCATAGATAATAGTGCCCCAGTTCAATTAAATTCTATTTTTTTTAAAATTTAGGTTTCTACTATATAAGAACCTGTTTTAGATGCTGTAAATAGAATAGTAGTTGCAAATCATTAACATTTTCAATGTGATAGATGCTGATTTGTTTTTTGCTTATTAATTCATTTCTTACTAATCTCAAACCTTGCACATGTGTATCTTTATTATTACCCTTATCTTAATTATGAAGGAATTTCTTAAATATGAAATGCAGAAAAGTTACGTGAACTTTCCAGAGTCCATCAACCATAAATACAGAGTCAGAACTTAAACTTGGCAATTTGTCCTTCAAGCACGACACTGTCTTTCACATAACAAGATTAAGAATATAGCACATTTACATAATGATTCAAGAGTTTTATACACATATTAAGTCAGATTTTCTCATTTCTCATCCTAATCCTGTTAATAGCCAGAACATCTCTCTGTGTATGTGAGATTTTATTGGAAAGCACGTTTTTTTGATGTCCTATTCTGCAATGATTGCTACAAATCTCAGGAATGCTTAGATTTCCTCTAACTTCATGTGAAATTAACAAGGAATACTCTAGGATTTTTTTCTCATTTATAAGATAGACATAATTAGTGTTATTAATTTCGGATTTGTAAATATAGATTGATTTCTAACAAGGCTGTCACTTGATCAAGTGAGACAGCCAAAAAAAAAAAAGCTAAAGAAATCAATGATTTTCCAATTAAGACCAATATTAAATTAGAAAATACAATAATCATAACCATAGTCATAGTCATTAAGGATTCTTTTCACATTAGTAACAGGAACTCCCAAGAACTCAGCAAATGCATGGCTATAAATTTCTAGTAATTTTATTGCATTATCATTGCAAAAGTTCTAACATGTTTATAAGGGCACATTAAAAGACCCAAGTAAATGAAAATCTTTATTGTATTTATTAAAGGAAAAACAACATTTGCTTGATACCAATGTCAGGCTAAGATCAGATGCAGGTGCCAAAAAAAGAGATCAAAAGCAGCTGAACAAAGCTCTATTGTGATTGGCTCTAGGGTGAGGTTCACCTGCTCTCCAGGGTGGGGGGCCAGGGTGGAGGGCCCGGAAGTGGCTCATGATTCTGGCTAGCCAGGGTTTTTATAGTAGAGGATAGGAGGGGAAGGTTTGAGGTTTCAGTGCTGGCCTGGGATTGGCCAGAGGAGGACCGTGCTGAGATCTGTGTCTCTCCCAAGTTGCCTGAGGGTCCTGCTGAGTGACAGGCAGGTGCGAGGTGCCATTGGGGTTTATCTACCACCATCTAATTGATTGTGCTTTGGTGCCCATCAGTTATCTAAAGTTCCCCGTGCATGGGCGGGTTGCCTGCAGTCCTGCCCTTCATCTTGCTGCCTGAATCAGACCTAGCAGTCAGGCTTTCCTAAATTCATCTATGTTGTAGTTAGTCTCAGTTAAGATTTCATAGAATTCAGTAAACAGTTTTTGAAATTCATAAGACTGACAATCAAACAGTTTTAAAAAGAACAAAGAGGAAAATCTGTGTGTGTGTGTGTGTGTTGCTGGGGATTGAACCCAGGGTCTTGTGCATGTGAGGCAAGCACTCTACCAACTGAGCTATATCCCAGACCCAAGAATGCCTTTTTTTTCTATTAGAAAATAACATACTATAAAACTGTTATACCCCCAGGAAGATTCTCCAGGGCCATCAGGAGAGAGAGAGAGAGAGTCAGCCCCACCCCAATCCCTTCCCGTTCCCTATAGCCCCACCCTAATCTTTCGAGCTTTCGCCCTAATCCCTTCCCGCTCTCTATAAATGCTGGCAACTCAGGAGCTAACACGCGATTTTCCAGCACCCCGCTTTTAGGTGCAAGAGAGGTCCTCGCTGGCCAGCTAAAATAAAGGCTTCTTTTGGCTTTACATGATCAGCTTAGATGATTTTATTTTCTTTGGGTACAACATTTGGAGGTTCCACCGAGATTTGATTTCTCCAAGCCCTCATGCCTCCTGTGGCAGTTGCTTGGGAGCCCCTACCCTGAGTAGAGGTGAGCTCCTGAGAGACGTACCTCAGCCTCACTCTTGGGGGGACTCCAGCCCGTCTTCAAGACTCTCTTCTAAATGAAGCCACCTGTTATCCTGTTTCGGTGAGTCATGATCTGTATCTGGGGGACGTGGTGAGAGTGGACGCACTCGCTTACACCAGTCCCACACCAGGGCAAGTCGTCGCTCCTGTCCACTGGTAGGCCTCCTCGTGAGGCCTAGTCTGTCTGGTGGGCCCCTCGTGGGCCCAGTCTGGTAGGCCGCGTGGGGCCTAATCTGGTTGGTCGTTGTCTCTCTGTCTGTATTTGTCTTGTTAGTCTGGTCTGGGCCGTGTGGTGTCCGCTTGGCTTGGCTGCCACGAGGCTGGCTGCTGGCCGGGATAGCCGTTGTGTGGCTTCTGGCATAGCCGCTGCCTGGGGCCTGGTCTGCTCAGCCGCTGCGTGTGGCTTGGGCCTAGTACTGTAGGCCTGTGTGTGGAGTCCGGTAGGACTTCCGTGTGGGCCCAGTCTGGTAGGCTACGCCCCAGGACACATGTTCCGGGGACAAGCCACGGGACGCCACAATGTCGCCCACTATCGCACGCCTGCGGGGAGTTGGGGGTTCTGTTGCTGTTGCTGCTGCGTGGCCGCCGCCTGTCTGCCTCACGGCACAGGACCCACGCACGGTGGGGCGCAGCGATGCCCGCCACAGCTGGGGTGATCCACAAGAAGGGTCCAACTCGCGTCCAGAGTCGCCTTCGCCACTAGCACCCTGGGTGTCTGGGCTGTTTATGTTTTCTCTGTTTTTTTTTTTCCTTGTTTTCTGTGTTGCAGCTCTTCAGGACAGTCTACTATGGGACATAGTCAGTCAACCACGTGCCCCATCGTTCTAACTTGTTTTTTAGATACTTTTCAGGACTTCCAAGAATGTGCCACTGGAGATTTTGTTAATGGATGTAACTTAAGAAAGTTTTGTAAATCAAAATGGCCCACTTTTGAGGTTGATTGGGGCCCTCAGGGCATTGGGCGGCCAAATCATCCGGGCTGGGCCAGGTGTCTTACATTCAAATTTGGATTATAGCTTAAGCATTGCCTTTCAGATTCCGTGTCCTCTAGTTCGGGAACTAGGAGAGGTTGCACCATTTTGATGGCTAAGGCCAGACCAGACTTAAATGCAGTTTGCACTGCTACCAATCCCTTAAGACTCAGGTAACTCTGCCAAAAGACATTTCCAAATCCAGGGGCCAAAGGAGGGAAAAGATGGCTCGGGGGCACCCACCCTCTCACCCTCCCTAGGGGGAGAATGAACCAGGTCCAACCCCCCTCCCCCAGTGTTACAGCACCCCACAGAGAATTGTTTTACAATATGTAAATGACATGAGCCTCCACCCAGGAGGAATAACAAAAGCCCATTACAGAGCTCTTAAGCATTCAAACCCTGTCCTGATAAAAATGGTCAAAGTATCTGAGATATCAGGTTTCTGCTGGAACCAAATCTCAAGTAGAACTTATATTGAAATGATAATAGAGGAAGCAAAAAGCCCAGTAGGAGACCAATTTCCAACCCAAGAAAAAAAACCAAAAGAGTGTTTTATTTGAGATTAACTAACGGCTGGCCGAGAACTTGTTGAGCTCATAACTTTTGGTCAGTCCTATTTTTTATTCAACTTAGATTTTTGAACATCTTGTTACATTGCAATGGAGATAAAAACCTACAAGGCCTATGTTTAAGTGTATATTGTGTCCAAAATTCATGTACATGATATTAGAGATTAATAGAGAGCGCTAAAAGAAAAAATGGATCCAGGTACTTTTGATTCACGTGATTAAAAAGGTTCAATTTAAATTCAGGAAATAAATGATGGTAAAATATATCTAACCTCACAAGTCTCTAGGTGGTCAATTAAAAAAAAGTTGATGTCTATAAAATGTGTAATATCAATTGTTCTTTTAGGACTTTTTCACAGGAAAGAGATGGCAAATACTATTCAAAATACTTGTCTGATCTTGGTTATTACAGTAATATAAGTAAATTGGAGTTAATATATTACACCTTAAATTCCATGGAGTGACATGCTTTAGCATTATTGGTGTTTTCATGGATTGGTAAATAAAGGGATTTGGAATTGTTTTGTATCATCCCTGAGAACAAGGTTACTAAGAGTGAAATCCTAATAATTTATCTAAATTCAGAAATTTCATAGGAGTTGTTTTAGAATACGAAAAAGGAAGGAGTCAACAGATGGGAAAAGGAAAGTGGAAAGTTCTAGGTATGAAAATATTTTCAGTAAAAGGAAAAGGAAAATATTTCTGGGTAAGAAAATCTGTGTGTAGGTAAAGGGCAAATTCAAACAAGTATTTGTGTAACTAAGTAGTTGTATGTATGTGAGACCATCAATTAGAAACTGTTTAAGGTTTTCCCCTAAGGTCAAATGTTAATGGGCTAATATAAATCGAAGTGTAATCAATATGTTAAAATGACAAGTCAGAATGCTTCCAAAATAAGTCAGCTTTCAGCTCATTTAAAGTTATATTCAAAAGATTGTTTTTTGTTGTAGAATTACTGTGATATCAAATAGGAAATATAATATATAACTCAGGCAGGATTTGGGATGACTATTACACAAACTAGATATGTTTTTACTGTTGTTAATTCTATTTTGAATTTTCCCTGTCAGCTCTATAGCTGATGCCAGATTAATGTTTTGAAGAAGTATACTAGGCCATCATCTATGAAATAGATGAGATAATAACTGGTGAAACTGGCTTGCTGGATGTTTAAGATCAAACTTAAGGATTGAGATTAAAACAAAGGGGCCAAGAAAACCAGTTTTGGTTCTTGCCCTCAGAGTCAGCCTGCATCAAGGGAATGAGCTTCTCTAAGGAACTTTGCAACTCTGGGTCAACACTGCTGCCCTCACTGCTGCCAGAACTCAGAGTTTTCATCCATGCAGTGAGCAAAAGACACCACCTGGTTTCTATGTTGCACAGAAGGGATCGCTGTGTCCAGAACCGAGGAGACGCTGGCTGCCATCGGCCTCCAGGTTGTGGGAACTGCCACAGCCAGAGCAAAAAAGCCACTGGGGCCCAGATGCCACTGCCACCAGAGCTCGGAGCCGTCCAGGACAGAACCCAATCTGAGTGGATGCTTCTCAATAACCCATGCATTCCAGGCTTGTCCCCCAGAGTTGGAGACACAGCAAAGATTGCTGAGAACAAGGAGGTGCAACAGTGGGCCAGACAGGCTTGGCCCCTGCCCTCCTGAGGCTGATGGGAGTGAGCAGGGACCAGATTGCCTATGCCATAAATGGAAGTAAAAAGCTGTCAGCTGGCCACAAGGCAGAAGCCACTGCCTTGGAGCTGCTGGAATCCAGGAGGAATATTGCTGCCTGCCCCAGAATGCAGAGGCTGCTGGAATGAAGGAGCTGCCACCACCCAAGCACAGGAACAAAGCTAAGAAGCTGCTCTCAAGTGCCCCATGAGTGACCCTGTGGGAACTCAGCTGACTCTTGAGACCCGAACAGGTCAATTTGACCAACTTGATCTTAAACACCTAGCAAAACAGTTAAAACCAAACCAAGCCATAGACATTCTTGGGCATTTAAAAGAAACAATAGTTTAGTGTAACTTAAGATGTACTTGTGTTAACCCTAGAATAGAACTGGAGGCTACAAAAGAGAGATTCTTAGACAAATGTACCTGATAACTCAAGTTCCCGAATGAAGGCCTCAACCTCTCCAGCCTTTGATAGGACTTGTTATGGGAATAACTTCTCAGTTCTTCCACCTAGTGAGAGATTGACTTAATCTCATTTTGGTACTATGTCATTTCGTTTCTCTCTCATAGAAGCACCCACCCCAGATGACTTTACAACCTTTTCTTCCCAAGCAGACTTCTGCTCCTCACTGACCAAATTTCTAAAAGGAACTTCAAACTGCTTCCCCAGACTCTGCCCACTTCCAGCTCAAAGCAGCAAGAGCAGTCATTGCCCCCTCTCCTTACAGCAGTAAAAAGTTCCTAATTAAGGACAGGCAGTTAGTGTAAAATAAGAAATCTGGTCAAAACTGAGGAATGGAACCCATCAGAATCTAGGAAGTTGGAAACTGAAAAACCACTAGTTCCCTAAACAAGGATTTGTTAATGTGGATAAGACCAGTATGGAATGTTATACCCCCAAAAAGATTCTCCAGGGCCATCAGGACAGAGAGAGTCAGCCCCACCCCAATCCCTTCCTGTTCCCTATAACCCCACCCTAATCTTTTCCTGCTCCCTATAGCCTCACCCTAATCCCTTTCAGGCCCTATAAATGCTGGCAACACAGGAACTAACACGCAGTTTCCCAGCACCCTGCTTTTAGGTTAAGAGAGGTCGTCACTGGCCAGCTAAAATAAAGGCTTCTTTTGGCTTTATGTGATCGGCTTGGATGATTTTATTTTCTTTGGGTACAACAAAACTATGAAAATTAATAGTGTGGGAAATCAGTGTATGATTGGACAAGTAGCTTAATAGAATAAAAAGTTCATGAATAGATGTGTGTCAGTGTATATGTTGGTATGTACATTTTAAATATATATAACAACAAAAATCAATAAAATATCAAAGAATAATGGGGGAAATGTATTTCAGTAAATGTTAGGAAGAACATCATTATAATATAAAATTACCTTCTACCATATGAAATTAAAATCTAGATAAATTTAAGACCTAAGCATGAATTAGTGAACAAAAGAAAATTAAGGAAGCACAGATTAAAATAAGAATTACTTTAATCTTAGCAAAATTTAAATAATAAGCAAAAGAAAATTGTGGACTTGTGGGAAAAGGGACTACTCACACACTGATGGGGAATGAAACCTGAATGTAAATTAAAACACAATTTGGAAGTATTATTTAAAACAAAAATTGCATTAAGTTCAAGTAAGTAGTCTCCCTGTTAAATATATATATTTGACAAACAAAGCAGTGGAGGAAAAAGAGAGTTGCATGGTGATATTTTTATTGCAACATTAATTTCAATATCAATGAAGTGAATGTGATCTAAAAGTTCTTTTGTAACAAATGGCTAAATGATACTTATATCCCTGTGTTTGAATTTGACAAAAAGTTTAAAAAGAAAGAACTAGACCTATAAGCATTTATGTCTTTATTTCTTTAAAATATCTTGAGAAAGAAAAGCAACCTGTAAATACTAATTATAGAATAATATAATTTAGTACACTCTATATTTACTATAGAAAACACTCTATATTCACTATGATTTGGTGTACCAAGACTTGATAAAGTTCCAACAAAAAAGAATGATTGCGGTGAATGATCTACAATGATGGCATAGGGAGAATTTCCTTATGAATTAGAAGAGATAGAAGATTCTAGTTGATTCTAGCCTGTTCTATCAACTGCAGCAAATCTTCATTTCCTTTTTCTTCCTTTTTTAATTTGGGTACTGGGCATTGAAATCAGGGGTGCTCTATCACTGCACTACATCCTCAGCCCTTTGAATATTTTATTTTAAGACAGGGTCTTGCTAAATTGCTGAGGTTGGCCTCAAATTTCTGATTCTTCTGCCTCAGCTTCCTTAGTATCTGGGATTACAGACATATGCCACCGAACCTTGTTTGCAAATCTTCATTTTCTGTGTTTCTCCAATCTGTGGACCTCCATTCCCAAAAGGCTACATGAAATCCCAAACTTCAAAAGCTTCGGTGACAATTCTTCTCCATGAATATTTCTAACAGGAAAGTCTTGAAATGCATCAGAAAACCATGTTTACTTGCTACTTGTATCCTTAAACCTGCTGTGCTACTTTGGGAATAACAAACACTGAAATCTCATATCTATGTTATATTTATTTGATCTTGAGACATTGTTTTAATTCTCTGAACTCAGATTCCTACATCCAACCGTTTTCTCTCTGTCTCTTCTTGGTTGTCTGAAAGACTTTTTATTCTTCATTTACATTTCCCCATGATTCCCAATCAACTTATTGCTGCATCTTCCCATTTTATAAATGATATTATTACCAATCATACTGTTGCTCAGAATAAATCCCGAAAGGTTATCCAATTATCCTTTAGTCTTCTCCTCCCCTTAAGCCCATAGTTAAACTGTTCTCAAGTTCTTTAAGCTGCTTCATAAAATTAAGTTCAAATCTTGCCTTCCCCTAACCTTTCTACCATATTTATTAATCTAAGAGACCAAAAGCTTATACTTTACTGCATTTTGTCTCTCTGCTTCCATTCACATTCTGACTGATATTTTTAAAATACAGATCAAAATATATTATTCCCTTGTTTAAAATCCTCCAAGACTTCCCCTCATATTTATGCCTGACCATCTTATTGGCACTGGCCTATTTCTTGCAACATCCTCATAGCTTTGGTTCAATTGCATTTCTAGCTGCTTCTCTAAGCTCCTTCTCTCTTTTTGAGACTTTGCATGGGTTGCTTCCTCTGACTTGCTTAGTTCTCTACACACTCATACCCTTCAGATCTGCTTACAAGGCACATCCTGGGTAAGCCTTCCCTAATCATTGTATTTAACGTATCCAATCTTTTTGAGCTACCCACCCACTCAACAAAGACTTGCCCAGTCTATAAAATGTGCCTTGTCCTCTTATCTTGTCCCTCTATCTTTATTCTGTTTATTTTTTTTCCAGGGCACTCAATTTCTACGTGTGGTTAGAATGTATTATTTATTTTGGCAGGTATTAGATTTATCCCATTGCATTGCAAGCTCTATAAGGTCAAGAACTTTGGTCTATCTTGTTTATTAAGTGTCTGGCACAGAGTGAGTATGAGGCAATATTTGTTAAGTAAATTAATAAGTATAATAATTAGAGCAATGTGTCCATGCAATCCATCATCAATAAGGGTCCTGCTGAAAATCAATATTTTAATTGAAAGCTTGATTATCCAGCTTTCTTGGTCGATTTTTGGCTATTTTACAGGTTCATAAAAGTCAGATAATGACCATGAGCTACTGGGATACGGGCCAGATCTTTTATTTGGAAAGGATAGTTAGAAAATGTCTGGAACTGGACCTGCTACATTAGTCAAGAGATTTCCTTTTTTCTACTCCTGAGTTCTTTCCTTCCACTTGGACTGGATTAAAGGTGCCTTAAGTCAGATATTTCTGTTAAAGAAAGAAGTACAAAATATTCTAATTGGTAAACACTCATCTTTTGGTTATTTGATATAAAACTTAACCCAAATACTTGGTTGAGATGGATTTACCATATGCTAATGAAGCTTAAGTTGCAGAACCCTTTCTGTTCAATGGATTCTTTTGAGGACCTGGAGAGGGCCCAGGGGAAAATCCTCCTAAAGTACTTGAACAATCATCTATTACTGTAAAATCTGTTGAGTAACAACAGATTTTAATTGGTTAATATCATTGTTTCTTC